>VZZY01014495.1:157608-178303 GCA_013400335.1 Eurystomus gularis | reverse complement strand
AGGGAGGTGATTGTGCCCCTGGACTCGGCACTCATGAGACCGCACCTTGAGTACTGTGGCCAGTTCTGGGCACCACAGGACAAGAAGGACACTGAGGTGCTGGAGCGGGTCGAGAGAAGGGCAACGAAGCCAGTGAGGGGTCTGGAGAATATGTCATATAAGGAGCGCCTGCGGGAACTGGGTTTAGTCTGGAGAAGAGGAGGCTGAGGGGAGACCTCATTGCCTTCTACAACTACCTAAAAGGAGGCTGTAGTGAGGCTGGCTCTGGTCTCTTCTCTCAAGTAACTAATGACAGGACAAAAGGTAATGGTCTCAAGTTGCACCAGGGGAGGTTTAGATTGGATATCAGGAAGAAGTTCTTCACGGAAAGAATGATTAGCCATCAGAACAGACTGCCCAGGGAGGTGGTGGAGTCACCATCCCTGGAGGTGTTAAAAAAATTGGTAAATGTGGCGCTTCGAGACATGGTCTAGGGGTTAGGGAGATGTTCGAAGAAGGTTAGACTAGATGATCCTAAAGGTCTTTTCCAACCTGAAAGATTCTATGAATCTATTGTTCTATAAGGACTTAAAAGAAATTATAAAAGAACTTGTATTTCTATTTGTTTTCCTGGAGAAACACATAACCTCTAGACTTGCACCTCACCCATAAGGCTCTTCAAGGATACTTCATGGAAATGAAACACCTATTTCTAACACTTCTGAAGTCAATAGTGGCTTTTTTTTTCACTCCAGGAAAATTTAAATGTAGCAACAGAACATTTATATGGCTAAGCACAGATGGATATGTTTTCAGCCAGAAAAAGGAGGAAAGGTTTTAATGCCTTTATACATACACCTCCTTCTAAAGTGCATACAATTCCAAGAACTGAGGTTTCTGTATGGAAAATAAACACTTCTAAGTCCAATGTAGATCACACAATACATCCTGGATTTACTATCTAGACACATAGAGTGAAGGAAAAATACTTTTTTAATGTATACATGTATTTTTATATATACACATATTTTCTCTTTTAGGAAGGTTTGCAATTTCCCAAAACTTTGAATTAACCACAGTGGTTGTATATATGTACAAATTACAACTTGTATATTTGTTTATTTAACCTTTTGGAGCACTGAAAAAGACAACTGAGCAAGTGTTCTATTAAAGCTGTTTTGGTAAGTTTAATCAGCTAATGGGCAATCTGTGTATAACTTAATATATGAAACGTTGTCCTGTAATTCTGAGGGAAGAAAATATGAATGCATTGCCCAGGAAGAGAAAATTAATGGAAAATATCTGTACCTCAGTTTAATGAAACAATGTCTGGAAGATTACTTCTCTAATAAAAAGCATATCAGCCAGCCTGATGTGTATCAGAAGTAAGAAAAGTATATGTTTTCTAAATGTTACCATCTGGGAACTTTATGTAAGAAGAAATAGTCTTATTGGCTGGATAAATTCTCTGGTTCTCTACGAGTGCAGAACACTAAGTGGCTTCCCACAGTGGCCTCATTATATAAAGTTCTCTTAGGAGTTACTCTGCTGTGTATTTCTGCTCTGTAGGCTGGCAAACATTGACCTGTTCCATTTACTGTCATCATGGCTAGATTCCACCTAGCTTAATGAATGGAATGTACCTTTTTCCAAACACAGAAACACATTTTGAGCAAGAATATGTGAAGGCAACAAATGACAGCTTGCAACAAAGATTTAAGTTGAATGCCCAGCACTTTAAAACTCGGGCTAGTTAAAGTATCTAAAACCAAAGGTCAGAGGGATTCCACACATCTTTTTCCCCTCCCCTTTGTCTTCTCCCAAAACTGACCTTAGCTTTAAAAATTTTAATGTTACAATGTCACAAACGTAAACAAGTATATTAAAGACGACTAGCATGCTGTGATGCAGAAACTATATTTTCATATGTTCAAGTAAATGCGAAGTTCCAGATTACTAAAATAGGTAGTGACTAGGAACACGTGGCTCAGGCCAAATACATAAAGTGCTGAGGTTTTTTAATCATTAAAGTCTATAATTTTCATTTCCCCCTTCTTGAAATTCCAAACTTTCTTCCATAAGGAAAATTCAGCATGAGGGTTAAAAAGAAGTTGAAATGGCTACTAGCTGCAGGCAGAGCTGCACTCAACTTCTACGCTGGGAAGCATTTGTCTACGAAAGCAGCCCGAGCTCCTAGCAAGATACTGAATATAAAGTTCATGTTACAGCACCTTGATCACGTTGCAAGGCAAAACCTCTTACTACTTCTGTGACACAGCGAGAGCACGAGATGGCGAACATCTCCAAATGCCCAGTCACACAAGCACATGTACAAGCTAGAAAGGAACAGCCTAAGTTGCCTCCAGCCTCTGCTAGCTGAAATACAGACTTTTAAAACCATTGTTTAGCACATAACTTCTAGTTAATTTGTAAGAATTATATGTATTTGGTATTTTAAATAAGGGTCTCTCTGATGACTAGCTATGCTTTTGGTTAATGTGCCTTTGAATTCTTTCCAAGTAGTAAAAGCATAAAAAGGCACTAAAAAAAGTTGAGGCACAAAAACCCCGTTAAAGGCATAGAAGCATAGCAGCTTTGACACCCTTCATCAGTAGGGACCCCAGCTTCTTCTGTGGTTACCTGCCTGGATGTGTAATTCAACTTCACATATGAAAACAAACGTACTCTGTACCTGTACTCTCTGGACTCCTGCAGGCTGTCTGCAATTCTGATCTCCTCGGCGCGTGTCCTTTAAATTTGGAAGTGCTGCGTTTTGGATTATTTTTGTTTTCTTTCCTGGGACTTTCACACCCCAGATCCCTTTCCCTGCACCGGGCGGGAGGTGCCTGGGTTGCTGAGGGGGCCAGCGACGCCCTGTGTGGGCGGGAGGCAGCACCTGCCGCCGGCTGGTCGGAACCAGTTCTGGCCGGCTCTGCACCCCTCAGGCAACAGCTGTGGGCTCAGCCCTGACCGCCCTGCTCCAAAACGTCCTCCTGGCACAGCAGCACGCGGCTCCTTCATGCAGCTCACCCCAACCACCCGTGTTGCCCCTTGCCTCGCCAAAGGAATTGGGATGGACCCAGTTCCCAGTTTGCGTATTATTCTCCTCAGGGATCGAAGGCTTGTGTTGGCTGGCAGCAAGTTAAATGAAAGATAAGCCCCTAATTTGAGACTGTTTTGCCTAACGCAGAGAGATAACTTTGTTCACGTCAATGTAAGACCTCCCTCCCCCTTTACTGCTTTTTAGACCAGGTCCAAAAAACCCCCTCAAAAACCTAAAAGGCTTCCCCCAGCTTGGAGCAGAAAACGTAATGGAGGGTCACAGTCTGAATGTGCCACCAAGGTCCTGGCGATTTTATTACAGGCACGCCTAGAAACAGCGGGAGACAAAGTGAAGCAGGCACTGAACAGACACCCAGCGCTTTCCTTCGTCCTTAGCAAGCATAACTGACAGTAAGCACAGAACCACCTGTAAATAAGGTGATCTGCCTGATCGCTAACTCTATCCTGTATGAAGTCTCCCACATCCTTATTAAAAAGCAAGAAAAGAGACCGAGTAGGAAACATCAAATTGAAACTTACTTGTCTCTAAAGCACCCATGACCATCAAACACTTTGGCATATGTACACAATTGAAACTTACACACTGAGATATAAATAATATATTTAAGTCCATGTCATTTAGCCTGCATAATTTGGCCTTGGTACCTGGCACGTTGCAAAAAAATCTGGTAGGTCAGATGAATAACTGAAAATTATGTTGGTAGTGTAACTGCTAAGGTCAACTATGCCTCACTGATGCAGTAGAGTATGGGTTATGAAAAGCTTTTTACTACCACAAAACAGACACCTTTTAAAAGAAGGACATGTTTCACCACAGAGTAGAAAAAGTTGCACTGTCCCACTGCAGCAAAATTTTATTCATTCACTCATACAGCAAAGATAAAAGACACGCTCCCATTTGCAGGGCGCTAACATTAATGCATCTGCGGCTTCTCCCTTCTTTTTGTATAACTGCAAGAACCAATTCCCCTCTGTGTTTTTATACCTGTTGAAAACTTAATGGCCAGATGTAGCCAAAAGTTCAACAAGGCTTAAGACCCTCATGAATTAACTTTCAGTTAGTTTTGACAGATAATTAGCATCAAATCAGACTTAAGTTCTCCCTCCCCAGCTTTTTTTTTCCCTGAATCTGAATAATTTAATTTTACATTTAGCTAAATATTAAAGTATAAAAGTTTCATTCTTCTGTACCTTTCCTTGTCCCCAGGTGAAATGTAATTCATTGTATGCAATGCAGGTACAGCACATATGAATATATTCTAAAGTAACTTGTGCATACATTTACTTCAGTGAATGTATTTTTTTTAAATTAATTTCTATAAAAGTATTAGATATTTCAGAATGCTATTTCTAGTTCTGTGACTTTTTTGAGTTATTAGAAGGAAAATATCATACACCTAATGCAATTTATTTCAAAGCTGGGAAAGTTCAAAAAGAATTTTGATTGCTTTCCAGTTTCTACATTCACCTAATGCAAATATCGGTGCCGAATATAATGGCAGATAAAGACATTTTTTTAATGCCAAAGCATTAAATAAAAAGGCTAGAAAGAATATCAGCTCAAAGGCGTGACTAGTAGTCACAAGGAAGGATAAATTAGCACTATTTTCTCAAAAAAAACAAGGTTTTTTTTCCTTTGTAACAAGTAATAGTAACAGACCATTATTATATTTAGAGAATAATATGGCTCATAGTGCTCATAGATCCTGTCTAGAAACTTCTAAATTGGATTTAGACTGGAATCAAACAATATTTTGAGGATTTCTTAAATTCCAGTATACCTCAATGAAAAGCTGACATTTCAAAGCTACCAACTACTCAAACTGGTCACTGAGAAGTCACTCATTCCAGAGTTTTTTTCTCAAATGAAAACTGAAATTATCAGTATATGGCTGCTGCAGAAAATACATTTTTATATTCAGTATTTTGCACACGCTGTAACTAGAATCTGCCAGTTTGCTGACTGGTGCCTTCAATAAAATTGTTTAGAACATATATAGAATAATTTGCTTACAACACAGGCTAATCTGTAACAGGGATTACGTTTACATTCTGTGTGAATGGGAACTAGGTATTTCATAAGTATTAAAAGACTTCGGAAAAATAAATCATGTACGTTTAATATGGTTCTTTCTTCATTCTTTGACACCTTCCCCCAAGATGTTTAATAGGAAAAATTGTCCTTAGAAGTCTCTTCAAGACTAAATGGTAAAGAATAAATAGTCTCTTCAAGAACTAATTTGCTACAGAGGTGCAGAATTATAATTTCAAGATTTACCCAAATATCTTCAAAATGAAGGTTTGGGGAAAAAAAAAAACTTCTCCTAATAAAAGAAAGATAATTTATGTACGATAACAATCAAGTTTATACATAGTAGCACAGAGACAGAAAATGTGATGGTTAGAGATGGAGTACGTTGGCAGACAGACACCATGTAGTAATACCTCTTTTAACAATCTGCCTTAACAGGTATTCCAGCATAATAAATACACTGTGTCCCTTATGTGCATTCAGCATGTGTAAAAGTCATGCAGCCGAACACGTTGACACTTCAGTGGGAGGTCAAATTATTGTTTTGGCACCTCTGTCACGCCTGTCATTCCAATTCCACTTTATCAAATTACAGATTGCTAGATAGAGTTGGATTAAGGAGAAAGATAGACACACACACAGAGGAGCAATTGTCATCACTTCAGTTGTGAAATTCCATAATTGCATGTCAGTGACAGACCGAACAAGAGAGCAGTAATAGGACTGACATTATGATCATTCAAATACTATGAAACTTTCCAACAAGACTCTGCACTGTGTCAGGCTACATGCCGGGAAATGGACTGGATTTCTGAGTATTTCGCCACATTAGAACTGCCAATATTTATTAGGCTGACTAATGCTGTGTGTTACGTTCTCTGGCAAATTTCAGCTACCTGTTTTTCCATAGATAGTGCTTTTACTTGAAAAGAACATAAGCTAAGTCAAAGGACAAAAGCCCCAAATCCTTTGATTTAAGAAGTATCACTACAAGTAATACGAATAACAATAAATGATACCTACACAACTTAGACTATGGGTTCAATTCAACTTTCTGAGTTCTAGGATATCTGGAGAGCAACAGATCTCGAATTAAAATCATTATGGAATAGTCAGTCATGGATTTCAAGTAACTTTTCTACTAATAAACAAACAAACAACAACCACCTCCACACACATCCTTAGATAATTTTACCCTTTTGTGGAAGTTTTGAAAACTTCCAGCTCTGTACTGAGGAAGACTCAAGATGCATCATGTAAATCTGACTTACATGAGCTGAGATGTCAGCAGAAACCTCTGGTGTGTGTGACAGGTGGATACTATTCTTGGAACAGCTCATTATTCTCACTTCTGGGTTACTCCCCCTTGTTTCTGAATTCTATGGTCAATCCTCCATATGGTCCTGTCACACGATGGTTCAATAATACTTCTTACTATTTCTACAATAGTTAAAGAGGCAGAAGAAATGGGAATCATTTGTCACTCTAGTACAGACACCACTAGGCTCATTAGTGTTCAAAAATTCCCTTAGATTCCTCGGAATCTATATCCAAATACAGATACTTCCTTACCAATCCTCTGGAGTCCGTGATCTGCTCTCATAAAAAAATTCATTTATTTTAATTCATCTGAAAAATGCATCTCCAAACACTACAAAACAATGCAGATTGCACGCTGCCTTCACAAGGGAATAAAAACGACACTTACTGATATTCACAGACTGGAAGCTCCTAAACAGCAGAAAAAGGGATTACAATGAAAGGAAACAGTGTATAAATATATGCACATCTTAGATGCCAGTAGTTGAGTCAGTCCCTCCATGATGATTCTTATTTGATTCCTTTATTAATTCCCTCCCATAGCAGCCTGAAGAAGAACATTAAAGAAAATAGATAATAGGACACATTTTTTCCTTAAACTTTCATGGAAAACACATTCACATGACAATTATAAATTAAAAAAAAAAAGGACTGCAAGAAACCATAGCATAGGCAAAGCAAAATATATTTGTAATGTTGTTTCCTTTTCTTATTTTGTCTGACTCGCTTTTGTAACCTTGCTTGTCTCCCCTTCACACTTCTATTTCTCCATACGTAACTCGAGCAATATAAATGCAAGTCCTTTCCTCATAGGTGTTTTTAATTTGTTTGTAACGTACTTTGAGATTCTCTGACAGAAGGTACTAAAAAAAATAATAATAATTATGAAATATTTTCCACAGTAGGCATGGAAAAGGCAAGGCATTACTGCCTATACCGTTTCCCACAGAAGGGAATAGGGAGTTATGAAACATTATGGCACTACAGGGAAATTTTCTAACTTACTGACCTATCGTGTTATTGGCCTAATGCATACCCATAAAGGCTATTGCTCTCATAAAGCCGCTGCACTCTGAGCTCAAAAGTGGTAAATTTAAACTCAAGATGCATCTCAAAAATGTTCTCTCCACGAGCCACTTTCCTTCTCAAGAACAGAAAATGAAGCAAGGTATCCTAAATGACCTTGAGGCACCGGGCTAATAACACTTAGCTGCTAGTTAACGGTCAGCATTATGCTGCCTGCAAGGAATACCGAAGAGAATGTCATTGCACATTACAGCAAGAGTGTGTCTATTACTGGAAAGAATAAACTGAAATAAAACAAAAATGAAGCAGCCAAAATGGAAGAATAAAACATCCCTGCCATAGTTATCCAGCAGAGAAAGGTCATTGTAAGTTAACTTTACATTCGGTTTTCAGTGTCTCACTTCTCCAATTTAGATGGAAATATAACAAAAGGGAAGATAACTTCCTATCACTTTTGGTTTTCCAGCATTGCCGTGAATTAATTTGATGATAAAACAAAAGCAATTGCAGAATAAGACAAAGTATTCCCTTTGTGCTCTGTTCAGGCCTCAAAGACAGCAGGACAGGGAGAAATATTCCAGTTTCTTTTTTTTTTTTTTTTTTTCATTTCTGAAGATTCCTGTTCTTATACAAGTCCCATATAAACATATTAAAAAAAAAAAGTTCAGACCAAAAAAAGATATGAATAGAGATTAAAGAAAATATAAGGAATTAGGATGGCCACAAATAAATAATGAAGATTTATTAGGGGCAGGTTTTTCAGGTAATTGGAGGTGATGAAGCTAGTGTAGAGCAACAACAACTCCCCAGCCCTCCAAAAAAGCAACCCAACAAAAAGTCTTTACACATCAGCAGTAGTCTTTTCAGAGTGGAGACTGAGACTGGAGTTTGGTTACATCAAATGGAAGAGAAGATGGTAAAGGACTCCACACGGTCTCCCTCTTAGCAAAGTGGCCAATATCCTTATTAAGTACCTCCAACCTCAATCTTTTAGTTTGCCTCCAACACACAGAGTTATGTCAGAAAACATGGGCAAGGAAAAAAACAACAAACTATGAACAGCCTTGCAAGAGCAAAACCTCATGATGAAAACATAACAGGTTTTGACTCAAATTCCCAAACATTATGTAACTAGCTTCAGAAATTAATGTATTTTTTGAAAAAAATCACACTTCTAATGCTTTTAACAGGCTGCTTTCTGTGAAAATCTAAGGGTCATGTTTCTACATATGTTTCTTTGAGAAGCAAAGCTGAGATATTTCCATGATCACATGATTCACTAACATCCAATACTGGTGTGTTCAAAATGAAGGTATGAGATCAAAACACAAAAAAGTGTTGAGTGTGACAAAGAATATCGATCAGGTAGGAAGTGAGTCATATACACACTTATAAGTTAAGCGCGGGAGCGTTGATCTGCATGAGGATAGGGAGGCTCTACAGAGAGACTTAGATTGGATCGATGGGCCAACGTTAACGGTATGAGCTTCAACAAGGCCAAGTGCCAGGTCCTGCACTTGGGCCACAACAACCCCATGCAATGCTCCAGTCTTGGGGGAGTGTGGCTGGAAAGCTGCCTGGTGGAAAAGGACCTGGGGGTTCTAATTGACAAGCGGCTGAAGATGAGCCAGCAGTGTGCCCAGGTGGCCAAGAAAGCCAATGGCATCCTGGCTGGTATTAGAATAGTGTGGCCAGCAGGAGCAGGGAGGTGGTTGTGCCCCTTTACTCAGCACTCGTGAGGCCACACCTTGAGTATTGTGTCCAGTTTGGGGCACCTCAGTACAAGAGAGATCTCGAGGTGCTGGAGCGAGTGCAGAGGAGGGCAACAAAGCTGGTGAAGGGCCTGGAGAATAAATCTTATGAAGAGCGATTGAAGGAGCTGGGACTGTTTAGTGTGAGGAAGAGGAGGCTAAGGGAGACCTCATCACTCTCTACAACCACCTGAAAGGGCATTGTAGAGAGGTTGGTGCTGGTCTCTTCTCATAGGTGATTAGCGATAGATAATCAAGCTGCAACAGGGTAGGCTTAGACTGGACATTAGGAAAAAAAAAAATTAATGGAAAGAGTAGTTAGATACTGGCATAGGCTGCCCAGGGAGGTGGGGGAGTCACCATCCCTGGATGCGGTTAAGGGGCGTTTAGATGTGGTGTTGGGGGATATGTTTTCGGGAGAACTTTGCAGAGTAGCATTGATGGTTGGACTCGATCCCAAGGGTCTTTTACAACCTGAATGATTCTATGATTTATGGGTCCACTGCTGGTGATGGCAAACACAATTTAACTGCATAATAACACAGAGCAGTTACAGCAGACTGTTGATTACTTGTCATCTGTTATTCTGAAACCTGAGGGCTTTTATCCTTGCAGAAAAGACAAAATAGAATCTTACATAAAACGGTCAGTTGAAGTAACAACACAAGGAGAGACAGATAATAGTGATAAAGATGTTAGGATAATTAAATGCTATTTTGTCATTTATAGAATAATAGATTTCAAAATAGTAATTACAGTTATTAAATCTGAGGTTGCCTTCAGGCAATGCTTTAGCCATGGTTACACAAATTTCTACTTTAGAAGTTAGAGATTAAGAAACTGCAGGAAAAGAGACTGCAAAAAAAGGCACCTTGCTGTTTTTTATTTTGTAGTTAACTGCAAATATTTTCCATTAGTTACTAATTATATAGTTCATTAGTAGTATATTTCATTACAGAAGTGCAAATTATTAGATACTAATGACGCATGTCTTAATTGCTGTAGTTTGTCTTGATTTCAACCTAGATGAAATAAAAATATTTATTTATAATGTTTTAGGTTCTATGAATTACATTAAGTTTCTAACAAACATGAAACAACGCATTATTTCTAACCAAGACCGATGTATCTTTATTAGACGATCACTGCATAGGTCGTTGGTAATCTATATCCCTGGGCTATAAGGTCCAGGGAAACTGGACCTGCCACTTCAGCTGCCCTTGCTAGACGCTTGTTTATGTTAATTCCAGTTTCTGCACTTTAAAGGTAGAGCACTGAACAGACTGTCATCATTTTTGGATACCAACTGTACTTTTAGCAAGTCAAAAAACAAACCTTAACCCAAAACCTAGCACACCTCGTGTCAGTTGTTATTGCTTCAGTGATTAGTGAGGCAAGATCACAGAAGAGCCTGTAAACCTGAAGATGCGTGTCTGTGTGCCACAGTAGTTCCAGCCAAAGGGAGGAGGAATTCAGCACTCAGCACTGCAATGTTGATAACCTGCCGATCTCCAGCTCTTCAACCTTACTGATACTTCAAGAGAGAAACAGAGATAAAGACTCTACAGCTTTCACGGTAAGTTTGGAGACCCTGTGACTGCCCCCTCACTTTCAAGCCACTGCTTCTATAAGAGCAAGAAGGGAGAGAGAAGTGAGCACAACAGGCCAGTGGAGTACTAAAGGACAGGGTAACATGGAAATCTCATCCTCTTTTTATTCCACTTCACTTGCTCAGTTCCAGGGCCTGGGTTGTCTCAGGAAAAGTCAGATCACATATTCTGCATTGGATGAGGTGCCCTGTTCTGGGGTCAGACAGTTGGGTTAGTCCTGACAGCCTGTGTCACTGAATAAAGATAGCTCCTTAGGAAACCACTCGAAGTCAGAGCAATCACTGAGGCCAGGAAAAACTATCAGCTACACAGCTCCTGTAATTTATACTGAGGTAGAAATCATCCTCTCGTAAAACAATGAAAAGAACCCAGTTTGCTGGCAACAGGCAGTACATCTGCTAGACTAAAGGAAAGCTGCAATAAAAGGAAAAAGAAATACAACACAGACATTAATAAGGCTGCAGTCCAGAGCTCATCAAGCTCTTGACAACTCCTCTCATTATTCAGGCAATAAAAAGAACCGTTTGATTGTGCAGTTTTGGTAGCTGCTACCCACACCCAAAAAGTGAGATCTTGATATTTAGAAATAAGGTCTCAAACTCCCCTTTAGCAGATTATAAACCAACATGTACCTAATGCAAACACTTAGTTTCAGAAAAGGCAATGCTCAGAAGCTGAAGCCTAAATGGCCTGAGTTTCACAGTAATGATGCTAGAGAGCTGATGTCAGAGATTTTAAATTCCACGTTGTGCGTGACGTTTCCACAAACCCAGTTACTACTTGACACAGGGATACGCTACACAGATTGAGTAATCTTGAGCATGATTCTAGCTGCAAATTTTAAAATTGCAGTGGAAACATTTCTTAAAAACAGCTCACTCTTTTAAATGAGAAAATATTTTAAAACTGGATCAATATTTATTTCTGAGAATTTAATTTTTTAAAATTGAATATACTGCTATGTGAAGCCTTTGTTCCTTGCTTAGTTTTTACCATGAACACATTAACCAGGTTAATTCTGATTCAGCTCACCATGTGTCTGCAAAATGCTTTAAAAAAAAAAAAAAAAAAGGAAGGAACCGCACAAGAAATGAGGAGATATAACTTATCACTAGTTCAAACTTAACACAGCCTAGAAAAGGGAGCAGAAATAGAAAGCAGGAGAATTTGGAAATTTTGTAAAAACAGATATTAAGTTAGGAGAACAGGGTTTATGTAGGGCATAAAGCCAGTAACAGAAAAAAGGGACAAAGCAAGAATACTTTGGATTATTAAAACGCTTTTAAAAACAACAACAAATCCCCTGAATCTCGCAGGGAACTGAAAAAGCATTAGGAGTCTAAATAACAAGGATAATTCCTTAAATTTAAAGCACAGGAAAATGGTTACGTTTCAACTCCCCGAACAATACAGCAATGCTACTGTTCCTGTTGACAGAGATTTTGTAGTCCTTTACTAACGTAAAGCACTGTTAAATATGTCATTACAGTACTTTTTGAGCCTTGTGCTAAAGCTGATGCAGTTTCTAAATTAAAAAAAAAAAAAAATTTCTCCTTTATTTGGCTATTGTTCTTGTAATTGTCCTACAATAACCTAGGTCTGTTAAACTGATACGCGTCCAAGCAAAACATTCAGTGGTGAGTTAATTCTAATGCAAGAAATTCAACCTGGCTTACTATAGAGGACTTAAAAAATTGGAGAGTAGTGTCAGCTGCTTGGTATCCAAGATACAACATACTTTCTCCTCCTACTGATATTCACAATTTAGTGTCTTAATATATTTCTGTATAGCTCAAAATAATTCCCTCACTTTATTCCGGAAAATGTTGGAAGTCACTGAAATGAAGAACCTTTATTGTGTATCTCGACAAAGCAAATGAATTGCACTTTTCTGCACTAACTTCCATAGCATTTTATATTGGAGTTGTATGACGTTATTTTTAAAAAATTGAGCTATCATGAACAACTAAAGTGCTTTTGCTATAATGCCGTCTTAAACCTGATTTTTATAGCAAAAAGAATTTGACAGCTATTTTTTAAAAACAGAAGAGCTGCTGAACGCTCATAGAAAGATGCAGTAGCCAAAAGAAGTTAAAAAAACCAAACAGACAAAGAAAACCCAACTTTTTGGAAAGCTGACTAATAGAACATTGGTATCACACGTTATAGCACAGGTAAAATAATGCAAAATTAAGCATGAAGACCTACTGTTTCAAAACAAACAGAGAATATGACACTGTTAGTGCTAGAAGGCAGCTTTCTGCATTGCTCGTTTTCCAGAGGAAACTGACAGTACTTCAATTTAAGAATTCCTTCTAAAAATGTAACTCCATTCAAGGATATTCAAACAGACATGCCATAATGTACTGGTTGAAACAAATGCTAACAAGGTGAAGAACACAACTGAAAACAGATTTTATACTACTTCATCGAAAATACAAGCAGAAATGAGAGAAGATAAACTTTTTTAAAAACCATCAACCATTTAGGAGGAAAAAAAAATCAGTATCAAAGATACTGCTTATAAAGCAAGAAAAAGCCATCCGTATCTTGCTATTTTACAAATATTTAATATGATACGCCAACATTATCATGAAAGACATGACACAATGACTTTGCTAATAATGGAAATTAAGAACAGGAAGTGCAATTGTCTTTTAAACTGTTCATAGTTTAAAGAAATGAAGATTATAATTCCCTCTCGACCAAGCAGTTTTCTGAATTATATTCAGTAAAGACTGTTTAATCCCCATTGAAGTTAGAATACATTAGAAAAGTTCTTGTTAGAAAACATACACACATAAACCACCATAAAACAATTTCACATGGTTGAATTAAATAAAAAGTAATCAACCAAACCAAACCTCCCCCACTTCTTAGAGTTGCCTGACAAATTACATTAAAACAAGCCACTTACTTTTCTGTCCTCAGTTTCTACACAGGAACTGCACTCTGCTTTAGTATCCTGAAAAGACAGAGAAGGCTGTCACAAAGCATATTGGCCAGGACTGTGGGAGTAACTCAGGATGAAGAAAGGGCATCCAAGTCTGAAAAGTGGGTTTCTCAACATCCTACACTTTACTGAGCTGTTATTTTTGTATATATTGTATTCTTATATGTATAACATTTAATATTATGGCTTTAAATAAGGTTTACTAAACTTTATTACAAGCATAAACAAAGACAGAATTGAAACATCAGAGACAACCAAACCTAGTTCAATATAGTGTAGCCAGCTCTTAAGATAAAACTATGGTCACTGCTTATAGCATACACTGCTTTTTCTACTTGCATCTTAAGAAAAATGTAATCGCTCACTTTTCTTTTTCTTTTTTTAAATTATAGATGGTAGCTTAAAGAAATACAAAGGTAAGCTTAAGAGGGAAGAGCTGCTCAAACTCCTCCTTCCTGTTTTCTTCAGGTGTCAAACAATCTTAAACCTAATGACACCCAACACACGTTCCTTTTATTCCTAAGGCATTTGACTCTCATTGAATCTTTGCATTTTTGCCAGCAGACCTGAAGACACGCACAGATAATCATTAGCACAAAAACTAGAGTCTGAAAGGCATTTATTTCTACGTGTCATCCCTTTGTACAACAATTTACTATTGGAAAGTCAAATATAGTTCCAGTCATTCACCTGTAGACAAGTGACCTATTATGATTTTTCTTTTGTTTTCAATTTTACTTTTCTAACGAGGGTATTCCTGGAAGCTAGTTTGGCTTACATACTGCAACTTTAAAGATTTTAAATGGAAAAAAAAGACATACAACCTTTGTCAAAAGTAAGCCCTTCCCCAACATCTCACTGAAGCTAGAGCTACTCTCAACAGATTTTAGATTGTTGGCTAGAGTTACTTTCTACATAAATCCTGAACTACAGATGTAAGGCTGATAGCTAAGAGCAGCTCCTATTAAAAATGAAAACAAAAATGAAATAAAGAAGTTATGTTCCTTCAACACCATGCCTACTCATCTTAAATGAGGGACTAGTATCATTTCAATGCTAAAGACTTCTTACCTAAGCCATATACTCATAAAAGGTTCAAAAAAATGAAATAATTCTATCAAGATACACGGAGGTTTTCGGAAAAAGATACTTTCATTCACAGCGAGATATATTAAAGATGATTTCATTAGGCATATCAAGTTCTCTGTCAATTCTTAAGCAGCTTACTTCCAAAACCAAAAATCTCTGTTATTCTAATTAGCTTCACATACAAATCAGTACCCCAAACACTCTTTTAAAATCCTTTTCATGGAGAACCAGACTGTATTTTATGGAACGTAACGCTCAAAATTTTCTTTCAGGTGTGACTTACTGGCAGCCAGATAGTCTCTCACCATGTCTCTCCTCCCATCTGGTGGATAAGGAAATACTATCCCTGCCTACAGGCTGACTTCCTGAGCTTGCTGCTGTATCTACATCCAGGTTATTTGGTGAGCGAGGGAGGAAAAAAGCTCAGCTTTCACAAAGTTTTCTGCCTCAGAGGAATTAATTCAAACTTAATTAGCACCAGCGCTCTTCACCTGCTAGCTATGCCCTAAGTCACCTTTTGGTAATAATGGAATGTTCTTTAACATATTTATTGGTTAATCAAAAATGAATCATATCTTTTTATATTACCAAGGACAAGGGTGGCTCTATCTCACTGACCTAAATTAACTGAATGCAGAATAAAGCAGCTCCTATCAGATTCTCGTTACAGCTATTACAAACTCTCAGTATGACGAATATACCTTTTACAGGACCTAACAGTACTCTGATCCCTCCCGCTGTCTCGACAAGATTTTAGAGTGTTATTTTGCCACTGTTATTTCCCATTAAATTTCCCATCAGTTTCTAAGAAACCTAAACTCATAAGCATTCATTCCTCAATGTGGTTCAAAAATGCAGTTTTACCTGGATAAAACAAAAACCATCTTCCTCCCAGCACAGTTTATCTTACATGGTTGTCTACAACCAGCAAGGCAAAAGGCACAAATAAAGCATCCAGCCCAGCTGAGAATAGTTGAGGCCAACTCAGCTGAGAGCCTCTGGGCTGTGATCAGGTATGAGACACAGTGTGCCTGGAAGTTAACCAACACCAGCCATAGGAAAAGCTAACAGGCTGAAAATCAAATGACATCATTTCTGTTCTGTGTTTTATCCCTGAACGTCAGACAACCATTTCATCTCGTGCTGTTTGGTTTTCTATCTAAAGATACGGAAAGTGAATCTTACAAATTAACCATTGCACCATTAGTATTGAAAACTACGTATGTATGGCTTCAATATCACAGCTACTGCAGCCAGCAAGAAAGAGTGCTCTTGGGTTATCTTTGAAATGACGTAAAGTCAGGTTTGGGTAAAGAAATAGCTATATGTCTTCCAGAGTAGAGACCTGAATTTGGACTTCTGCACAAGAAAAAGAAAAAAAAGAAATCAGGGTGTATTATGTTACTGTTTCTGGTATTCTGAATATTAATTTTTAAATCTTGCCTAAATTTTTTTACAAACTTGCTTTAGGTACATTAGCAGACAATAAACCAGACTGTAACAACCATTTAATATGTAATACCATACAAAGCTTGACTTCCTGAACAGGATTTTTCTTTACCAATGGGTGAAATCGTTACAAATCCATATAACTCTAATATAAAGTATAACTAAAGATACTGACGGGTTACCTACAGAGGTATTAAAGTGGAATTCCAGAGTCCTCAATCCTAAGGGATTAAACCAGTTGGAAAGAGTTCAAAATTTGAATAGTAAGAATTTGTGCAGTAGATGAAGAAATAAAATCATAGAACCATTAAGGTTGGAAAACACCTCTAAGATCATGAAGTCCAACAGTCGACCCAACAGTACCATAAATAGTAAGAGACAGTCAAAGACTCTCTTCTAAAACCAGTAATTTCCAAATTTATTAGATGACTAATGAACTATAATTTGCCACAGGTTTATATTTTAAAACAACAGTAATGGTTTCATTACTTCTGCAGAAACACTGACTGGAGTTGCCTAATCTTTCTTTTCTTTTACATAATCTTTCTAGAAAGCCTATGATGAAGGCTTTTTGGAAGAAAAGCTGTCAGATACTTTGGTACCAACCGCAGCTAAACTCAGACAGAATTTATCTTTGAGTGACAAGGGTATTTCACATTAGGCACATGCATGCATATCTTAACTTTTAATTGCTCAAGGAATAGAAATATTTTTTTTTTCTGAAACAAACAGTGTTCTAATCCTTTAAACCAGTGAAGTTAGTGGCTTAATCAAATATATGTTTAAATATAAATATTTGAGTATACATCATCTACATCTTAGATATACCTCTTTCAAAGAAAAAACGTACACAGATACTAAGCTTTAAAAAAATCATCAAAATGAACCATCTGTCAGTCTCAGAGCAAGAAGGGAAGAAATCAGCGTGTTCTTCTCTGGGAGACATCTGTGCTCCTTTTTATAAGTGCAAAATGATAAAGTGCTGCCATTTTAGCATGTGCTTTGCAAATTGCCCAACTGTATGAATGATCTGAGATTATGAAGTATCACTGCTGTAAAGCAAGTGAAAACTCCTGTAGATTTGAACAATACATCGGGCGCTTTCTTTAAAGTTGCTAGCACATGAAAAAGAAGCTAAAACCCAGAAAAATCTGTTCCTTCTGAAGAATGATTATTTTAGACAAATTACAGAATACTTCATAGGATGTTTAATGGCAAAGATGGAAAGAATGAATTATAGGCATACCCTACCAGTAAGGTAGCAAACCCTGTCATCCATTTCAGTTTAATTCCTTATTTTCTGTAGGTATCACTGCATAACAGCCAATTCAATTACATTATTACAAACATATTAAGAGCTCTAGTTGTTACGTGTTAACAAAAGCAAATGGCTGGTTTTCTCTGCTATGCTGTGTAGCAGCAATAAGGAAACAAAGCAAGGTTTTATGCAGAACATCATGAGCGACACAGGACAAACAGCTTTTAAGAGTTGAACAAAGTGCCATAAGGGACACGGTCACATATATTTAACTCTAGAATCTCATTAATTGAGATGGGGAAACTGTGCTTACCTCACCGCTTGCAGACACACCGTTCTGAAAGATACCTTTAAATGTCCTACTGAAATTTAGTCACTTTATTTTACATAGCTTCTATACTCCTATGTTTAATTGTACTTCTTGAATTGCAAACAGAAATAGTGAAATCAATACCCTCGAGTAGCCATTATTCATGCTAACGCCTGTACAATGTACTTTAGCATTAATTTTTCAGTTTGTAATCTCCCTGCTATCCAAAACCTATTTCCTCTACTTCCCTATCATTGTTACACAGAACACGAGAACCAAAATAAACAAAATAAACAAGCAAACTCTGCAGGCTGTAAAACTTTAGAAAAGTTGTTTGAATTTCTAACATCTTTTAATTTTCAACTGAAAATAATGAAATCTAAAAGACAAACAGAACTCCCAAGTACACATGCCACTGCCCTGCCCTGGGTCAGAAGGAGGCAAGATGAGACCCTGGGCGGTTTTGTGTGCAATATCAAGAATGGTCAGTAGGTGGAAGCAAATAACCTTGTAAAATCTTGTTCAACTTCCCTGCGAAAGATAAATCTATTGCACTGACCAGGTTGTTAAGGTGTTTTACACCTATCCTTGGCATCTCAACAAATGCCAACACAAATTATGTCTTTTCTTCACAATAGTGGTTTCTAATTTCATGTTTTTATCGATTTAGAAATAAAAGGTGCAGGATTTTTTTCAGCTTTAAAATTTTTAAAGGTGAAATGGATTCTTTTAATGACTAAAGCGTATATAAAGGTAATCTGATGTTTAACAAAACAAGAATATATACATGTAAAATTACAAAATACACAGTCAAATTCTAGGTTATTGATTTTTCTGGATATTTTTATTAAGTGCTTAAATATATCAAAGTCTTGAATTATTGAGGAAAATCTTTTTCATTATCCATTAGCCATTATATTTCATTATTGCTGCTAACAAACAGGCTGCCAGCAGAAGAATTCATTTGAATTTCATATTAGTTCTATTTTACCCATCCCAGAGAACAAATTAACCACACAGTAATACTTACTGAAGAAGAAAAATAAATGAAAAATGAAACACTAGAATGTGACATTCAACTCTTCACTAAGTGTCTCCCCAGCAACTGAAGAACTCATACAGGAGCCTCATCAAATTACATTATGAAACCAATTCCAGGATTTTAATGGCTTCAACAGTTGCCGTGTAAAGATGTAAGAAAGGAGTTTTATTTGTGAAGGCAATAGCTTCATCTGTTTACTAACATTTCTGGACCAACAGAGGCTTGTATCTCCATGCTCCAAGCGCAACCAGGAGAAGACTGGGTTGTCTGCACCTTTTTCTGTTGCCTCAAGGCAGCCTCAGGGCTGTTTGTCGAGAGTCAAAAAGGAAATCCATCTGATGGGTGATTTAAAATCAAGCTTCTCAAGACTTTGGGGAGCTTACTTATCTTGTTTCTAGCTAAAAGTCGACAGACTTGAAGAGGAAGGTTTACAAGACTCTTGGAAACTGAGCTGACAAATTTCATAATTAAAAATTACTGCTTGTAAAAACACTGCTGTATTTTTAATGCAGGTTTGAAGGGACTCTTGTGTGTGCCCTCCCACACAACCACCCACCATCCGGCTGTGTAAGTGGATACTCAATTTCTTGCTTCTGATTCTAGTGTTTGTTTATATTCAAATTGCTGAAGAGAGCTGAAAACTTTTTTTCCAAAATAAGCTTTACTTTCTTCATTATTAAAGACATGTTTGAGGGAACAGGTACTGCTTGCTGATAAAGCTTTATGGACTGCAGTATATGAAACTTTCCCTCTTCTTGTCCTCTTCATTCCCTCACCTTTATGAGTTATACTTGTCCTTTTTCTTAAATACACTCTAAATACTTAGAGACGCAAAGATACGTCTCTCCACAGCGCCGAAAGGAAGACATTGTGTGCATCACAACTCACCTCATTTCGCCAAACGTTTTCATTAGTCCAATGACACAAAATTACCTGACTGTAAATCTTCTGCCTATGTCCTTAGATCACCATAACTACATAAAACAACATAAAAATATGTAGCATTTTCAGAAAAGATGTATATAATTTTAAGACATGCAAGTACCACGTAGAAGTATCTAGCTCTACCTGTAGGAATTTGCTGTTGACGCCTAGAAAAATACCAGGAGAAGACTTAATTTGGGGGCTAGTAACTATTCAATTTTCAAAGATGGCAATACAAATTTACAATAGATGAAGTTATCAGTTTGAACAACATGAAAATATTTAAGTTTCTTGTATATAACAGCATTTTGATCTACAGGTCAAATCTGAAACTCCTTTTCTATATGATCCTCTATTTTCAAGGCTGAAAGCTGCCATGCTCCGTTCAAAAAGCAACACAGCTCTATCTGAACCCATCTTCAGTTTCAAATGCAAACTGGGAAAGTATATGCAAGTTCCAGTTTCTACTTTGAGTGCAATCTTCTAAATAATCCTTCATACTTCTCTTTAGAATCTCACTCTCAGTATTACCTCATTATACTTTGTTTTTAACTAATTTGGAAAAATATTGCCACTTCAGGAGCAAAGTCAGGCTAACCACCATCAAAAGAATTTTCAGAACTGTGAATTTCAACTGTTTTAAATGGCTAAAACTGAACTTTTAAGTGTAAATGTTATTTATCTAATATTGCCTTAGGTGTCAAGTAGATCAACAGACACATAAGTATATTTTGTTATATACTTATATATATTTTATATACTTATATACTTATTTATATATATTTTATTCGAAGCCACTGAAATCTAGGTATATATATAAATCAACGTATATTCCTGGCAAATCCAAAATCAGAGCTGCTGATAAAGCTGCCAGCGTGGTTTCAACACA
>VZZY01014495.1:76075-157543 GCA_013400335.1 Eurystomus gularis | reverse complement strand
ATATATACCCAAAGAGCAGATGCAACTTTTATAGAAAGCAATTTAACTTGACAGTTTATGTTTTCAAATATACACCTGCACAAGAGGACAAATGGATTCCTGGAGAAATTTATCTTTCTTAGCCTTGTTTCCTAAAGAAAACAAGCATATAAATTTACTTTGCAGCTCAAGTACCTCAGCACCTTTAGAATATATTTATTAAGTTCAGCCACATTATTGGAAAATGGAAGCTCCAAGAGTTATTATGTTCCTGTATTTTTCATAAATTAGTGGCTGAGTAAAAGAAACAGACCAAACATTACTTGCAAAACTAGCCACTAAACCAGCTGTTAACAGACCTCAAAGAGAGCTGAGGATGCTGAGATGGGGAGGACTCACGTGAAGTCAAGATACTGAAGTGGCTGATGGAAGGAGCTTGTGTTTTTCTAGTGAGGAGTGTGAGGAAAAAGGGTATAGAGCTGTAATAAAATTATTCCTGATAAGTCCACTGTTCATAAAAACTACTTATGTCGAGACTAAAGAGGATTTTGTTGAAGTTTTGAACAGCGCTCAGTCATTTTTGGGCTACGTACTGATAAAAGTAAACAAAATTTAACTGAAATAGAAAATTTTCAAGCTTACAGTGACAGGAAAGAAACTTCTTAATGAAAGGTGTTGCATGATGACTGCAGCACCAAGAAGTACATGCCCATGAAAATTAAGGTTCTGTGAAAAAGTATTTTTTTCTTTGCTATTACACTACACTTTTGATTCAGTCACAAACGGTTGAATTTTATGCTTTTAATATATATTCATATATTATGTGTATTTCCAGGCAGTAAAACCAGGTATATTCATAAGATGCTTATGTATTCACTATGCTTTTTTGAGCAAAAAAGCAGAAGACAACTTCCAGTTGGCATCCAGGCTTCACTGCATGAACGAGCCACAAGTACTCTCACTTCCACCCTTCCCATTCTCTCCCCCACCTCACCGAGGGGAGTGAGGAAGCGGTTGGGTGGTGATCGGCTGCATACTGGGGTTAACCCCCCACAATCAGAAATTTATTATTTTTCAGCTTCTAGCACTTCACAAGTGTGACAAGCAGTCAGGTCACAAATTACTTGGTGCTTCTTACATGGATCATGTCAACATCCTGGCATACCTCTGTGTCATTACACTAATAAGGAAGTGACAACAAAGCCATGAGTGAAGACTGTATCCAAAGGACTATTCTTATCAGCATCAAATTAAAATGAAGATCTGATGACAACAGCTATTGCTTTAACGTCCCAGAGAAATACATAATTTAACTAGAGCCTCAGGTGGCAACCTTGTCTAACATTAGAATGGCCACAGCTTTGAACTGTCTTCTTATAAAAGAACAGTCGGACTTTTTGGTTATTGTTGGCAAGAAGAAAGTGACTGACATGCAATTCCTCCTTCTGTGCCCAGTGTAGGGTATACAAGGCCAGCTGCCTTTGAAGTATCTGCCAAGCTATACTGTGATGAAGACATCAGAACCCATTTCTTTCCAAAATGTTTTTAGGAACCTCATAGCTAAAAAGCTCCAGGTCACCCAAGAGCCCTGAAAGGCTGCAGAGAAACACTTATTCACACTGCACAAAAAAAACCAGCTAAGACAGTTCAGAAGTGAAGCCTGCTAAGGAAAACAAACAGAGACAAATGTCAGTGGCAGGGATGTGTTATTGCTCAAAAATGATCAGTACCCAGCATCCCCAGCACAGGCTCTTCTCCTGAATGAACGTGCTGGAATTCAGAATGCTTACTTTTCACTGAAGTTCTCAGTACTATCATACATGTACTTCTGAAGCAGCATACAGATGATGTATCGACCCTCCTACTTTTTCTTGGCTATTTTTCCTCCCAAACAGATACTTCGGCCTATGTCAGCACCAATGTGCTAAAACCAACTTCACTGCGAACAAATGGCCCTGGCATCTTTTTGCAAAAGGATGACTGTCAGTGCTGGTCAAAAGATATTCACACAGTTGTTAAGAAAACAAACAATCAAAAAATCCCTCTGGGCCTCTTCGCCCCATCAAACCCCTCTCTTCAGTTGTGACCATAGATTTTGTGGGTGGTTTCATGTATGGATTAATGTGCACTGAAGAATTAACCTTTTTGAACAAGGAATATTGATTATTTAGTTGTAATAAATACTTTTCCATGTCTAATAATTCAATGCTGTTATTTTTTTAAATTAGAGTGCAGATAATCTCAGTGTAATACTATATAGTATGTGAAGATATTTCAGTATACAACTGAAATATAATAGCTGCTGTATTTGTTTTAAAACCGATTTCACTATACATACAGACTGGCAATTCACCCCACCCCACCCCCAAGATGTGTAAGAAAGATGAATGCATAAAATGAGCTATACCACTTGGGAGAGAGAGAGGTGCCAAAATAATCTTAAGGTAAAAGGTCTATGTAACAAGAAGTTAATTTACAAATGGGTTTGGATCCATCAAAAAATAAGAAAATCAGTTTCTTCCTCCTTTTCTTAAACTAGTAGAGAAATGGAAGGAACAACCTAGCCATCTAAACGCAATTTTTCTACGGTTATTATCTTGATGAGTCTCATAAGCTGCAATTTCTCACTCGCTAGACAGGTTAAGTCTTCTATTCAATGGTTAATATCAGTAGGAATCAAGCATCATACTATGAATTTTAGGAGCTGTGCAGGAATAAAACCTCAAAATGAACTTGTATGGCTCTCATTTTCCCTCACGTCTAAACACAAAGTTTTTCTACTTAAATACACCAACCATGAGCTGAGCCTTCAGTTTTAGGCTGCATGCTCTTTACCATGCCAAGATAAAAAGTTCATCTACCGTAAGACCTTGTCTCACACTGAAGCACCTACACTGTCTGCAGGATGCTGATTGCCAAGACCGTTCTTTGACTTCTGAAAGACTGAATTAGAGCCCTAGGAATGGAGTAAGAACGAACTGAGACAGTCACAAAGTAGTCTTAGGGAAGGTGTGTAATGTCTTCTGTACAAACTATGCTTTGTGTACACAACACATTTATACCCATCAGTGCATCAGAACCCTGCATATCAAGCCTGACTTACGGTAACTACACTCTAGAAACCAGAAGCTGAGGGACGCTGAGCTAGAAACTGTTTTCAGGCCATTTAATAACCATGAGATCTGTATCTTACGCTCTCATCCATTCTGTTTTTCAAATTCCTCATACTTTTGGCCTCCAAAATATCCTATTGCAATTCCACAGTTTTAATTACATACTATCTGGAAAAAAAGACAGCCTTTTGTTTGGCTTTACTTTGCTAATCAAAACGTGAGTGCATGTCAAAACTTCTTTTCACCAGTGCACAAGTGGATCACTCCACCAGTGTCCAAAATGCTTTAGAGAGGGGTCTCGCTCAACTGTTAGAATTCATACCAACATGCATCTCTCAATCCGAAGGAGAATCCTCCATCTTTTTGGTAGTAACCTTCAACTATTTGACACTTGATAAAAGTTGAATGTTTCACTTTAATTAATAAAGTAGGTGACATGGAAAGACCATGGAAAGACCATGGAAAGACCATGGAAAGACCATGGAAAGACCATGGAAAGACCATGGAAAGACCATGGAAAGACCATGGAAAGACAGACTGCTGTACTTAGTTCAAACTTCCATTTAAAGGATTATTTTACCAAATCTGATGGCAGTACTGGTTAAAAAAAAAAAAAGTATCTGCAGAAAATAAAGGATTGCGTATTCTGAAATACCAACTGAGCATGGCTGAAGGAATCTGAGGGACAGGTGCATCAGAGCTTTGATCACCCACTTCCTAACTCCATATTACATTCTCTCTGTCTTCTTTCTACATTATAGGCTAAATACACAACTCCCTGCTTTTTATGAAGTTTTACGTCCAGTTTAATCAAGTTACTCAAGCATGAATACTGAATAGTATCTAAGCTGGACAAATTAAAATTAAGTACATCCGTTTCAAGAGCTAAAAAACTGATTACATCAAAACCAATTTTTGATGGAGCACAAATGGCACTGTTCCTGAATTCAGAACGCTTCCCTGATGAATTTTCAACCCATGGTAAGTATTAACTGCATGCATTTCCCTTACACCAAAAACTTCCTAGAATCACATTATAGCAGAAAATTTCTCCCTGTTTCTTTACAAACCAGGCTAATACATTTTTACTTCATCTGGTAAATTTTTTAAATCACTTTTTGTCAAGACCAATTTAACATTTATGATCTTAACATACTGAAACTTTTCTTTAAAGACTAAACACAAATTTTGAACCTTGAAGAAAAAACTCCACACCTTCTCTATGGAACCTTAGTTTTAGTAGCTAGTCAGTCCTACAAGAATTCAACCCACGATGGGTGTACAGAACATGGGCTGACACGTGATATATGCTTCCTATTTTGCTGTTCATACAAGCATTAACAATAACTACAATGGAGCACATAAACGATGAAGATCAGATACTCATTGAACTGCAAAATCCAATACTCTTTACCAAGGGGAGGGCATGTGGAGGGGTGATGAGTGGAGGAATCTGTTGAAAAATTTGTGCCTTAACTAATAGTACTATATATAGTATGTCAAATTGGAAACAATGTGCCTATAAGGTGTTTCATTGTTCTTTAACAATGCAAGGAGCTTGCTAGTGGTAGCTCTAATTATGATAATCATTATCTAGTAATATGAATGAAAATAATCACTGCTTTAATGTAAACAGGCTGAAACTTTTCTACCAAATTGTGCTCTCTAAACAAGTGAAAAAAATATTATTTACAACCCAAATCAGAGAAAGTGTTTCTTTAGTTGGTTTCCTGCCAATTAACCAGGTTTCAATTTTATTTATGCAAGGGTTTCAAACCACAAACAAACAGCTGCACAATCGTAACACTTGCATTTCTCTTTGCTTTTAAGGCAAATTTCAGGGCTGAACTTAAATGATCATCAAAGTTCCAAGTCAAACTGGATCATTGCTATATCGAAACATGCAGTGAGAGATCCAGTGGTGTTGCTGAGTTGCTCTAACTTTATCGAAGTGATCACTGTAACGTACTGATGTACTTTCATTTGCTGATCCAAAACACAAGGAATTAACACCAATGCATTTCATACACTTAGAAGATTAAGGTTCCAATTCTCTGTTACAGTAAGACCAGATGCTTACATTCCCCCATCAAATGCAAAGAAAAGTATTATTTTATTTTTATATATATATATTATTTTTTTTTTAACCCAGTATTAAAAAGCAGAGAGTGATATTTTACCAATAGATTCAGTGACATCAGTACCAAGCCCCCCAGGTCTCTTTTGCTACCGCTATGTTTTTATTGAGTAAAAACAGGACAACAAGACCATTGGAAGGACAGCATTGTATATACCCTTCTGAAACAGAAAGAAAAATACTATTACATCTTGCCATAGCTGATCACAAACCAAAGAATTATAGTAGTGTCTTGCACTAAAAAAGGGCTGATGTTCCTTAAAGCATGTATACTTAAACACAAACATAACCAGCTGCTTCTCAACGCTTCCTGAAGAATGAAAGGATCCTAAACTAGCTTCAAGTGGTTAGAACAAAATACATTTTTATTAAAAAGAAAAGATTAAATGCATTTATAAGGTAACTTCATTTGGTGTAAATTCTGATTTTTAGAAGAATTACGGGTGTGTTTAGTATAAAATTAAGAAAAGATTTTTTGTGTTTGCTGCTTTCATATATTCTTACTTTCATTTTTGTTTAAGTATATGAGAGTTTTGTATATAAAGGTTACCCTTAAAATCATTTGAGTCACACAAACTCCATCATTTGATCTACTGTCTCATGAAAGAAGTGTTATGAATCCCAAAGTACAAATAACATAATTTTTAAAGCAAAACAGAAAGTTGTTAGGATGACCAACGTTAACGGAAGGAATCCTGATGAAGACAGTTATTTCCGTTTGGAATCCTGGAGTGCTGTGGAACTGCAATCATAACTGCTGTATGCTTTAAAAGATACTTAGTCAAACCAATTGATAATGAAGAATTTTCTAGTAAAATAATCTAAGATCAGCTACCAGTTTTGCTTCCTCATTTCTGTAGATTTAAATTCCCACCCACTATAAAGTATTTCTTCTTGCTGCTTGTGAATTTTTGACTGCTTAAACTGATAAAATACACAATTTCATCATTGTTTTTAATATGTACAAGATAACATCTAAAACTGTGGCTAATTTTACAACATAAATACTGAAAATAATCATCACCATTTACACTGTAATTGCTCTTACTGAGCCTAATGATTATTAATGATGCAGCCAGAATTTTGTGACGATAATCAAATCATAATATTTAGTAAATTATACCAGATTTTTTATGACTACTAACATTTTGTTCACTACCATCAGGCCAGAAAAATACATTTCTTAACATGATATATTGACATAGTAAAGGCAATATCAAGCTCATGTTCAAGAGATCTAAGTAAGTTCCAGAAAAGCAAATCCAATAAAAGGTTTTCTACTGAATACCAAGTGAAGGCAGAGATTCTCTACCAGAGCTACTCCACAAAATATTGTCACATTGACCAATTCAGAATGCTAACATTCAAAATTCAATTAATGAATAACGGTTCAAAAGACCAAGTCCGCCCATATCAAAATCATCAAAGGCTCTAGAGAACTACAATCAAAAATGAAGAGAAGTTCTTTTCTCCTCAGACCTCCTGCAATGCTGAAAAAATGAAACAACAACACAAAAATCACTTGCAAAATTATCTGCCCAAATATGTGTGTTTTTTGAAGGCTTCAGTTAACTGTACTTTACATAATACCCATCTGGTATCCTCAAAGGCAAAAATAACAGTATTCTCAGTTGTCACTCACAGCGATTACTTTATCAGCAATTGTCTTCTACTTTCAAAGAATTTCAAAGTGCAAAGGGAAATCCATTTAAAAAAAAGTAGAGAGGGGGCTTTTGATCACCAGATTGATTTCTTTGTATGTGAGTCTAGTACAGATCATGAAACATCGAGTCTAAATTTGACTAGAAAATTACCATGGATAATTCATGCACAATTCTGTAACTATATAAAAACTTACTCCAATACATGTAGTATCTAAACCCAATATTTAAATAACACTACCGCGTAGGAGGAGGCAGGAATGACCGTAAGAGTGGTAACAGCTGCCTGTATTTTAACAGATGAAGAAAGCCTGATACGCTGAATATGGAGCCCACAGGGGATGTGACTGTGAGCCAAAAGCACAGATTGAGATAGCCACCAGCATGGAACGAGGAGGACAGAAAGCGGAGGTTTCTGTAGCCCGACATCTAGAAACACCTTTCTCAGTCTAACTTCTGATTGCTCCAAGTTCATGAAGTCTGTTCCGCTGAATTTGCAGAGAAAACCCTCAAAAGTGGAGTCACACACAGGATTTCTGACAGCAAATAAAAAGCCTCAAAAACTTCATTTGCACTTTTGATACATTCAGTAATAAAAAAAGCACCAGAGTAGAAGCTCAGAGACACTAAGGGATCTCGCTAATGTCTGAAGTTGCTGCAGGCTTCTTTGTTGAGGTTTCCATACCCACCTCCCCCACAGATACTTCAGCTATCCACCACTACTCTACCCGGGCCAACTCTGTTGTTCTCTACAAAGCAGTAGTTCTTGTTCTAACAACCTTGTTTTTTCTCATTACTTTATTAAAAAAAAAAGTACTATTAGCTCTTTTCTACAAGATGAAGTAACAACTCTTCATTCCAGAAATAAAAATCACAATGACTAGAAGCGTTAAATGACCTCTTTTGACTAGAGCAGTCATACAATGGCTTTGCTAACGCCATCTCACTACGGAAGTGTAAAACCTTTATCTTTCCTTTATTCTCATTTCTGATTTGGATCCCTAAAAACAGTCTGTAATCCCTGTTTGTAGACATTGCACACTACAATGATCAACAATGGTGTCCTTGGTATATTCATCGCTTCCTGTTTGAGTTCGATTTTGTTGCCCAGTAGGTTGTTGTATTTTACTCGCAAGTCAGTTTTAGGATTATTAATTACCACGTAAAATATACTGAATGAAAAGCCATGAGTATGACTGAAATATAAATGTTTCAGGGAAGAAGAAATTGAGAAAATGACAATCTACAAGAGTAAAAAGCAGTATTTTTTTGTATCTACTTTAGAATACGCCATATGTTTATACCCTCCACTGAAATGTTAGAAATCATGAGACTGTGATGATGCCTTAGTTAACTGCTGTTATATTTTTACAGCTATACACTTTCTAGAGAGCAATTATTTATTTGAAACTAGGAAAAATATTTCCAACTCCACACCCAACAATAACACATAGGTTAATGTCTAGAGAGATCAAGTAGACTTGAATGCAAGTTATTCAGAAAAGGGTATTTTGGCTGAGAAAATTAGTACCTGGTAATTAAGGACACTACAAGCTATTGATAATAGCACCACAAACATCATAAGCTGAGATGCAGAATAATAAGGCATGTTTGTCTATGAGAAGAGTGGTATATGCAGACAGACAGACCTACGTCTGGACAAGATACAGGCAAACATATGTATCTGCAGTAAATGTTAGAGTACTAACAGTAGAGTTTCCAAGCTATGTTTAAATGCAATGGAGTAAAAGGAGAGAAAAGCAAGACAGTAAGGTTTGTATTTGGGTAGTAAAATCATCACTAAGAAAAAGAGATAACAGACCAGGCAGTAGAGAAATTGTGTAAACCGAGATCCCAAAATGCTGAAAGTGAGGATAGGAGAGATGGGAGAACAGGCCTCCTGGCTTGAGAGAAATAAGCTAAAAATATAGCTGAAATGCTTCCGTGTTCTTAAAGAAAAGTACTATAGCACCGTAATTGTTAACAAGACAGAAATTACAGTAATGCTGTTGCTTCCAGCTTTACCTGCTGTCACGGTTGCACTAACAATCAAAACCAGAACAGGAGTCATTCCAAGTCCATGCACCAAAGGCTTACATTTCAAATACTGCCCTGAACAACTAAAAAGGCAAACAAAAGGAAAGAAAATGAACTCTCCTAATTTATCATCATGAAAAATAAGGTCCCTTTCTTGGGAGCTTCTTGGGTTAGGTGAAGCTTCTCCAAGTCCTTGCTTAGCCTGAGTTCTTTTTTAACCCTCCCTGGTAACTTAGCGAGGGGCAAAGCTTACAATAGGGAAGAAAAAAGACATGCTTTCTCTGGAGGAGAATAAAATTAGCTCACACTTCTGCAGCACACATTCCCAGCTGCACAGCTCCGAGTTGGATCAGAGCCACAGCTATCTTTAAGCAAATGCAAGCCAGACAGAGTCCTTCCAATTACACACAGTGTGGTATATCCCAAACATTCAGAAAGTATGTTGAGAACCTGCAATCAAAAAATCTCAGATGACAGTTATATGGCATCATCAATTGTAGAAATCCCTCCGATAAGCCAAGTACATGCCAGAGATGCATTTGTTAGGTAATGCTGGAAGGCTGCTACTTTAGTCAATTGATAGTAGAGCAAGTAAACGTATTTGATCAACCCTCTTTGGAAATTCTAGAGGAACTCATAAATATGACAAGTATTTCAGCGTAACCACTAGAAAGGAAAATGTATGAGACTGCCTCTGGTTCAGAGAAGAAAAGGTGACAAAGACATTCAAGGATCTGTTAGTGTAACTAAGAATGAACTGCCCTAGAGTTCTACAACAGCACAGGACCAAGAAGATCGCCGCTCTAGTACTACAGAACAACTCTAGCACAACTTTGTAAGGAACTTAGTGCAACTGGAAACTCTCCAACTATTTCCGAGGTCTCTCAGAAATACAGGGTTGCTTCGGAATGCTGTAGGTAAGCACGGCAGCAAAAACTTCCCTCCATTGGTCTCAGCACGATTGGCTGGCCTGTTCTGTCTGGGAGGAACAATGATCTCGCTTAGCCAGCTTCTTTGTGTGCTGTTCATCAGAACAGAAGGCATTCGTTTCCTCCTTTTCTAAAATACATTGTTCAGGCAAAAAAGCCTGCCCCAGTCAGTAAAAGGTGTATACAGTCTAGTATGTGATATAACGCAGCATACGGTGCCTTGCTGCAGTTGGGATTTCTTCAAGCCAGAGGCACTCGTTGTAAATCTTAGAAAGGACAAACAAGCCAGTGAGAAAATAACTTACAGCAGCTTCATGACTAAAATTAACCTTCACATATTGAAAACAGCCAAACAGTAGAAAACCAAAGCTGTAACTTGAAATATTAATACCTTTAAGGTCTTTTATTTCACAAAGAAACAGTTCAGAAAATTGTAGCATGCAGTTTCAACAAACCTCAAGATGGTGCATTAAAAAGGCAGGGTAAGAGTTAAAAATTCAGCACATTCAGAACACCCACCAGAGTGTTTGAATTTGGGACTACACGGCCACAGCGAGGCACAGCAAAGCTATGCTTACAGCAAACTGTCTCTGCTTTTTAAAGTTACTAATGTAAATATTCACTATTTCTTTTCATTTCTGCGTTAATGTTTTGCAGCAAAACCATCAGCTGCTTCTGATGAGCAGTTTCCTACAATTAATGATACTTAAACCCAAAAGACATAACTGCTTCATTAATAAAACTTGTGCTTTAAGTCATGAATATTTAAAGCATGAGCACAGAATTACAAGATAAGAATATAAAATTGAATGAGAAACTGAAGTGTCACACATTCTAAAAAACATTACAAATGTTAAGTTTGTAAGAGCAAAGAAAATACAGAGGAAGCACTAGCAAAGGCTGGGTATTTACCCCCTCTCCTGTTTAATTACCGTGAATCATCACATCCCCAAAGACGCAGTCCAAAGCTGCTCACTGCGCCTCACGGATCTCCCCCTCTCTGTAGCCATAAATGAGGCAGTGGGATATTGCCACTACTTGTAGACTTGGAGATTCAGATTGGCAGATTTCTCTCAGACATATTTTGTAGCTATAGACAGACTGGTGTGGAAAAAAAAAAAAAAATTGGCCTTGAATGATACTTGATTAAAATGGAATATTAAAAGATATGAAAAGAAGTTGTCCTTAGCAAAGAGGAGCAAATTGTGTGAAAAAGACTAGCATTGCTTTTACCAGCTGGGAGATGCACAGCTTGGAAATATAACTGAGAATTTTTTGAGCATTTAAAACAAATAAATCACTCCACATTTAACTTCAGGTGAAAAATATTTAAAGTTCTAAAAGAAGCCCTTGCACCACTGAAAATGAATTAAAACCACATGAATACATATTATGACAAAATTTTCAAGTCACTGCTCAAATTTCACAGCTAAAAGCAATTTGATATGCTTTTTTATTTCCCTACGTAGTCTAATTAATGTATTATCTTATTTAAATAGCGAAGAAGTAAAAGTGACATTTCTTGAATTATTTTCTAATTCAAATGATTAATAAAATCATTGCATCAAAGTACAGTCTAATTCAGCATTTCATTATATAATACAAATGTGCAAATATAAAAAAGTCATCAGCTCTAAGACAATCATATATATAAACAAAATCTGATTAACTACTTATTAAATTATCTACAAACCTAGCCAAGATTTTGTACATTAAATTATCCCCCAAATTAGCTAAGTTTATATCTGTATTAACTTATTTTTCTCATTAGAATAAAGCAGTTAAAACTATTGCTAGCCAGTAAGATTGAGCAGTTGTTTAAGAAAGCACGCAAAAAGCATAGATTCAAAACAAGTTTAAAATAAGAAAATAGCTGAATACAAATTTAGTTTGCTGATACAATTATGAATATTATAAATTCTTGTTAGTATAAGACAGTTAACATTTTTCACCGTTTCTAATTATTGAAAGACTGAGCCTAATTTTTTCTACTTTGCGTCTCGTTCAGGACAATGTTCTCAGTCTTTTAGTAGCTTAATAAAATATTTACATATCTTCTCATTAGCAAGAAGATGAGTATAAAAAGGGACCTGGCAGAATACTAATCTAAAGACATGCCATTCCAATTAGTTATTTTTCCTTGCAGAGAACTAGAACCTTCTGGACAAACAAAACTCTGCCTGCAAAGGCAAGGCAAAGGAGTCTGTTCCAAAGCTGTCACACCTAAAGGCAGAGCCCTGGACATATCAACATCCAAAAGATCGTATCTGCTCAGAGCAAAAATAGTTTAAGGTAAACAAACAAAATGTACTTCTATTCCAGAAGAAAAATACCAAATATATGCTTAACCAAGAAAAGTGCTCTGACTTCATTTTTGGAGTGGATGCATATTCTTAAAGCTCTAGAATTCTGCTTTAGGAGCTGTCTTGTTGTTTAAACTGAAATGCACAAGCAACCTTCATTAGACAAAGACGGAAGCTGCTACAGTTTGCTTCTTGTTTTGCCATGGAACTCTTCAGAACAGAGTTCACACTTCTTAATCATTACAAAACCATATCAGTTTTCCGTAGGCAAAATATTGATCATTTAAAATCAGAGAGAAGAATTTTCTAGTGATTGTTTTTGCATTGTGATGCACTCAAACTATTTCATTTCAAGACATATATTGTAAGAACTATTTTAGAGACAAGGTATCAGACGTTCCATTAAGACCCGATCAGGACTTTTCCAGTGGCTTTTTGGTGGACAATAGCAGTTTCACTATCGAAACACCTCAGTGGAAGTTGTCCCTTTTCACGGGACTATTGCCAAAGCTGGTTTCTCAGAGCCAGAAAGATATTTCTGATCAAGGCTGAAAGGACAACCCAACCCTGGGAGGGAGGGGAGAGAGATGCTGGCATCGGAACAACAAACAGCAAATTGACTAGAAAACCTTCCTGGGATTCTTGAGAAACAGACTCCAATCCGAACTGTACCTCATTCACACTGAACAACTTCAGACTTCTGTATCCAAAATCAGTATCACACTCCTACGCTAGATTTCTCTGGTGACATTGTATTTTTGTGTTAATTTGCATTTGGAAAAAAATATTTTAAAAGCTTTGCTTTCACCAATGTGATAAAAATATGCAGATTTTAAGCAAATGAGAATATTGTTTACAGTCATGCTTAATTCAGGAGGCTTAAGGTAAATATTTAAAAAAAACTCTAAAGCAAAAAGAAAATTAATTTAATTGTAGTAACACTTCCCTTTTAATACAAAAGGCTAGTCACTGATGCAGTTAGAGAAGAGGAATGCAATTGGCTAACCTATAGCTCAACACTGGATTTTGCTCATTTGCAGAGTACCTTTGTTTACATTTGTAGTCCAAGAAAAAGGAATACATTATTCAAAAACTGCCAAAGGCACGGGAAATTAATACACATTGGTAACAGAGCCAAAATGATGAACAAAGCCAAGTTCCATAAATAGCTAAAACCTGTATCTAGAGTGTATCGGCAAATAATGATACAACACCCTGCAGGAGCACAGCTAAAGGAGGAAACAAAAATGTAAGTAAAGCTCTTTTGCACTACAGATGTCGTGAAACAATTACCAGGTCACTACCTGGCTAGTTAAGAACGATCACTGTAAAGCACCCCTAATCCCCACACTTTCCCCAGCAGACAGAGCCTGCTAAAATGACAGAATGTGATTCATATATCGCCAACTTCATTAGTTCATTCTCATTTTAGTCCACCATGTCAGAGCAACAATCCTTTCACTAATCCCATCAAGGAGATTCTTTTTTTTAAAATTCCATCTCTCACCGACTCAGATAGGGGAATCAAATACTGAATAATACATTCAATGAGTTGCTTAATTAGCTGGGTGAAGGTGAAACTGAAACAGCTGAGTCAAATAATGAGATGTCAAGCACAGCAGCTTAGACCAAGGAGGGATTTGAAAGCATTCTGCCTGACAGCAAGAGAAACGTAGTATTTTTCAAACACAGAATATTACAGGATTTAATCCTTCCATTTCAGTCCCTCCAAAAATATCAGTTGGGGGGAAAAAAATACTGAAATCAAACTAACAAGAACAAGGAGAGTAGAAATCCTTCGTTGTACAGCACGCATCACTAAATAAGTCATAGTCAGGTAACCAAGTTACCACTGGTTTAAAACAAAGCAGAAAAAACTCAAAGAAAACATTTTCTAGACAAGTAGGGAACGCAAAACTATTGTAATGTAAAATGAGGAGTAGCCAAATAGATTTATCCTCACTTAAGGAGAGATTTCATTCTCCTGTATATCAAATAGCTAACCAAAATTTTCAGTGATCTATTAATTAGGTCTATTTAATTCTCCGGGTTGCTATCCATACTCACAGCATATCTGGTTTTCTGCCTTTAGCATTAGTTGCAGACTCTCCTAATCAGTCACTATTTATTACAGTCAGAACTAGTTAATGAATCCTTGCTTTATTACTGTGTTTGGGACAAGCAGCGTCATTTATCTCTGCCACGCAGTCTCGAAATGATCATTTTGCCAGTATAAAGGAGCATACCCTTACATTCTGGCCTGTAGGAGACTTTCCAGGGACTCTGCTCAAGGGACTCTGTCCGAGGCCCCGGGCAATGGCAGATATTCAAAACACTTCTTTCCAGTGGAGATGAACAGTAAAGATTGTACTTCTTTAGAAAAATAATAATGGTTCAAAACTGTCAAAGATTGCAAAATCATGAGTCACAACTCAAAACAAACACATGGTTAGCCCTCAAACACCAAAGAGACACCTGTTAAGATAAACTGAGAAGGTGGTTTGTCTTCTGACTTTAACTCCTCCTCGCAAAAACACAAGCTATGAAGTAACTGCAATATTTTTAATTCTCACAAACTCCAGCGGATCCAACTGATATTGGCATATCCCTGCACTACGCTGTATAATGCTGTATAAGTAACAGTGCCTGCATATCAGTCAGCCTTGCTAAAAAATAACCTTACAGTAAAAGTAAGCAAAATGGAAAACAACATATAATGGGTGTGAACAGCAGTGACTCACAGGATATGGGATTCATCAAATTCATGCAAGCTAGAAGCTGTGAACTGTTATTAAAAAAAAACAGAAGCAGTATATATCTCGCGCTAATCTGAACAATATTCAAACTATCATTCTACAAAGGACAAGCTCTACAATAATAATACTAAGTACAAGTAACTAGTAATCCCCTGGGTTATCAGGTTACCCATCATCTAACAGCTATGAGAATGTGACTGTTTTCTGCAAGGAGAGCTTCATAAATCCAATCTTCCTGGAGTTTGTTCAGTCTGATTGTCTCGCTCTGCACCCACACACAGGTCTCAGTTTCAAATATATGCTAAATTTGCCATGTTGTTGTTTTTTTTAAGGGCCTGCTCCTATTAACTGCGCCAGAAGTATTAAAATCCTAGCTTACAAACAAAATAACCAATTTTTATCATGTCAGAAATGTAGTAATTATTTTAAGGTCTTAATTGAACCTCTTGTAAATACCTGCAGAGAGAGGTTCGGTTATTTTCCTGCACGTTATATATTCTTACAACACCCACACGAGGCAGTTCCATATTACAGTACTTTTCTATATGAACTACAACAACAGCTATTCTCTGAGAAAATCTAGACCTATTGCTGTAAGGACCAGCCACCGGTGGCTTTGTACCTTGGAAGACTTGGCACCACAGTATTTGCCACGGCTACCCTACGCTCTAAGCACTTCATCATGCTTTGCCCTTTCTCTCAAGTCATAATATGTAGCTGACATGGAAAAATGAAATATAAAGACGCCTGCAAAAAAAAAAGAACATTAAGTAAATGACCGATATGCATGTTTGCAAGTGAAAAAAAAACCAGCTGACTCACATTTCCTTCAGAACTCACCAATGACTTGTGAGAATGTTTTTTTAATTATTAATACTTGGAGTTAGGCTGGGGTTTGTCCTGAAAAAGCTTAGTTGATCTATTCCATCACAAATAAGGCCATCATCTCTCCATATGGCAAGACTAACATAAGTAGGCTATGGGACCAGATCTCATCCGGTGTTTTAAGGTATACTGATCATGCTCTAGTGGCAAATATTTTCAGAAAAAGAAATAACTTAATGTACACAATATGTGTGCATTATGAACCTTGCAGCCAGTTAATTTCATAGCATGATTTGTCACATATAAATAGTACATATAAATGTAAATCTAATTTTAACTTCCAAAATATAGAAATAGAAGGACCATTCTCAGAGTTTAGTAGAATTTGGATTTCATTTTTATTTTGCTTTCTCATTTGCAGGTTACTTCTGATATAACTTTTAAGTAATTTTTCTGCTTACTTCCAGATCTTAAAACACTAAAAATCCAAGAAATGGCCATCTGAAAACGACAAACATTTTGCACTTCACAGCTGCATCTCTTTTTCTCTCACCTTAATACTGGATGCCTATAAATGTCTAAAAATCACAAGTGTTGCCTTCCCAGATTTGCCTTTAATGAGCTATGCAATTGATACATGCTTCCGTACATAGCTGCACATGTAAGGTAGAATTGCTTTGGAGAGTCTCAGCAGCTACATCTTCAGGATTTCCAGATGCCAGGGCAAATGCCATACATCTTGAAATTTCAAACATATGGCAAACACCTTAAGGAAAAAACTGTAGAATTGCAAAAAACTATAAAAACAGTAGTTACCGCCAAAAGCAGTAACATTGACAGGCACCATATTAGAAGATTAGTACTAGAATTCAGGTTTATTATCTCCCTAAATGACTGTATAATTTTATTAATAGTTTATATGAAGGACTGCATAATGGGGTTTGCTTACTTTGCTCTTTTCCTCCTCTTCAAAAACAAGAGCATTCCTCAGCTACGCTGTTTGTCTAGAAGAGAACAGTGCAATGGCATGCATCCTTGCTTCCTCCGTTAAAATAAGAATGTAAAGTTTTGTTTCTTAATTAAATTAATGATGTAAAGCTGTGTAAAAATGTTACCACATATGTAAAGTAAAAAAACATAATAACGATGTAGTGAATATATTCCGTACCATAGCCATTTGACTTAAAGTAAAATATTTCTGATTAGACTCATAAATTACTGAACATGTGCCTCCAGTAGCTGTCAGGAGTTATCAGATAACATAAACTTTACATGGAATCGGAACTAATTTCTGCGTAGTGCTACTGCAAAAAGACTTGCAACAACAATGGCAGACATATCATTAAATGGGTAAACGTAGAAACATAATTAAATTAACTGATAATCATCTCTTTTCTTCTATCCAGACTCTAATTTAGTGCACTTGCAAATGTAATGAGGTTCATTGAATTGAAAAATACTGTGGAAATAACAGAAAAAAGATTAAATTAATTGCAAGACATACTGATAAGAAAGTTTGTTTCAAATTCTGTGAAGCACGTTTCTGAAAGCCATTCAAGGTCTAGTCACATGTTATGCACCTTGATGACAAATAACACATTTTAAATTCTTTTTTTACCAAGTGGAATATCCTCTGTGTTCCATATAGCCATGTACTAATTGGTTAGCATTCTCTCAACTTCAGGTAAATAAACATGTGAAAAAAATGCTTGGGCAGTAAAACATTAAAATCTGGCCAACAACCACACGGATTTCTACTCCAATCATTGCCACGCAACTACACATAAAATTTATGATTAAGACATATTAAATGCCTTTATACCTTGCAGACTCTTGGCTGAAGAATTAGGGTTTTTTTCCCTAAGAAACTAGAATTTAAATATCACAAACAGGAATAAATAATTCCTTTTGAACACAAAATAACCACCTCTCAGTTCTGTCTGGAAGTCTTCTAGACCATGCAACATCTCTGAAGCAAGAACAAATATGCATCAAACATCTTGAACAATTGTTATTGTTTTCTTAAAAAACCTCAAGTGGTAGGAATTCCACCACCCCTCTAGGTACCCTGTCCAAATACTTAACTGTAATTGATGCTTTAGTTTAAGAAACGAGGAAGTCATCATACAAAAATACCTTAGATATTTTAGATCATTAACTTGGAAGGAAACATGGTGTACTATGTGCCAGTAGACTAAGATTCCAAACACTAGTGGGAGCTACAAGATGTCCAATATCAAGTATTTTAGTAGAATCATTTCAATTCCCATTTTGTAGTTCCTTATACTGAGATTAACAACAAAGGATTTGCATTAGTGTACAACGACAGGCTGCTCAAGCTCACGTTCCCCTGACACTTCTGACAGCATTGTATTCCAAGGGGCAAACAGAGGGCTTTAATAAGGATTTCTTGTGATTTCTGACCAGCAATATGCTGCAGTTACAAGAGTCATGCAAAATCATAGCTAGCTAAGACAGCCTCTGAGCTAGACAGTAAATGGAGAGAAATATGGTATTATATCCCTGGCCGTAATCCTTTAACATCCAGGACATTCTGGTCCCAAAGCAACAAAAGTTCAAGCAGACACTTTGAAGATGATGAGACTTCTACTAATATCAGCTTAGTCGATGAAATGGAAGACGAACAATGAAGAGGCTCAAAACCCAGAAAATTTTCATGACACTGAAATTCTTTTACATTCTTGTTCTTTCAAAGGCCTTTGTAAAAAATTATCCAAATGATGAGTCATTTTCCTTACAGGTTAGATTCATCTCACCTGGCTTTTACTGTGTCCTGGTCTGAGTTAGAACCAAACCAATTCTGTTCAGTGATTTTACTTTCAGCTGAGTCTCTGCTCACTAACGGCACTTTCTGGAGCTCACAGCGTGTTTTTGCAGACAGTGTCTGCTTCTAGCAGTGATAGCGCTGGATGTTTAGAGTCACTCCCCAGGGTTGGTGTGCAGACCAAGGTCACTGCTAACTCCTGTGTGCCACATCACATCAGGGGGTGCAGAAAGGGAAAGGCCGCACCTGCGGGGAGGAGCGGCCAGGACAGGGGACCCTACCCTGACCAGCGAGGGATTCCAGCCCATATACGTCATAGTCAGTATAAAGCTGAGGGATCACAAGGGTCTTGACCCTTCCCATCGGCCCTTCGCTGGCCTTTGCTTCCCCTCTGACTTCAGGATCCTTGCCTTTGGCCTTCCCACTTGGACCTTCTCATGCCTTTGATCTTGATTCATGTGTTCCCAAACCCGGCTCTTGAACCCGGTTCCCATCTGCTGCTGAGCCCAGTCTGGGACTTTGCCGGTGCCTGCACAGCCTCAGTGGTGACAGTGATGTAATTGCCATCAGGGGGAGGCTGGGTTCGATACTGGTTTTGTATATATTTGTATATATTCCATTTTATCGTTATTATCTTCATTAAAGCTGTTTTAGTTTTCCATCTGGAAGCCTCTCTCTCACTCCCTTCATCTCCCATTTGGGAGGGGAGGGGGCCATAAGTCTCTCTCCCTTATCCTCTTTCTCTTCCTTTACTTGGGGGGGAAAAAGGAGTTAACAGAGAGCATCTGGTGTAGGTCTGGTGGATTGAACCTAAACCTCGACATACTGTCTACAAGTTATCCATGCCATCTAAGATGGTCATCTTCTATTGCTAACAGAGACAGATCTCCATGGAGAAGTATTGATCATGGTATCACTGTTGATACCATGAAGAAAGGAGCTTGAATAGCTAGTGAAGACCACGTGCTTAATAAGTTTGAAGTCAAATGCCATCCTCTTTGTACCGTAACTACCCCTTCCTTTTTTGTGTCTTTTAGATATTTATTAAGTATTCGTATAGAGTCCCACCACATTTTTCTAGTTTTTTTTTTTCTAGTATTTTTATAAACAACAAATTTATTATGAACTTTCAATAAATATCTCTCTTGGGACTTCCTATAGTAAAACTGGTCAATAATCACTAAATATTCCATTCTTAAGGATGAGTAAGGTAATCATGAAATGGAATATAATTGGAGAGAATTCCAGGAGAGCTTATATAGTTATGAAAAGTGCTTCAAAAGGGAAACTCACTGTTTGTATTGCATATAGGTCTGGTTACTTGTAAAAAGTAAGCATTATACTGCTAAAAGATGGTTTCTCAAGGTGGCCATATACAACTTCATTTTCTATTTTCAACATGCCTTCAATATAACTTGAATTCCAAAAGGACCTGGCCCTAAGATCCATTAAAACTGGCAATAGAGTAAGAATTGGTGTTAATTAGTCTGGGCCTTCTCCCAAATCTCTACCAATTATACAACAAGTGTGTACTGCTATTAAGCTTACATGCTATAAATCTTTATTTGCATAACAGTATTAGAGAATAGAAGAGAAGGGAAACAATAGGGTAGAGAAAAAATACAAACCAATGAATACAGCTGAAATTTTAAAAACTAAAAGAAAAAACAGCTGCTTCCTTTTTCTTCCCCTCTAAGCTTATCAGCACAAGTAGGGATTTCAGAACTCATAACTCTGTGTGAGACAAATATTAGGGTCTTTAGGATTAAAAATAAATTTTAAATGTCATGTAAGAGGGCAGGCAAAACTGAATTCTCAAAGGGTGATTTCCCAACACACTCTCATATATTAATTGTACCATTTGTAGCATAAGATAATGAATCCAGGAAAGGAAAATATATGCTTTCTAATATTATTCAAGATGAAAATCAAATTTGGAAGCTTCTATGAGGAACAGAAAGCCTAATACAGAGCACTGACATGAAATACTAGGCACAGAATAGTTTCATGTTCAGCTCATCAGATGTATGAACAAAGCATATGCTTCCAAGTGCTGGCTCAGATTAGTGACCCCTCCAGTTCAGTCTCTCATCTCTCCCTGTGGTCATACCAGATGCTTCAAAGAAAGACAGAAACAAATAGCCTCTGTTTCCCATACCTGCTTTGTTTCTCCAAATCACTTATGAATAACCTACTGCTGAGATAAAATATTCATTTACACGTGCTTAAATATCTATGCAAATGCTTATAGGAAAAAGTCCATCATAATATATTTCTAAGCAGAAGTATGTGATTTTTTTTAAACATTCCCAACTCTACCACTATATCCAAGAACAGTGATTCCACCGCCTCTCTAGGCCAATGCTCCAGTGTTTGTGTAACCCCTTCGTCAATTTTTTTTCCTAATATCTGACAAGAATTTCCCGTGTTGCAGTCTGTGTCCATTACCTCTCATCCTTTCACTGTGCACATCCACATGCATCCATCTTTTGTATACTATAAGATAGTTATTAAAATACCATCTTAGTCTTCTAACAAACTCAGTTCTACCTGCCTCTCCACCCATCATGTGCTCCAACCTTCTAATCATCTTCCTGGTTGGTCCTCCGCTCGCCCCCTTCGGTACATCAATATTGCTCTTCTACCAAATTTAAATACAATATGATATTTTATATATGAAATATATGTTCTCCCATACATTTTTGTTTAGAAAATCTCCCCAAAAGGATGGGGAAATAATCTAAGACTAATCCAATGATTTGCCCAGCTCTTACAAAAATTCCTTTGAGAAACTCCCCATGTTTCCACACTGATTGTTCTTAGTACACATACAAGTTTAGCAGAGACGTGGTAGCTCGGTTTACTTCTCTACAGATCCTAGTGATCCATTTTAAAAAAGGTTTTCATATTTAGCAATTCCATCATATGTGAAGTGGTTATTATTATTCTCTGAAACAGCAAAAGATACTGCTTTTTTCATTTAGAGAGTGCAAAAACAGAGTTGAGAAAGGTCTGCTGGGTCTGGCTGGGGTGGAACTAACTTTCCTCACAGCAGCCCAGCCAGTGCTGTGCACTGCACTCGTAGCCACAATGGTGTTGGTAACACACCCGTGTTTGGATATCGCTGAGTACTGCCAGCACAGCTGCAAGGTTGTCTCTCCAGCCGCCCCTTCAGAGGCCACTAGGCTGGGGATTAGGAAGAGGTTAGGGGTGGGCATGGCTGAGACAGCTGACCCAAGCTGACCATGGGGATATTCCAGACCCTATGATGTCATGCTCAGCAATAAAAGTTGGGGAAAGAAGAGAGGAAAGCATTTCTTACTAAGGTGCGTGTCTTCCAAAGCAACCACTACCCATACTGAGGCCCTGCTTCCCAGGAAGTGTCTGGACGTCACCTGCTGTGATGGGAAGTAGAGAATAAATCTTTTTTTTTTTTTTTGGCTTTGCTTCCACAAACAGACTTTGTTTTGTTTTCTATTAAATGGCATTTTTCACAACACGTGAGTTTTTCATCTTATTTTCTCTCCCTGTCCTGCTGAGGAAGGGGAGTGAGGGAGCAGCTTGGTGGGCACACAGCCAGCCAAGGTGAACCCACCGTAAAAGGAAACAGATCTGTGCTGGCCGAAGTTGAGGTTAAGGTGCCACTCTTCTGAAAGGGTTATCTCCTGAGCTGGAACTACTGCCTTGCTGTATGCTAACACAGCTGCAATGGCTGCATTTTGCCAGATGGAGCCTTCTTTTACAACATAATCTGCTGGTTTTAGGGGATGAGGCTACAGTTGGAATTTAAAGATCAGTACAAGAAAGCAGGAATTTGAATGGGGTCAATGAATGTATGCTTCTATGGAACTCCAGGAAAAAAAGAAGAAAAAAAAAAAGAAGGGGAGTAAATGAGAGCAACGGATTTTATACCTGGAGTAATTTCTTGGGCATGAGCAAGTGCACAAAGAGATACAGCATCAAGCCCCCGGACAACTCCCTGACAAGCTCAAGCATTGTACAAGGAGAATACAAAACCAGGTGATGTCCCTCTTCTGCTGTGGGACAGCCACTGGATCCAATTCTGGAATTTGAGCCTTTTTTGATTTTTCAGGAAGGGTAATCAATTACGAAGAGAAAGCGTTAAGAAAGATGGCAGATGCATTTCAGAAACAGGTGAGCAGTGGCAAAGGCAGCAGGCATAGAAGGCAATAAATTGCATTACAGCAACAGAGGCTCTCACAAGCTTTGATTAGTCCTCATCGGCTTCTCTGCCAGACATATCATGGCCAGTACTGGTCAGAGGGCAGATTTGTATAAGAACAGGAAATAATTGCCTAACAATACCAACATAATGGTTGTCTCAGTTTTTAAAGATGATGAAATATCCCTATCCAGCTGGAGAGAAGGCAGTTTTTGGCTAACGTTCAGCAAGCAAATGTTGGTTATGCTGGGCCAAGGGAGAGAGGATGAACAGCTGATCTAATCACTGGCAGCTCTTCTTCTCACACATCCAATAAAGGGACACTTTGCATGTGACACTTTTTGGATAAACCAGAGCTGAAAATGCAAGACAGGAATTTACTAACAGGATAAGGTGAGTTACGCATACTTACTTGTAGTAAACTGTGGGAAAAGAATAGAAGAATGGGAAGGAAGATTGCAAACATGCCCAAGTGACTTGCAGCTGGGGTGTAGAAAAACACATATATCATACTAATTGTCATTTAGTCTTGTGTACTTGACAGGTAGAACATCTGTGTTTGGATAACATAAGCCTATGATAGGCTCAGAGGCATCCTGTTGAACCTGCTGAACACACCGAACCCTATCCTGCCCTGCTGTGGGAAAGATCAAAGCACAGCAGTAAACTATTCCTGCCTGAATCCTGCTACGTAGGTGAAAACAGCAGGTCCTCTAGCAGGGACCGAGCTCTGTGGTGCTGCAGAGGCTTGTGTGCCTCTCCCCAGGTGCTGCTTTGGTGATCCCTCGGCCCACAAGGTAATGAAAATAAATTTACTCCTTTCATTTCATCTGTCATTTTGTGGTTGTTTCTGTGTCCTGCCTATGTCAGCTCACACATTAGGTGAAAAAATACCTCCTCTATCCAAGCATTTGTTTCTATGCAGGAAGACAAGGAGGATCTCTGCATGAAATGGGAGCAAGTCTGCAGCTGATCCCCAAATAGACTGCAACAAATGGAGAAGGGATGACAAAAGCAGCACTGCAAGTTACACCAAGGTAGTTTCAAATAATGTCAATTACCTCACCCGCAGCCCTATGAAGTCATGCTCCTCACAGTCACTTTATTTTGTTTTTAATTACATCTTGGAGACATCAATATGCTTATTCTTGAAATATGCATATAAATAGAAACACAGACTGCAGGAACTTGGTGTCTCCCTGAAGAAAACATAACCTGTAATTTGCCTGAAAAACTACTGTTACTCATCAGCTTGTATCTGCAATAAATATATACATACATATACATGCACATATGTGATACATCTTTAAACAAGCAGTGAGATAGCTGACTACTGGATTTTCTGTATCTGATGATAGCTTTAACCAATGCACAGCTGTCTGATAGACAGTATTTGTCAAAATACAAATTATTGAACTTGATATATGGCTATTTGTGCCATATTTACTTATTTTCAGGATCAGAAAGTAATATTGGATGCCTAATTGTTCCTCTCACTCTCAATTTTTCATCTGCTGAATTTATATAGATCTGCTGAATTTGTGAAGTTACAAAATAAAAATAACGGCACTAATGAAATAGCAGCACTATTCGTTTGACACATCCACCTTCCTTCACCAAACCAACTGACTTACAACCGAGAACTAAAACAGATGAACACCTACTGAAAACTGCAGTACTTGTGTCCTCATATTATAGCCCCAAAAAATCACCTCCAGGTACAATTCTGTAGATGACTTTAGACAGTACATATCTGGAAATAGGAATGGGGGTTTCACTGCACCCATAGTGACACAGAGAGCCTGATTTAACTAAAAAAGCAAACATTAAACTGAAAACATCACTCTATAAAGAGAAGACAAGAAGGGAAGCAAAACCATAACTTTTGGAACAAGCCTAAAAATTCCGATACATAAACCTGTCAGAATTTAGCAGGTTTTTTTTCCTTTTCTATTATGATTTCACTGAAGAACTTACTAGTATCTTGGTATAATTGAAATACGAGTAGATTGCCAGGTGTTTAGAAGGGCTAAAATAAAAAGATGGATTTGCTGTCTGGTTTTAGGAACTGTGCAACTCAGCATACATTGCCTTTTTTTGTTTTGAGTTCCTAAGTGTGCATACATGCATATTTGTATACGTGTGCACACAAAGACGGATATCCATATTACAAGGAAATGACCACAGAATATGAAAGAAAAGAAGTACAGAGAAAGGGATGAACGCAGCAGCTGAGAACATAACGGACAAAGAAAGGCGCCTAAAAACAGCTGGTACTTCACAAATTTATATTGACAACACACTCAAATTGCTGATTCAGAGAAGAATCAGGAATGAGGAGAAACCAGCCTGGGTGTACTGCAAGCGGGGAGCACACAGCAAGTGGAAACTAGGGTGTTTTATAAACAGGCATATATGACAAGGACATTCAGAAAACAATCTGTCAAGAGCATTTAAACACAACAGTACCACCTCTTTTTCAGAGAATCCCTGAACCATTAATCTCTGCCAGCTGGGACAGAATTCTGGGGAAATTTCAATACACGGGACCTGTTCTTCTACCCTTCTATAGCTACCCATATGGGCAAGCAAACAGAGGTGAGGGCAGGAAGCATTTCAAATGAGAAATATAGTAATGCAACCAAGATCCTACATTCATCTGAATCAATGTGAATAATTCTTTGGGAATTGAAAGGATGAACTCAAAAAGCCTTTCATAAGAAACTAAAAATCAGAAGTGCTCTCTTTTGAGCTAATCTTCCTCAGGTTTTGAGCTTTGTTCCGACTGAGAGAATATATTCAGTATTGACCTCAGGATTGGGCCAGAGTAGCAACTGCTCTAACCTGCTTTGGGAGCTCTGATCTCTTAAAAGTCAGAGAACCATTCTACTTTCAGGTCAGGGAGTCTAACGTACAACTCATCGAATAAGCTGCAAGACAGGCTGAAAAGGTCAGTTAAGTGCTCACTGCAATAATTAATACTTACACCTCATGAATTACGGATAGGCTTTCCACGTCTGTTTCTGGAAACGATACGGACCTTTTGGTGTGAGGAACGTCAAAACTACGGATAAGAACTTCAGCTCAAAACCCCAATGCAGTGGAGCTACACTGCTCTAGTGTGGGGCCTTCCTGGGGCGGTTATCCAAGGACTGCTCCAGTGGAGGCTCTCCACAAGGCACAGTTCCCCGAGGGCACTGCTCCACTCTGGAGTCCCGCATGGGCTCCCGTGCAGATACCTGTCCCACCATGGTCTCCCCAGGGCTGCAGGGACATCTCTGCCTCGCTCCTGCAGCCCCTCCTGCCCCTGCTCCTGCTCCCGCCCGGCTGCTCGCAGGGCTGGGGCTGTCTCTTTGCTCCTCACTCCTCACACCCTGGGCAGGGTTTTGCCCTTTCTCCCTGAGACACCGTCAGCCCGGCCGAGAGGCTCAGCTGTGCCCTGCGCGGGGCGGCTGGAACTGGCTGGAACTGGCTGTACCCAGCACGGGGCAGTTCCGGCCGCTCCTCACAGACCCTGCAGCCCCCCTGCCAGTGCCCGGGCACAGACACCCAATGCAGCTGGCAAAACCCAGGAATTTGCCTCAAGTTGCACCCATAAAATACATTAGGGAATAACAGAAGCCTACATTGCCTTTAAAATACAGTGTCCATAGCCACAAAACCAACAAAAACCCAGAACAAAATACTTGTGAGGGATCTTTCTGAGTACTTCAGTATAATTAGCCAGAATTCCCAGAACACAATATTGAAGTTCCATTTCTCTTTTAAACTAGTAAATTTTTAAAGAATAAATAACATCCCTATTTTAAAATAACCTGTCAAAGAAGAATATCATTGAAGTGTTTCGGTTGTTCTCTTGCTTGGACTACCCAGTACAGCCTACCTACCGTGTGCCAGGCCTCCAAGGTGAAGTTCGTCCTCAGCTTTCACAAAACACCATGTCATTACAAATCCTTTTTTCAACACTACAAATCTTTTCACAAACCTGACAGTCAAGCACGTAATAGACAGAAAAAAAGACACCTCAGGAGAGATGTGAAGAAGCTGGTGTGGAAAACCTGTGAACATATCCTATGATAAATCTTAATGCTTACATATCGTAAACCATAAACAATTTGGAGTCTTAATAAGGACTTGCAGCTGCAACATTATTTGTGCTCGGAATTTACCATAGGATGGTCATAAAACACCCGGCTTTTGAGGGCAACAATATAAATAACTTTTTACCATCATATCTTCAACACAGAGTGACAAAAATTCAGTTTATGTAAATATCAAGATCCATTCTAAAAGAAAAGAGCAGCTTAAAAAGATCTCCTTTTTAGAGAACTGTTTTTAAAATGCCTCTTACCTCTCTGTTCTGTCAAGCTAACATGGCATTTACTGGAATTCTAATTTGTAAAGATGTTTTCACTGTGTGTGTGTGTGAAGGCGTGCATGCAAATACATTTGTGTCATATTAAACCCTAATTGCTAAGCTCAAAAGAGAATTCAGGAAAATATTAACATACTATCACTGTATTTCTCAACTGATTTTCAAAATCAGATTACGCTTTTTGCTAAGGATAGAGAATACTCCTTTAAGCCACTGAGGGCAGCAAATTATGCTGTGTTGTTTCAAAACTTCGGTCTTACGAAGCATATATTCTTTTATAAAAAAATTGTTTTATTCAATCCCAAAAGGAAGAAATGGTAGCCACTTCATATTAGAAACCTGTTTGAGCCCGTAATCTCAAACCTATTATTTCCAAGTACCAAGTCAAAGTACAGAGAAGAGATTATACTAAGTGCAGTTAAAATGGCTCAGCAATTTCATAATATTCCAGCCTCAGAATGACCCAATCAGGAATGGTTGCCTTTTTATTTCTTCTGCTATGCCTAATGGAATTACTTCTAACTCTTGTGGAGACCTAGCTTTATTTGCATGTATGTATCTTGGGTTAAGAATGAGAACACAACAACCCAACTTCAACAAAGCGTGTTCCCAGGAGGAACAGCCATCCACCAACCAGCACTGCTATACCTTGGGAACTATTCTAGATCCTCAGTACCTTTAAAAAAAATAAATCCTTTGGGGAGATAATGGCACGTGCCCCTATAGAAAAATGCAGATGGAAAACTGGTATCACAACTATCAAGAGAGAAAGAAAAATCTTTGTCAGCAGTGGTAACCAGCCCAGCTCTCTGTCATGAAACTACTGCAGAGATGCTGGGACCCAAGGATCCTCTAAGAGTTATTCACCAACGGTCAACCTACTATTACATAGTTAAGTAGTCATCATTGTGCCTGCTGACCAAGGGAATGGTGTTTATTTGGTTCTAGGCATGTTACCAGTTAATCTCAAAATCCCAGTGAGGTTCTCTGTCTTCTCTCATCTTGAAACAAACAAAAAACCAAAAAGCCTACCTAAACTAAACCATTCCACTCTGTAAAATACCCCTGTAGTTTGATATGGAAAAGAGGTAAATTCTGAAAGATGAACAAATACATTGTCATCACACTAGGACAATGGGTACACTAAGATTAAATATCTATGCAACACGTTTAGTTACTTTAAGTGCAAGCCTGAGTAATGTGTCTACTTACATATTTAAGTTATCTCCTTGATTACGTTTAAAAGAGGCCCTAATCTCTGACTGGTTTCTCTGTGTGCAACTTCAATTTAAATCAAATCTTCTAGTTTATATCTTTTTTGTACTCTTTCTTTTATAATATAAAGTATATATTATAAAAAATAAAAAACCAAAAACCACAACAAAACTAATAATAATTTAAAAAGCACAAATTAAGCAAAACAACATCCAAAACAACAAAAAAACCCCAGAACTCAAAAATAAACACAAAATGGATTTAAGCTTTCAGGTTCCACCTTTTAAAAAAACAGCATTTACATTTTGCCAAGCAATAAAAATGCTAGCAATCAGAAGCTTACTGGGACACTCGAAGCACGTAAATCAGAGACAATCAAGGCTCAGAACTTTTTCAGGTATTTATTCAGTATTCACAAACAGGCAATTATTGTCCAAAACTTATCTGTATCCAAAATAGCTCTTTCTAAAATGCGTTTTTCTTATTACTTCATTGTGAGGTCTTCTGTGTACACAGGGCCTCAGTTGTGTTCCTGAATTATTATTAATCAAACAAATCATATCTCTCCATGAACAAAAGATCAATTTCCTCTGATGAAGATTGCTGTTTCATTAGTTGGGCTTTCTTTTATACAATGTGTAATCATCCATGTTCTTTCACTGTGTGACCCGTTGTCAAAATGGTGAATTTAAACCTTGTAATTGTATTGGAATGTAGAAGCAGGTCTGGTTGAGGTATTCAGATTTGTCCTATTACTCCCACTGGTACTGACTTTCCAAGAAGTGATGACAGATTTGTATGCAATATTAACAGTCCTTCGCATTAAATTACACTGTGTAGCCACTACTGATCTCTTAACATCTATCATACAGATCAACTATCGAATGATAGAAATTAACTTATCAATCAAATCTAATATCTATCAAATTAAGACAATGAAGGGTTTTAAGAGAATGCTATCTACTTCATTCAGAAAACAGTAATGTATTGCACTGAGGGCCAAGTAAAATAAAGTGTCTTTGAGAGACAAATGAAAAATTCTAAAACCCTCACACAGCACTAAAGAAAACAGGAAGAATTAAAAAAATATCAGCTGCTATTTCTGGGAAAAGGAAACTTCTTATGAGGACAGGATTACTTTTAAAACTTATTAGATTGATGTGTTCACCACGCTTGCTGATCCAGCCTTAAAAAGCGATGTGATACATCGTGGCCAGCAGCCTAGAGCTGAAGGAGAAGGAGTGTTTCCATGGGGAGCCCTCACCCCAGTACCTGCAGGAAGCTAATGGAAGTCTGAACTTATCTAATGTTACTGGTTTATTTTCAAAAGTGAAATAAATGCAAATATGTGTTTTTTAAAGCTTTAAGGATCAATACATTATTAAAAAAAAAAAAAAAAGAAAAAGAAAACAAGTAATGTAAAGGTTTGCCTTGTTTCATCAAATTATTCTCAAAGAAGCCCGGGTGGACTGAAGACATCTTGTAACATATCCCACATATTTAGGCTAGACTTTTGCTATGGTAATAGTCCCCAAAAGAAATAAAATTATATTCTATTTCACTTTCCCTGGAAACAGACCAGGTTCCTGTCAGCACCTGAAGGGGAATCTTCTCTATAGAGAGTGATGGTAGATACACATACAAAATACATTGTAAATTATACTGGAGACATGGGACTCTTCCAAGTTAAGGTCAGGAATTCAAATCTGCTCTGGGTGGTCGATGGAGCAATTTAGCCTTTCTGCAACTTTGGAACAAGGATTTCTAAGAAATTAATGCTTTATCTGAGCTGTCTCAAAGAGAAAATAATATGCAGTAACAAAGCAGATATGGATTTTTTTACTTCTGATCTCATCAGGATCGTCCTGAAAACCTCACTTACCCGCAGCTCGGCTAGTCTCTCTAGCAGACACTCAGGGAGTCTACTTCATTAGCAAAAAGCTTGTTTTTGCAAAATGCACCAGTTCCTAAATCAACTCTTCTTTTTTGTCCAATTCATTAATATCCTGGCTGCCATAATTTATTGCTTTAATAATTCATTAAATTGCTTCAAATCCTATGAAACATAATTTAACCCCGATTAGCTGGAACAACACATAAAAATGCCCTGGCCTTAAACAGCCAGATGTGTACCTGCTAGCTATGTACTGCATGAGTCAAAGAATACTTCTACCTCTCGTTTACAACTACTTCAACCTCAAGGATTCACGAAAAACAAAAACAAACAAATCCTCTCAAACACCACGAACAACCGCCAAACCAAAACAACACACCAACACGTGGCAAAATATTGTGATAAATTTATGTCTGTGAAATAAAACAAAAGTAGTTGGCCGACTTATGGTTTTTATAATTTCCTCAAAGTCCTTTTCTCTACTTCCCATCATAAAACATTGCAAAAATATTTTTTATGGCGATCCTCTCCTTTGCTTTATGCTAGAGATTCTCCCACAATCTCTTGTCTGCAGACTGAACCCTATGCCCAGTGGCAATGAGCTGCCTGATGATCTCTGTAGGCAACAAGGGACGTCAGAACGATGGCCAGGTTGAGGTTTTCAGTTTCTCTCAGAAAAACCAGGGGCCAAAACGGCACTGCCCCAGTAATCCACAACGGTTTGTCCTTTCACCTTTAATTAGCCACGCTTTGTTCAAAATTCTACATAAACTTGTGCTGTACTATTGCGTGGACAGACCACCACGAGGTGGTGGTTACCCACACATATTATGCCTACACACATACCTAGGAAGGAAAAGCACACCTAATAGAAGTGCTTGACGGCTAAAGTCTGTCAAACCGTGACACACACTCAAAATTCCGGAAGCAGGCAAAAAGGAATGAATTATTGATTAGCTTACACAAACTTTTTAATTCAAAGACATTGAGAGTTCTACCTATCAAACCCTGTAAGAGAAAAGAATCAGGAAAAAGTTGTCAAAGAATCATTATGCATTTTTATAATTCATAATCATAGCACAGTCTGATGTTGTGAAAGCTGGCACGAAAAGTGAAATGTAAAGTGTTGGTAACAAAGCTGTGAGATAAGACTATTTTGGTAAACCTTGGGGTTTTTTTCTAATATTTTTTGCTACGATCCTTAAATATTTGAAGAACAGTTATTGCACACAAATGACAAACACTTTCAGTAACCAGTGTGTAGACACACTATTGTGCTTGCAGGGAAGGAATAACATCTTACAATCATTTCCTTGTGAGAGGGTAATTTTTCACACTGCAATTTTGGCTGCATCATCGATTTAACAAGATATGCTTGTATGTATTAAAAACATAACTTTTACTAGGAGTGAATTTACCACTGAAACATAGAAAGCTGAAACACCAGATGTTCACACAGATGAGATGTGCGCATTAGAAGGTGAATTCTACTGTACGTGTTCCCTGCTCTGGACTGATGCTAGGGGCTATAACAGCCCTCCTCACTCCCAGTGGGTTTTTCGTCAGATACATGACTTGCAAAGCTTTTAGGAAATCTTTTGCGAAAACATGAATTTAATTGTCAGAGTTCTGTGACTTTTCTGCGTCCTTAGTTGCCCCAAGAGGCAGCCCACTCAAATTTCAAGCCTCTAACCATAACCTTTCTAAAGCTCTCTCCCACCAGACAGAGGATTTGGATTACAGTTCACTTTTACTACTGCAGCAAACCTGACACTAGCTCAGCATTTGTGATTCTCGCCTGTGTAAGAGACAACACTGTTGGCTTGTAACAATAACTCAGTTGATTTTCCCAGAATAGAGCACCAGCTCTAGGATAAGCCCAGGACAGAGAAATCATATAAATCAATTTACATGTTCTCCAACGTTTACCTAATACTACCCGTTGGCTTCTTATAATTGTCAGGCCTAGAAAAAATAAATAACACACTCTCTGTTCTCATCAGCATGTTTTCGTTTCATCTCTTAGTTTAATATTCTGGCTTTTACCAGACTATTTTATGCAATGCTTCATTCCTAATTTCAAGGCTTTCTTTATCTGGCTCACAGCAGGTAGCATCCAGGGTAGAGTCCCTCTAGAGTTTATCAGTTTGGGGTTTCAAGTACTTACGTCCATCTTCTCTTCCACACAACGATTTTACTGTTTTTGCAGGAGCTCACCCCAGAGGAATCAGAAAAAAATCTCCAGCCCATCAAAGCCTTTACAGACCTCAAAGATAGAATCATCCCTATTGCACTGATACAAATGTTATTAAGGAATCTGCACATACATTTTACTTGTTTCTAGAATGTCACTTCAATTATTCTCTACTTGAGTGCTAAGCCACACCTGAAGTACAGAATAAGTTTAAATAACTTCTTGGTTCACGTACACTTGGTGTTTATTACAGTTTAAAAACATCTATGATAGTATCAATAAGAGAGTGGGGTAACAGAGGGGGAGAGGGCAAGATAGTGGGGCGAAAAGAGGGAGGAGAGAGGGAAGTAAAGGAAGGAAAGGTAGGAGCCAGAATTCGCATAAAGTAAATACAGAAGTCTAATATCTCACAGGAAACGCACACAAGACAAACTGACCATAATAGTGGAACAAAGAAGCAGGATTCAGAGTTTATATTAATTGGCATGGCCATTAGTAAGACATATAGCACATGGTAAAATCCGTTCTGCCATCTGTGTCAACTGTCCCCAAGTGGAAGAAGTGCATGTTTGCCACGTTCATCAGCACTAAGATTGCTACTCCGTGCCAAGTCTTATTTTATTAGGTCCTATTCATTCCAATGCTAATAATCTCTCGGCATTTGCGTTTAAAACTTCCCATAACAATACCAAAAACTCCAAATAAAAATTACAAAAATACATAGTGCCAGAATTAGTGGCTTACCTCATCGCCTTCAGGACAATTAACATCCTATGTTGTGTTTGTAATTTAATACTCTATTTACATATTATTGCATTTGTTAAAAATGCTGCGTATAACATAGCAGAAGTGCAGAGTGGCTTCTCTGAAGCGTACTTAAGATCTGAGACAGAAAGAAGTATAATATACTTCAATTTAAGATGAACATTGAGATCATGACAGCAAAAAAACTCCAACCCTGTTTCTCGTAAGTTCCTAAGTAACTGCAGCTTTTTTTAATATATGCTTCTTTTCTCTGCATCTTCAAATATCCTCTACTGATAACGCCTCCAGCCAAAGAGTGCAGTTATATCCAGTACAGTCAGTTGCATTATTTTATAAACAGCAATCTGAAATCACCAAGATTAAACTGTTTGGCTTGAAAATCACATCTGCCCTCTCTCCTTGTTTGATGGAGAGCAATGGCTGGTGTCCACCTTCAAGAAAGTCAAGAGCTCGCTCAACAGCTGCAGGACAGAAGGTGTTTTCACTGCTCGGCACAGTGATGTATGATACAGAGTCCTCCTGTCATCACTAGGAACTGCTCCTCCTCCACATCCGTTTCTTATGGTACGGGGCGTGCATCTATACATACAGATGTGTAGATGTTCTTTTGTAAACCCACATCTGTCTTTTCCGTAACAGTTATCTCAATAACACTAGTTATTTGGAGATGGATTTATGAAGATTTCATGGTAGCCTCTGTATCTCAGGAATCATGAGGCAACTCATTTTCCTATTGCATTTATTAAGGTGATAGCAAGAGCTTCACGTAAAACTCCCTCACATCACAAGCAAAACAACCCTCTGAGAAAGCACAAGAGAGATTATTTTAGTTTTGTGAGTGAAAAGCTACTTTGTGGAAGCTCCTGTAGAAATTCCCACTTAATGAGTCACACAGCAGTCACAGGGACTTGTCTCAGAATTTGCATCTACAAACACCAAAGGACAACTGTCTTTAAGTCAGACATGCTAAATGCACTACATCTTCTCTTCAAAAGCAGTTATGTTCTGTAACACCTACACATCCCGAATAAATTAGCTGTCTTATTCAGTGGTGTCAACAATGGTAAGTCTCAGAGAAAAAAGAGAAAAATTAATGGTAGCCTCTGCCAACATAGTTATTAAATACACTTTCTTACAGATGCTTCCCTTGCGGAAAGGTTGTTTGATGCCACGCAAAATAAGGAATAACACAGTCTCTAATAAGGTATTTATGCCACTGAGCAATAATATGGAAATTGCCTGTAATTTTTACTTACCGTTCATTGAAGCCATGTTCAACAATAATAAATAAAGGAGGAAAATATATTATCTGCTGAACTTTTCTCTGCACAAAGCATGCTGCTGAACACCTCAGAAGAATCTAAGCTAAGGTCAAAAAGGTGACTCTGCTATTATGTATTTAACTGCTGACCACCCCATTGAGACTGTCAATAAAGGTATCTAATAGTCTCAGCTGCGACACTACTTTGTGTAGCAGGCAGATGCCCATTACCAGCTGGATAGAAAACCTCAACTCATTTCATACATGCAACTGAAGAGCTGTCATCTGGTAACAAATTTTTATTACTACCAGGAGTGTATTTGAATTCAAAGTAATGACCTGGAAGTAGAAAATTCCATATTCTGTAATCCCACAAGCTGTGCAATTCTCCCCCTTAAATTACTATTGAGTATCTATATAGCTTTCTCTGCTGTTCCTGTTTTAATATAATGCTATAAACAAACCTCCTTCGTGGACAGGGTCACAGGAAGATTTACAGCTCTTTTTCGCAGGACTGCAGGTGAATTTTACCCAATGTATCCATTTAGATCTATTTCACTCAGAACATTATTCTTAAAAGACAACTTCGCCAATTCTTCAGCGTCAGATAGAAGCTGTGCGAAGTGGTGCCAAAATGACAAGGTGTCCTGCATGACCTTAATCAGAAGTTTAAGTGCAGGATAAAAGCGAGAACTGAACCTCCAGCCACTATCACGACTGCCCGTTTGAAACGTCAAGGAGACAAATGTTGCTGCTGTAACATGTTTCTCCATCAGACTGACACCTGAGTCTTCCGGATTCCATTCAGCGAGGAGGAGGATTGGAGCAAAATACTGAAAACAAAGCAGTGTCACTCACCAAAACCTCAATGTGCTGCCTGAGAAAGCTTTAGGCACTCTGAAATGACAATGGACAGTGTCATTGAGGTGAACAGTATATGAATTTTTATAGAAAGGTGTAGTTCATAGTGTGCAACTGAATATAAGGTACATTCATCCCAAATCAAGGCATCGTGGCCAAGGGCACTAGCCTCCATGTGCCCTTACCCTTTTGGTTATATACATACCAACCCCCAGCCTGCTTTCTCTGTCATGCATGGTGTGTCCAACACAAATCTCACTAGCTAACTAGAATTTCCAAGTTATTTAACCCACCTCAAATCCTTGTATACTAGCTGTGAGTTAATAAAGTAACCTGTTTTTATAAAGCACTTCTTGTATTTGGCCTCTGGCTTGACAATTATAGACAAAACCTCTCATATGCAACCCTTCTTTCCACATACACTCAAGCACATAACTGAGATGATTAGGTTTTAGCATCATAAAATCAAATTGCTGGAAGTTCCAACTTCTTAGTTTGTAAATAAAAACAAGTTGAAGGAAGAGAACATTAATTTTGGCACCATATCAACCCAATTAAACCTCCATTTCATTAGAGTTCAGAAAGCAGCCAAAAATAATCTAATTGAACTACATCAAAATTGGACTTATTTTTCTGTGGTAGTGAGAATGACATAAAGTGGTTTTAAAATACCCAGATAAACTAAACAAGATTAAAAAGCAGAACTTTGCAACCTAGGCAGAGATAATGAGGAAACACAGAAACACCAAATGGAGAAGACCCTTACTGTGTGGTTACGTGAAGGCACTAATTGAAAGAGCGGAGGATATTGCTAGCAGTTCATTTCAAAAATGGCAGAAGGTAAAGAACAACTCTTCCTGCAGCCACAAACATCCCTTTAATGAATAGAGATGCGGGAGCCTTCAGCCTCTCTGAGGATAAGCCAGTGGATAGAACAACTATAAACTCTCACTGACTTCTCAACTTCTAGGGGACTTTAAACGTGGATGGAGAATGGTCCTTCTTGAACATAACAGCAAACCACAATTTTTATGCATATTCACAAAGCAAATCCCACTTTTGGAGCTACTGGTAATTGAAACAAAGAGAATCAGAGAAGAGAATAATGAAGTCAAGAAAGACACACAGGTGAAATAAAACGAATCTGATGGGTTTGATCATTGTCCACAAGCTGGAAAACAAAACTGCCCATGACCTTCATCAGGTAAACTCGCATGCTAAGGTCTGGCAAAGAGAAGTTTTCCTGGAGAATGCAAGTAGGCAGTAAATAGGTAAGAAAGGACACAGGGAGGCTGCTAAAACTTCAGGGGAGGAAAAAAAAGAAGAAAAATAAGACTGGACCAGAACTATTCAGGAGGAAAACAGAGGTTTTTATTCAAAAAGGATTAGCTGAATGTTCTTAATCAACTAAATCTACGAGAAGCAGCAATGCAAACAGTGATACAGTTCTGTTCTGCATGCAAAATTAATATCTTGCTTGAAAGGTTGTCTACTGAACATGGATATAAAAGCCTTAGCAGTTAAATACTTTTTATTTGTAACAACAAACCTGCAAGGGAGGTTTAACCTTTTCCACTTCTCTTTGGTAATATAAGGACATGAAGTGTACTGGAACAACCTTCTTTCGTGTGTGTGTATATATATATATGTGATATGATCATATATATGATATATCTCTCTCATATATATCAGAGATATATGCAATTCCTTCATTCCTTCTCTTTATGTATATATAAATATACATATACGTTCATGGATATATAGGAAAAACGTATGTTAATCATAAATACTATCCTGTAGCAACTGAAAAGCTACTAGGAAAATAGATAAAGCGAAAAGTCAAAGTGAACAATGCAGAGACTAGATGAGATACATGCTCTGTTTTGAGCAATACCTGTTTGTTAGCTTATTTAGTAAGAATGATGGAACATTTTGGGAACAGCTGCCTTGTTAAAGATTCAGCTGCCCCAGCCCTTTCACTAATGTGCAAGGATAACAGGGTTAATCTCAAGAACTTTCCCAGTGATGTGTTAGAATTGATATTCCTGATGTTCACAACTTTACATAAAACAAAGTGGGATAAGGAAACAGAAACACTTAGAAAAGCTACTCAAATAAGAGAAGCCTTTTCTGTAGTTGATAAATGAATTCAGTGGCATATTTCTGTATGCAACCCCTCTTCAGACAGTAGAAGAAAGCTGCTACAGAAGTTTTTTTAAACAAATAAAACATGAATCATTTTGTCTTGAAATTACATAAAGTAAATTAATTAATGAGTATCCTTACACAACAGTAAAGGTGACAAAGTGGCTCTTAAAGTCAGAATATCTCAAAACTGTTAAGCAGTTCTTTGTTACTCTGGCTGTAACCCTTAATATTTCTCAAAAGCAACATGATAAAAGCTGTAGACATTTATATCCATTAAATAGAAAAGCTATGGTAGAGATTTGAGAGTACATCGGTTACACTGCAATCAATAGGTTACGTGTTCAATAGAGGGCATTCATTACTTTTACTCCAAGACAAATCCACTGGAAGTTATGTTTTGCCTCTGTCATTGAACAGCTCTTTCTCATCCAAGCTTTTGTTAGTTTTTCCTTCTGCAGAGTAATGAGACCAGCACTTTTTGATGACTAAGGGGAGCCTTCATTTTTCAGAAAAATCACTGCCCCTCATTTGACATAAAACCACCAAGCAATGGTATGAAAGGTGCCACAGAAGCCAAATGCAAGGGGGGACGGGAAAATTGCAGTGTAGTCCCTATTTCAGGAGTAAAGCATTTAACTCCTTTTCCTGACCATCTAGGAAAAACCGTGCAGGTAGACAGAAAAGGGTTGAGAGAAAACAAAGTGCAGGGCACTCAAAAAGGCCCAGAAGCTAGGTGGCAGTGGCGGTACAGACAAAAAGATCAGTTTTAAACTGAAAGCAAAGAAGTAGGAGAGTCTCTCTCACTTCTAACAGCACCTCCCATTCCTTTCTCACTTCTCCCCCTCCTCCCAGAAGGAAAACATGTCTCTGAGCTCTTCATAACAACATCAGAGAATTTGGGTGGGTTTTTGTGCGAGTACGGAATCTGGTTTTGGCACACAGGGTCTTTGATGAGGGTTGAAACCCTGACGTGAGTATAAAAGGTATCCGCAACACTCTGTTCTATCATAACTAAAGCTAGAAAGCAAGAAAGTGAAGGAAAGAAAGGCCAAAAAGAAAGAGGAAGAGGGAAGAAAAAAAGGGAAAAAAAAAAAAAGCACCTTCCAACAGACTGAGGAAGGTTTCCTGCAGTCGGTAATAAGCCTTGGAGCACAGTCAGAGCACGCAGCATGACAAGAAGTCAAATCAGCAACCATTACAACGAGCGGTAACAACATCATCATAGGTAGACCACAGAGAGCGTATCAATTAAGCAAGACTGAACCGTGCCCTACCCTTCAGCTCACAGGAAGGACGAGGTAGAGAAGCAGAATGCAACAATGCAAAACAGTAGGGGGGCATCTGGAGGGGCAGAAGAATAATACTATGCAGATCCACTCGCTAGAGAACTGCTGGCTCCCTACTAAGCATTTACTTTGAGCAGAGCTCCCTAAGTGTTTCTGAACACACAGATATTGACAAACACATAGAATTATAAAAATACTGAGCAGTGTGAAACTTCTGTGAGTTCTTGAATAAGTTAGGATAGAGCTCAGGTATTCCCAAGACTCAAGGAGTCTGCAATGCTACCGTAAAAGTTTAAGGCTTAAAAAAACAAAACACCAAAACCATCAGTAACTGATACTAGAAAAAAAAACAAAAGAGTTGACAAATTGACAGAAAAGTGCTTAAATGGGGAACTGGCTTGTGCAAGTTTTGACTGATTCACAGTATGCTAAAAAGAGAATGTCCACAGCAAATGGAACCAACTCCTGAAAATCAGTGCAGAGCTTCAAGTTAGACACTTCAGTTTGTGATTATCTGTTAGCAAAAAAGGGCTACCACCTCCAGTTATTACAGACTTTCCAAATAAAAAGATCAGATGGGCTAGAAAAGAGGGAAAAGCTTGTACAGGAAAGTTAGGAAAGAGATACGTTTGAGCCCATCATTGAACACCAGCTCATTATTTTCTCCTGGAATATATGATCATGGTAATCATTAGCTGACATTAATGAATGTCTCTGCTACACAGGAAAAGAGAAGTCTGGCAATCTACGCACACATCAGTTAGCCTTTTCTTCAGGCTCTTCTAATGCCATACCCGTTTTTCAGCTGTTGACTCCGCATGCTTTGGAACAGCCCCTGTGAGAGTTACAGTCATTTCTACAGGCCAGGAACAGCATGGTTCAGAAGCACAGTGGTGACCCTCTGCTGTTCAGCACTGCTACAATGGCCCCGTTCAATGACTGGTGTAATGAGAAGATCTTGCAGGTCCTTTATTACAGTCAACCATGATCACTAGCAAAGATATTTCATGGAGAAAAAGCATCCTTAATGCTTGTTCATATAATCCTGGAGAGCAGAGGTTACCTTTCCTTTGCCCGACCCCAACCACTGCATCCTATCAGTTTACCACCATACAAACTCCTAATGCTGGAGATACAATGGTTCAAAACTTTAATCACAAATCAGTTCTAAAATCTTAAAAAAAAATAAAAATCAGTTGATGGAAGATTCCATCATTATTACCACTTTACCTTAGTATTTTGAATTACAGCCAGCACCTGTAGCAAAGCACAGACAGCCCCTTTAAACACTGCAATCTAAAAGTTGAAGTTTAATGTGCAGATTTATTAAAAAATAAGAGCAACCTGGGAGCAACATTCACAAACAGATATCCACCACTTGCCAAGAGAGATTACTCCTCAGATTACTACTGCCCACACAACATTCTAACTCACTCTCAGGTGGATGAAAATTGCTACTGTATCAATCCTGCTACATCAAATTACAGTACTATCAGTATTGATTGATATCTCATTCTATCTAATCTCTCTTTTTATTTTTTTTAAGTGCAGAATGTTATGTTCATGGAAAAAAACAAACAAACAACAAATAGCAGGGAATATTGGGAAGCCCAAAACCCTAAAATAAAGGGGTTTAAATAAATGTGCAACACGCTGCACAGATTACGTTCTGCAACATATTTTGAAAACAAAAATTCTAAGCTGAAAAGCCAGATGGCAAGTACACAGGAATCAAGTTGTTGCATGAGTGGAAAGAAAATACTTATCTCTTAGCCTGAAATAAATATGTTTGATAAAAAGTGTTTTACTGCCACAAAACGTGTCTCTCCAAGAGAGGACGCAATATTACAAAAGCAAGCTGACTGGAGAGTAACTTACTAAATGAAGACATAAGAGAAAAAAACCCAAATGTATTTCTGATATATTCTACTGTACTCCGTACGCAGGGAAGACTTTGAAAGACACGTAAAATATTCTGCTGAGAGAATAATACACTGACATCTCTGCATGTTCACTGTGAACGAAGGGGTAGGTCTGCACCCAGGAATTACCACCACTACAACCTGCCACTGGGATCAAACACACAAAGTGTTTCTGGGAAAGCGAATACACTCCCTTTAATCTAGCACCTTCTGGGGTACTAACGCAAGCATGTGCTCTTCTAGTTCATAAATGCCTAGTTCATAAATGTTTGAGGGCTACTCTATGCTTGCTATGAGGTATGAAAGACTTATTTCATTTAGCTCTACCTACAATGGGACCTAGCACCAGAAGGGCTCCCAACATCCTGCACAGAATTGCCTCAGGGTTTAGGAAACCGCTGCAAACTCCCCATCTTCACATGGGCCTCAGGAGCCTGGACCCTTGCACAACTTGAACAGTGTTGCTCCCACATGAAACAAGAAAGAGGCAATACGGTCTATAACTAAAAGCTCATGATAGTGTTACTTTTGTTTCTTAAAGCAACAAATCATGCAAATATCTACGTATAGATCTGGGCATCAAAATATTGTGCTTACCTATGAATCAGAGATGCTCCCATAGCTTTTTTTTCCAAGTGTCTTAGTTATTACTATCCAGGAATAAATTCTAGAGCTAAAACATTTTCAAAAGTCTTTCTGACCAGGAGAACAATGCTGAAAATGTTATTTTTCTGTCACTTAAATTATGTTTTAATATAACTTTAGTTCTTCTAAACAGTAGAGGCACAGTGATGTTTAATTTCATACTGGATGACCAAGTCCTACAGGCAGGCTGGTTTGCACTTCACGGCTCTCTGACAACTTAAACACTTTTCTTTCTTGCTGCTACATGAGACTTATGACCAGACTATTAGTTTAGCATTAGCACCTAAAGGGTTAGTTCATTTTGTACGGACCATCGACATTAAACTATAACTGCTGTCTTCTTATGGGTATTGACAAGAGGTTCAGGCAAGCATCGAGATTGCTGTTGGAAGCAACCCAACATACAAGCCAAGCACTCCAGTTCTAGCTCTCAAAAAACCAAGTATTGAAACACGTGGGATGATGCCTCACAGCAAACAGTAAATGCAGTAAAAAACCCCTCAGCATCTCAGTGTCCTTTCAGTGTTACTTTACTTATATTTATTCTTGCTTTCTGTTTTCACTGTCTTCTTTTATTTCCTTCCTTCTATCATTTCTGACTAGAACTCTGTAATTCTCTACCGTATCTTGAACCAACGCTTTGTTGTTGATCACTCATTGTTTACCGCATTTTTGACCAGCATGTCTTCCTATTGCAAAATCAATGCAGTATTTGGATTTAAAATAAAAAGTGAGTGCTAATAGTGCTTTATTCTGTAGCTGATAACAGTACCTTCTTGTTACTTTTTATGCCCAATAAAAAATAAGAAACTGCAAACTCTGATAGCCAAGGCAAAACCACAGGATGATTCTCAGAAATAAACCTTAAAGGCAGAAGCGCTGTGCACATTAAGCACCCCACGACTGACTTTACTACCTATAATACTGAGTTTTATCTACATGCCATGTTCACTAATGTTAGAAATTAGGCTTGAATACAGTGTACATCATCTAATGCTTTAACAATATGTATACAGAAGGCTATAGCAGAACAAGCAGCTTGAACCCAAAAATATTCTAAAGAAGCATACCAGAGAAACTATACTGAACAGAAATTTAAAGAGGAAGGGACTAGTGAGAATAACATAATACATCACTGTTCACGCAGAACCCTGTTGCCAAAACACAAGAGGAGGACTGGTTTTGCATCAGGCAGCTGGGAAGACTGAGAAGGTGGATCACCACTTGGGCACAAGAGCAGGGGAGGAGGACAGAGAAGCTAGTTTAGACAACAGAAGCAGAAGAGTTTCGCTCAAGAGTGAGGGACAATAGTTTAGGAGAAATAGAAGCTGAGATGCTGAAGCAACCAAGGAAGATCTTCACTGAGCAACAGAAGCTTAAGACCTTTTGGTGTTTGTTGGGGTGTTTGTAATTACATTATATTACTTAAAATAGAGCCTTATGTAAAAACGTGTAACAGTAATACACCTGAGAAAACCAATGCCTATGAACTGCAACTCCAGAGGATTCATGGGTCCAGCAAAGTAATTACCAAAACATTTAGCTACGCACATATATACCTGTGTACCTATGCATACAGACACACACACATATACACGTGTGTGTAAATTTGTGTATGTACCCTACATAGTTGTGTAGAGATCTTGTGAAGCTCAATCGACAAGCAATGTGTCATAATAATCATATTAAAAAGCAGTGAAATTATCCGACTACTGGTGGAGATCTCGTTTTATTAGTGTCTTCCACCACTGCTGTGACGGTAAGCCTCCTGTATCCCCATCGTTAAGCTTTAGTCAAGCAAATGCATCTTTAACTGACTGTTTATAGCTGTCATTTGTACCTCAAATTGCTGATTCAATACTCAGTGTAGTAAGTCTCAGTGCCATATTCTTATTTTGCTTCAGAACTAAGAGAGGCACATAAATTAGAAGCCCCATTTTCTTTATACAGCGGTATAGTCAGCACTGGATAAAGTCTTCGTAATTCTTACTGTACAATTTTCAGTGTGCTGTTATGTAACCCTCAGACTCCTAAAGTAAAATATTTGTCCTGAAAAAAAAAAAGAAAATATGAAAGGCCGTCTTTTCAAGACAAAATTTGGTAAAAATAGTCTGGAAGTAGTTAATGCAATGCAGATAGAGTCCTTAGAAGTAAAAAGGTGTTAATAATTACACGAAAAATCAGATATAGTTGCATTTAAACAAATGCCACATGAAACACATTTGACCATCTGCTATAACTGTCATAGGGTAGGATGCTGGCAGATATTGCATAATCACCTGCATATGACAGATAATTTTAGCCAAATCTAAGTAAAAAATGCTCTGATACTTCTGAAGGGAAATAAAAAAAAACCCCAAACCTGCTTTGCAAACTTACCAAAAATCTGACGTGCTATTTAGTATTAATACTGCCTGAATTCCATAAAAACTACTGTGTTATAAACACAAAGAGAAAATGGAACACACCTTTTTTGCTGTTTTCTATGTATTTTGAAACACAAATGGTTCTGCCCAGAATTTCTCACTTATTTTATTCCCTTAAAACTTTTAAAAGCGGTGGCGTAGAAAAACAATTAACACAGAAAGTGCTTCTGCTCTTCAACCACTCTACAGTACAAGAAATATTTGTTTGCATAGCTTAATGCTCAGGGAAGTAAAGAGATATGGAATACCTCTGGAAAGTTTTTTTGAAACAGAAAAATATCCACAATTGCTAAATATCATCCTTCTAGAACACGTGGTGAAGTTTCCCAATTTCTACAGAAATTTGTGCAGTGATAACACCATTTAACCATTGATTTACTATTCGTTATTTAAACAGTGCACAAAGGAGTGCACTACAACAAAATGCTATCAGTATTGAAGGTCATTTTGTAAATAATACAATGAAACAAATATTTCCTAAAGTCACCATCTCAAAAAAAAAAAAAAAGAAAAAAAAAAGGCCAAATTACTTGACAATCTAACAAAACAAATATTATCAACAACAATTGAATTTTATAGTACTTATTCTAAATACTTTATGGAATTAAAATTGACTGAAGAGATTTGATTTTCCTTAGGTACAGTGGAACAGCTGAGGAGGAAGAGGCAACCTGGTAAACAAGTTACCTTAAAAAAAGAACAAGAACAGTCCTTCAGGACTGGGTTAACTGGAAGGAGAGCAGATGTGATCAGGGCTGTGCAATCAGCCACACTGGAATGCTACAGCAACTTCAATTATGCAGCTGCTCCAGGGAGCAAATGTTTGAATCAGAGAGTAACTGAGGTGGGAGAGAACCTCTCCAGGTCTGTAGTCCACATTCCTGCTCAAAGTAGGGTTAACTTCCCAGTTGAAGAAGGTTGCTCCACATTGTGTCCAGTGAACTTCTGCTGATCTCCAAGGAGAGACCCCAGCCTTACCAAGCCGTTCCTGAGCTCACCAGCACAGTTGGGATTCCCTGGGTAGTAGCTTATGGCTCCAGTTTTTTTGCTGTGCACCTCTGAGACTATAAACTCCCGTTTTGGTAGCTGAACACACTACTCATCCTAAATAGCGCTGGCAATCTTTTAAAAGATATGCTATGTGCATAGAAGTAAATTTGTAACCTAATATAGAGTTACCTATGACCTGACGCTGTTCAATATTACATTGTTCCACTTACTGGTCTAAAATATTATTCAATCACTACAGAGCTCAAAGCAATTAGTACTCATCCCACCAAACAAACATCTCAATGAGGAAAACTAAGTTTTCAAACAAGTGCTCACGCTAAGCTTCTTTGCACATTATCTCTTCTTGAATTTGATGACACGATAGTTTGCTAGTCCTGTGCTCTGGGTATTATTTTCCAATACAACACAAGGTCAGGAGCACTGAGAGCCTCTTAAGGATGTTGACTTGTCTACAGCCCAAGTAAGATCATATCTAGTTTCATCTTAAGAAAAATAGTTTTCCTTATCAGCTTGCATTTGCAAAGAGAATATCAAAATGGCAAACATATATAGCCTAACGTAAAGACTGCCATGCTGGAATAATTATCATAGACTCCAACTTTACAGGTCAAATGCATCAGCCAGTGCTTTTGGCCTGAGAACATCTGAAATAATTACTGGAATGTCCCCTAAACTGGATACACTTCTGGAAAAAGGAAACCGTCTCGGCATTTGTCTTAAGAAGTACAGTCTCCAAAACCAGCCTGAACATTCACTTCCACAATGAAATGGCATAATAATTAATATATTTGCATGTTCTCTTTTTTTTTTTTTAGCATCTTGGAAGATGGCCATAGCCTAGTTGTGATGAACCGCAGATGTACTCTGCAGGTACCCAAGAAGAATTAGATATATCATGAGTTTATGCCTGACTTTCCCAGATCGTTCTTGTGTTCCAAAAGGTAAAATGAAAATTAAGAATCTAACTGATTCTAAAGAATCTCCACAAGGAATGTGTTGCAAACAGCGTTGTAAAGAGTTACGATAAAATTTTAATATTGTTGCCAAGAGTTTTAAATTGAAATATACAATGAAAAGGAACACACAGACAAAACATGACTAAATGCAGGACAGACTCAGGGAAGAAAAGAAAGCAGAGGGAAGATTGTAATTGATGTAACAGTTGGCAACCGAAGTGTGGCAAATGGCAGTGCTGTCCAGTGTTCCACAGGCTTTACACGGAGTGCACAGTGCTAAACACAAGACTCAAATGAAACTGCTACAGTAAAACGTAGCAAAGAAAAAAAAGCTTGTGGAAAAATGCGATAAAGAAACCTGCAAAAGAGTTGAGAATCAGGTCCCCAGAACAATATAATGTGAACATCAGCAGCAAAGATCACTATTAGTGTCAATAAGTGACTAAAGACATTCTATGTTCAGCATCACTGGAAGAGTGTAACAGAATTGGATCAGTAGGAAGGCAAATAACTCCGAGCAGCAGCTTTGGTATTGCAATTTTCCCTTGGATAATTTTACTGCAAAGAACAACTTAATTCCTGCTCATAATGACTATCCATTAGACCAACGACTATGACTACTGTCACCTATGAAAACTTTGCTGCGCTGGACAGAACTCCAGAAGTATTCCTTACAAACAACAGTAACCCTTCTTTCTAAATAGGATAGATAAAAGGAGACACATTCCCCCATTCGTGAACTAAAAAAATTAAGACAACTTCCAGCCACATTCAGTCAACTCCCATCCTACCCACACCGCATTATACATGGAGAATCAAGACAATCCAATCAGATAAATAATAGCAGTCAGTTGTGAGCTGTAATGCCAATATTTCAGTCACCCTCACTACAACTGGCATGCCATCTCTACAAGGTCATTACTAATATTAATTATTGCTAAGCAGTACAGGACCATCAGCTGCAGCACCACACAGGATCATTCAAGTGTACCAGGTACCGTTAATTTCTCATGTCTGTGTCTATCAGTGCTTCAAAAATCCAAATGTCTCTTCAGGGTGACAGTTCATCCCTTATCACAGAGCTGCTTGGCTGGGAGGAAGACCATGAGGCGGCTGTAATGTATTTCTTTCTCCACTGGTCTAATAAACTCTCTGAAAATGCATCCTTAAGGTACAAACAATAAGGCAGTTTCACCATTAAAAGTTCAATTCTGGCACCAGTTCTATTTTTTTTATGTTGGTTTTGGGATTACTTTTTTCTTAGTATTTAGAATTTGATTGTTATTTACCACAAAGAAAAGAGAAGCATGTGCAGTGAGTTACTTATTAAGACAAAAGTAGTATTTTCTTCTTTCCTCTGACTTCCTTTCTCCTCCACCACAACTTCAACCAACATAAAACCAGCAACTGAGGTATGTGAAAACTTTAAACCAAAAAAATCCACATTTGTAATACTTTTAGCAGCAGAGTACAAACACGAGATGAAAGCTCCACTTTGTGTTAATTGACCGTGTTTTTTTCATACCAATGGAACTGCACCAGCTTACAACCTGCAGCTTAGTTTAGGCACAAGACTGTTCTGAATAAACAGATACATAAAAAATAATTAACTGACAAATTAGAATATTCTTTACATACGGAGAATCAATAAAAGGGAAAATCCTGCCGTAATAATGCATCAGTTATCAGTGAACGCATTCGAAAACGTCCTGCCCAAGACCAATGGAAAAAAACCCAAAAGAAAACAAAACCAGAAGTCCCAGCACAACGCATTTTGACCCCCTGTTATCCTTCTACTCAAGTATACTCCAGGGATTTTGCAGGGAGTTTTCAAATTTGTTGAAGTGGTTGTTGTTTACTAAAGCAGCTTAACAGTGCACAGGGTAATTGTTTTCCACATACAGCTTGCTGAAGACATCCCGCTTTTTAAATATATCACAATTAAACTATGTATAAGCTTGTTCTAATAGCAATTTGTATCTTTTTAATTTCTATGCTACTAACGTCACAAACTTGAAATTAAGAGTCCCACAAGCTCTGTTATTTTCAGCACTTCGTTAGCTCCTGCAATGTTGGATCTTAAAGCAGTTTTTCTCTGCCCATTCCTCTGATTTAGCAAAGTAGGTCACTGTCACCTCAACACCTTCCTCTGATTCCACCATTTCGTCTTTTATTTAATGACTGTATCATGGAATGATGCTCAGTGCTCTCAGTGCAGATGAACTATACTGGACTGTCTGCAGTAAAATGAATCTGAATGAGTACTTCCAGTGGGAACCAAGACAACAGAAATTTTACAAGTCGCATAGCCCTCCTCAGGAAACATACTGAGGGTTTTGTCATTCCTCCTTCTATCGGGTTTGCATGTCAGTTATGCTTGGGGTGAAATTTTGTCTTTAAATGAAGTATTTTTCCTAATAAGGTAATCAGCTACAAGACCATATAAAAGTTACTTACCACAACAAATAGATAATTATAAAGATCAACATAAAGGTGTTGGAAAAGCCTTTTTTTTTTTCCCCACTGGAAACTATTTTTCTGTTATAATTAGTTACAGTATTCCAAACATAATAGTTCTTTCCAAAACACTGCACTGATTAGTGCCCCTCTTCTACAAACAAAGCTTATTTTAAAGGACTATTTGACTGTTGCTGAAAATGCATAAATGTATAAATGTAATTGCAATTACTTTCATTATGACATCGGACTTCTGATTATGCCATAACGCTTCTATTACTGCAACTTGTACATCAAATACATGGAAATATATCCCTAGTAAGAAGCTTGAGACACTATTTTACTGAACACCTTGTTTATCAAGCTCTCTGGGAAATCAGAAGATGTGACCTGAACATTGGTCATGCAGTGTAAAGTGACTGTAATTCAAGACGGGGTGCTGAGAGAGTGTTGTCATTCTACTTGTTTGGGAACCACATGGCACCCAAAGGTAGTGCTTCAACTCTTCTGAAGCCATCTCTGCTCCCACAAGCTTTTAAGGTTCAGGGAAACTTTCAGATCTCTTTCCCTTGCTCCTTGTTCACAACACGAACAAGAAGAATTCACAGTGTCATACAACTCTTCTGCTTCTTTTCACCTCTTCCTTTCAGCTTATTTCTGCCCTTTGTCTGCAGCCCCAGTTATTCAGAATATTATTGCTTTATCTAAATGTGATGCACTTTTATGACCTTAACCTTAAATAGCTTTCTGGGAAATTTCTATCAACTCATCTCCTTAAAATAAAAATACTAGTTAAGGTTATCATAACAAAATGCATTACACTTGACATACACAAAATGACTGAAATTGATGTCAGGTTTTCCAGAGCAGGGGTGCTTTTATTTGACAATACATTATTTATGTAAGCTTTCGAGAGCTCTGCAAATGGATATTGTAAAATAGGTACACTCTGCACTGACAGTGCCTCCCATACGTGAGTTAAATGAATTATACTGAATGGTGTGAAGGCAGTTTGGCACCTTGGCCCACTTTTATCTCAGCCCTTATTTGAGAACAGTGATGATAATAGTGGAAAACACAAGTTACTTTTGCATGTAGGCGTTTTTGAAGTGGTGACCCAGAAAGCAACATCTCCAATTTCCCAATCCTACTTAATAAGCTGTATTATACTGCTGTGAACATTAAAATATTTCAAATTACTCAAAATTATTCAGAAAAACTATATCTTACCTAAGCAAAGTAGCCTTTCTACCTGTTTTTTTGCCCATAGCTATTGGAAACAAAAGAGAATTCTAAAAACAAAGACAGAGATACGTGAAACTATAGAAGATCAAAATAATTTAATAGGGTATCATCTCAGGGGAAACTAAATATCAGCTATGAAACAGATTCACTATTAATTGATATTATTTAACTATACAACTTAATGTTCAAATCTGGGACACAATTTAAATTGGGACAAGTAATCGTTATTTAACCTAGATTCTGCAAATTCACCTCAGACATTTAATTTTTTCCTAACAGCAAATATTTAATGACCTGCCACAAAATACAGAAAAAAAAAATACTTTGAGAAGTATAATATTTCCCTCTTTCCATAGCAAGTAGTGCCACAAAGGCTATCATAGAAGAAAACTGAATGGGGCAGAAATATCTACAAAGGGCCTACATAGTTAAGAGCCACAGAAAGACTGAGATATTAAAAATTAAGACGCACAAAAAGAAAGGCTTTGCTATCAATACCTTACTGGAAACAGAAAGCAATATTTAAAATAAACTTGCAGTCAGCTAAAGAGTTTAAAGGAAAAAAACCTCTGCCTATGTGAGAGCACAAGCCACAGCACCACAGCTAAAAAAAAAAAGATTGTGATGATGATAATAATAACAGAAGCCAATTCTTACAATGAATCACAGATGAAATTCTAGTTCATACACATTTAAGGAGAAGACTACCAGGATTGGGTCATGTTAATTTTCTCATATGGTGTCATGCGTAGGACCAGAACGTCAGAACATGATAGAGGTACCTAAAGAGAAATGCACAGTTACAGATGCATAAGCTACCACTTATACAAAAACTGGCAACTGCTTGGGCAGGAATGGTTCAACAAAAATGCTTAACTTGATATATTTTTTTCGTTATTATAATCTGCCTTGGGAAGTTTAGTGTCAGCAACAGTCACCAATCAACAGTGTAGGGTTTCACTCTTTCAGAACAGGTTCTTTTCTGTAGTTTCCCAGTGTGGTTTACCAGCAAAAAAAAAACAAACAACCCACTGCTATAGTCCCTGAACCCAAAGCAGCTGGATACTTTGCATTATTTTTTGTGAGACAGCCAAGCACGCAGCTCTTAAATTTTCTTACAAGGTAATAACACCAACTAGAAGAGAGCCTGTGTGTGCGGCTGACTGCTTCTCCAGGGCAGATGGCCACCACTGTCACCTGTGGTCGGTTCCTATTGCACTCCAACTGCAGTTCCCTTCCCCCTCTGCCAGACAGCACTTATGACCTTGCAGTCATTGTGGATTCTGAGCTCTCTCCTGAAGCACTCATCAATCATATAATTAAGGTCTTTTTACTTCCACTTTAGGACTCTAGCCAGGTTGAGACATATGTTACTTAGGCATTTTATTGAAACATTAATTCAGTGCAGACTTTTGTTTATCTCATCACGCTTACTGAATTTTTTTTTGTCTGCATTTCTTCCAGCTATTGCATTTTAACACATACTGTGTGTATAGAATTTAATAGTTAGAGCCCTTGATGCCTAAGTCTTCCTATTACATTCCCCTCATATTAATTCAAGGTACAGTCAGTTGTTTTAAATATCTAGATGGTGGATCACTGTTCTAATTCATCTCTTTTTCTCTTTTTTGATTATGACCTTGCCAGTCAGTTCATAATTAATATTTATAGTGATTATCATCAGCTGCTCTGTACCACAGAGAGCAACAGGGTAGGAAAGTGTTGTACTAGTTCAGCCATCATCATTTTATGCTGCCATCAGACGCCTGATCACACAACCCAACACTGAACTCACCAACAGCCCCTCACAAGTCTTCTTGCAGACACTGCTGCCATAGGTTCATGTGGGCCCAGCTCCTCCACTGCCCACTGTGGTGCCACCATCGCCTGCTGGACACAACAGACAGAGATGGCTCCTCAGTGGCCCTTCACATGGAAGGACACCCCCCAGAGAGCTCAGCAAGATGCAACCAGCCCCAGCAGGAGCCACACCCAACAGGAAGCTCCTTCAACTAATCGGCTGCTGGTTGATATAATTCTGGCCTCACCCACCACCACAACCACGACCACCTGGGTGAGGGCAGAGCCACAGAGACACAGGTGGGCCAGGTTCTGCCTCTGGAACATGAAAGCCAATAGGAAAACCAAAACATTCTGCTGGGTTGTGACTCATCCACAGGTCAACTCCAACTTGGGGCCCACAACTCAGGCCCCAGCACTTCAGAAAGCTTCTACGAAAGAAGAGCTTAGCTGCTGCATGGTCATATCTTGCATCAGTCACATATATTCTGTGACCAGATTATATGGCATATATTAACTGATGAATAAAGATCGTGGGCATCACCTAGCAAAAGATCAAACAGTGACATACACATGCACAGCTTTCAAAGTGCCTGTTGTCCTTACAAGAGCAGAGTTAAGTGATGATGAACCAATGCTCAGAACTACACTGATAGTCAGGCTGGCAGTTATGGTCAGAGGCTATAATATCAGATCTACATACAGCGGGATGTCAGAGATGTCATGACAATGCAAGTAACCCTCTATCTCTTCCAGCAGTTTGCTCCTGAAATGATCAATTCCACACTAAAATGGCCTGCAAGAGATTTTGCATTATTCTTCCAAGTGGCAACAACTCAAGACCAATGCTACGTTAATATAATTTTCCATTTATAATAAAACACCTATTAAACCTCATACGTTACTTGATGGCAAGTAGTGCTACAAACATGCTAAAACTCTTCAGATCTTACGACAGATTAGTATTAAAACTGAATAGAGCCCAGGAAGAATTTCATGTAAGCGTGTTAAATTGCAGCCCTCCCCACCTAACCACGATGCAGTCATTCTCCTTGGTTTATTCATTTTGTATTTTTCTAAAGACACTGCTTCCTAAGAACATATTTAAATGGAATATGATGAGAGTGTCACATGCTGAGTTACTGCAGGATCACTTCTTCAGAAGACACAAATTTGGATTGTGTACTTGGAACCAAGTAATGCAGCAGAAACAGAAACTAAAGGAATTTTACAATTCTTAACAAAGGAAAAAAAAGACTTCTTAATTTTTTTTTCAATAAAATACACAACTGCAGTAATCAAATACTACAACATAGTATAAGTATTTAAATGCATGTTAACCTTCTCTATCTCTGTAGACTAATGTAGAAGAGAATCTGTTAAATGATGAATCAGGCTGAAAAATGTAATGTGCAGTAAATGGCAGACAGACATATTTCCTTTCACAGCACAAATTCCTTTAACATTTTGTTGACTTTATTTTTAAAAATTATAGCTCTGGTGTGCTCTGTTTTCATTGTCTCACATTCATTTAAATTGGTTGAGAACTTTGGGATTTTTATTCAGCAATCTCCACCTTTTGCCACCATCATCATGGAACAAGGCAGAACACACAGTTCAAACAACATCTGCTCATTCTGTGAAGATACTGTCACTTGAACAACAAATAGACCTTATTTAGTACATTTTACTTCAAATGACAAAGATTTTTTTTTTTCATGCATTCAGAAACTGTGATAACTACCTGAAGAAATGATAATAAAAATAGGGCAGTACTACAAAGGAAATAATTACCATAAATCATTAAAGAAAGGTAGCCTTTACTGCCAGTCCTGTATTAAATATAATGTAATGTTCTGAATGCAGTAACATTAGATATTTAAGTGATAACTTCTGTAACAAGATGTTTTAATTCTCAGAAATGTGTCACTTAATTACGAACTATAAGACTGTAGAAAATGTTTTATTTCCATCTATTGTGGCTTTTGGTTTTTTTAATATGTGTGCAGCTCAGCTGTTTAAACAGATTAATTTTAGACGCTCCAATACATATAAATAGTATACAATTTGTTACATGTTAGAAAGCTCAGGAAATGATACATCACTCAGTACAAAATATATATATATGTACTAAAGTATATATGTACTAAAATACAACACTGGGTTTGGTGGAATGAATGAAAAACATTGGACCACCACGTTCCATACTTACTCAATTTTTCTAACAGTAAGAAACTTCAAAAGCCACGATTAAACATAATAAATAAGCAATAATTTAATAAAAAAAAATAATTTTAAGATATACCAAAGATATCTCAAAACACCCAAAAATCATTATTGAAATATGGCTATCTAGGTCCTGCAGTGCCTGGGCCAAGTGTTACCCTATGTCATCATGTCTGCTATGATTCCTGATTTAGTTTTCATTAGAAAATAAGGAATCCAGGTCTTAAGTCTGTATGGCCTTATAAAGAGTTTTCTGGGTTTGCGTGTTTAGTTTGGTTCGTTTTTTGTTTTTTACAACTGTAGCAAACCATGACACGTGAGCTGCTGTATTGTTCTTCCAACAAATGTCTGGGTAGCTGAAGTCACCCTAAGAACCGGGTTCTGTTGACCCAAAGCTTGCTAAATGACCTAAATATTGTTTCATTAGTCTTATCGTCTTGGTTTGGAGGTTATAGCAGATGCCTGCTGTAAGACCCCCCTTGGAGATGGCCCATCTGATCTTGACCCATAGGCATTCAATAGGGGTTCCACAATTGCCACAGTTGACTTCTATACATTCAAGGTTCTGCTTAACACGGAGTGCGGTGACTCCTTTTCTTCCCTGCCTGTCTTTACCAAACAGTCTTTAGCCATCCATCGTGATCCTCCAGTTGTGCGAATGGTCCCACCATGTTTCAGTTATTCCCTGATACCATAACTTTCCTCCTGGTTGTTCCCCAGGCTGTGTGCATTGGTATACGTACACTTGAGGTTACTTGCTTGTGTTAACTAATAACTTGTGTTAAATAATCAATTGGTATATGTNATATATATATATATATTATTTTTTAATAAAAATTTTCAAACTACCTGTGATAAATTGCAGAGGGAAAAAACCAAGCCAGAGAGGTATTGTAACCTCTCCATATAAAATGCACGAGATTCAAAGGAATAAATCATAAATGGCAGATAATTTACTTTGATATGTTAATATATATTAATTTTGTATGCCTGTAAAGTGAATGCCAGTGTGACAGCTGGCTGTACACAGATCTAAATCACAGAACATTAGTGAAAATAACAGCCATGACTTGGTATGTGATGATTTTACCTCCTTAACAATATTCTGCTAAGAACAAACACTGACCAATTATATAAGTGCTTCTCTTGGAAGTCAGACTTTTTTTCCTACTTTTGTTTATGCATGCTTGATTTTACTTTTTTTTTTTTTAACAGCTATCATCCTTGTACTTGAAGAACATCCACATAAACCATAAAATGCTACTGAAGCCTCTACTGGGTTCCCAGCAGCCCCTGCATTCCCCCCAGCACTGCCCTCAATTGCAGCTTCCCTTAAATCACGTAACACGTGCCACAGTGAGATACTTGACCTTTTTTGCTTCAAAGTGCACAGTTGTACAGAAAAAGAATAAACTGCTCTTAGTACAAAGCATACTTCAAAAGCAGGTGCAAGCAGACCTGAACCTCTCTGTGGACTCAAACTACCCAGACTGTTACATGAATGCAGTGCTGTGTCCAATGTAACCCATTCTGATGAGACGGGAAATTATTTTAGCTAATTTACTGTGAGGTAGCTTTCTGGCTGTGAAAGTGAAAATTCTTAAGTGTGAAGTGAAAGTTCTTAAGCATCAACTATACATGCCTCTGAAGACATTATGCATCCATTCTGTGGTGCATCATAAATTGGCCAAAAAAAAAAAAACTGAGATTTTTCATAAGCATGTACAGTGAAAAATTTTTGACCCAAATATGGGCGCAGTTTTGAGATGTATACTGTACACGGATGTATCTCTGTGTGTGTGCATCTTTCTTCTTTCCTGTTTTTCTAGGAAAGGGTATCAGAAAGGACTAGCTTTAGTGCTCTTTCTTGAAAAACTGTGGCTGGATTAATTGTTTTTCCTCATGGGCAGCTATCTCTGAAAATTACACACCTGCCAAATCTTAAATATTTCTGCAAATATCAGTATAATAAATATTTCTTATTTCCTTCCACCATTTTCTCTGGTTTTGCAAGCTGCTGCTCGAGTTTGGCTTACAGTGGGCTGCTTGATTGTCCAAAAAAGGGCCTTTCACACTATCTACAATTAACACCGGTTTATCTAATTACTAGAGAATATGGCATCCTGGCACAATAATCTCTGACAAATTGATCATTATCAATAGTTAATGACTACTTTGTTAACTAATTGCCCTGGGGCAAAAGGGTGCCTGGGGAGAGAAACACTTTGTAAGGAAAAGTAATAGCTATTAACAGCCATAAGGTTTGGTTTGGGAGGTGCTATTGCTATTATAAATCCCCCAGACTACTCCTGCTAATGGTTCCGAAAGAAGAAAGGAACCGTGGCTGGGCAGAAGTGCCTTCCCGAGTCAGGAAGGCACCGTGTTGAAAACAATTATCTGCCGTTAAGAATGCACATGCTTCACCAATTAGAATGAAGAATGCAGCCCATTACATTTATAGTATTAAGTATATGTGATAGCTTTCCTAAGACTCGAGGAAAAACAATCACATTATACACGCTACAGAGTCTTGAGAAAGAACATGACTTAAGCAAAATCTGCAATGCATAACTGATGAATATATTCACGTAATATCTTTTGTGAGCTTCCAATAAAGTCCATTTTAATGCTCCGTATAGCCAGTACTCCATGCATGGATTTCAGTTTACCATCTACTGAAAACTCTTTCAGGGATGCCATCAGGCTAGTTGCACCCTATTAACATCACTTGCTTCTGGTAGAAAAATGTAAAAGCACTTAACATGCGGATCACAAGCACTGAAGAGGATGCAGTAAGTGAATTGTAGGAGAAAAGCTTGAATTCCAGACTTCAGCTGGCATATTCCAGGTTTGCACAGTTCACCCGGCCAAGGCTGGAACTGTCTACTGGAACTTCCCATCCAGAGAGCAGATGCTCAGACCTCTGGGGTTCCTGAGAATCCCCCAGATGCACATGAACTGGAGCCTGATTATCAAATGTAAGACTATAGCTGAAGCACATTTTTTTTTTTTCCTTTAAGTGGACACATCTGCTTTCACCACATCTAATCATTACCAATATACTTCTTGCCTCCATTCACAGCCTCGTTATTCTTAAATAGACACTACAACTTTCAGATTGCCCACCCATAGTTGCTCTATTCCTTTCAAATGAAAGGGCAATTTTGAAGAATGCCAGAACTACTGATCTGCCTTTCTTTTGTGGGTTTTCAAATGTTCAAACACCCTTGCTTCAAAAAGTACAAAGTTTGGTGGTTTGATTGTTCTGTACTACACTGCAAAAAGGTAGCAACTTGAGGAAAGAACAAGCATATAAGAAAGGAAGGAAAAGAGATGGAATTTGCTTGTGTGGAAGGAATAAAAAGATTACCAAGAAAGAGGATGAAAAGCATAGAAATATCAAGACGGGCAAGAAAAGACAGTAAAATTTATATTAGAGATGAACAATATAACTGTGAGAGAGTTTCTAGAGGGTAATAAATAGAATACAGTATCATTTATAAAATATAGGATAATACCTGTATTTAGTGAGGATTTTAAAATATATTTAGAACATTAAAAATCCACAGAAGGTGGTATTTCAACAAAAAGGGGGTTGGAGGGGTCTACATTACATTGTGCCCAGGGTCATCATTGCTGTTGAGACCCTCATTATTCCACAGAAGGGAGAGTGATAACAGTATAACTATATTGTTCTCAAGGCAGACAGCCACCAGAATGACAGCGTATATATAAATACTTGCAGGAAAATTAAGTGAAAGCTACTTAAAATAATGTCTTAGGTTTGCAATGAGCTTCCAAGTCATTATACCCACTATCAGCTGTAAGTGGGCTTATATGGTTAAAGTCTTGCTGTTCACCCTTTTATTAAAGATCACATGAAAGGGCCGTAACAGATTCGTCTGTTATAGTTATCACAACAGTTATAGTTTTCACAATAATTGATATACTCTGTTCCGGGGGGGACTTTTGTTTTCCTCAGAGATTCACTCTTGCTCCCCGAGAGGGGCAAGTCTGAGGAGAGAGAGGAGTGATGTCAAAATAACTGGTTCTTCAGTTGCAGAGAGGACATGGAGATCTAATCCTAGGTGGAAGGGAGGAGGAGAAATCACCATATGCAGGACACCTCAAGTTCAAACTATCAGATCAAGGGCTCTCTATAGATTTTTGCAGAATTGTACCATACAGTATCTAGGACAGCTCTGGTTCCAAACCAACATGAATCATAGAACCATACAATTGTTTTGGATGGAAGAGACCTTTAAGATGACCTAGTGCAACTGTTAACCCTGCGCTGTCACGTCACCACTAAACCATCAAAAGAGCTTATGTTTGGTGCCTTTAGGTCAATATTGGTCTTCTGATCAAATACTTGGTTTCTGTTGAGATTTACACAGGCAGATTCTCTCCCACTATGTCTAGTATATATTTGAGTCATTGAAAACACAAAGCATTAGTGATTACACCCTGAAACACCATTTTTGATTCAGAGCTATGCAGGGATGATGCCCACCACTATCAGAGAGTGACTTTTTCCCCTCTGAAAAAGCAGCAGAGGGGAGATGAGACAAAAAATCCATCCTGGCCAAGTGAACTGTTAGTCTCACACGTGGACGTGGCGGATCACTAGTGCAGGCACTGTGTCTGTAAGGAATCCAGATAAACCTGAAGTGGATGTAACAGAACTACTTGCCTAAAGAGAGGCATCTACAGCCTGGGTGAGAAGTCAACCTTATTTCCTCAGTCTCTTAGCCATCAATCTAGGGTGACAGTGGTGAGACCTTATCTGGAAAGTAGCTGAGAATCAGGGCAATGAGTTAAGTTCAACTAAATCATTTGAGTATCTTTAAGCTTCCACACCCAAAACAAAACTATACAACGCAAATTCCTACTTTTAGTGTCACTTACTGGTTTTGCGGATAATCCTGAGATATATAATCTTGTCAATTTATCAACATAAAAATCTATCACAATCCCAGAGATCCTGAATTAATTCTGATCTTTTAAATTATCAACTGTTTCTCTCAGTTTATAAATATAACCAAAGTTAGAACACTTAAAGTAAAAATTAAAAAAATACAAAATCTCCTGAGCCCCAGACTGTCCTTTCATGCCAATGCCAACTAAACATACAATATATCATCAAAGCAACATTACACTGATGATACAGAATTTATGAGGGATGTCCTGTATGTTATTAAACAGGAAGTTGAAAGCAACAGGGTAGAACAGAGGAGCACAATAACAACGTCTTCCCATCTCTAAAGACTGAGGAAATAGAGTGTTTTAAAGGGGGTGAAAGACATAATATGAATGTAGATGAAATAATGTTTCCTCCTAAAGACCTGTTAAACCAAAATTAGATCAAGTGATAAAGTTAATAACAGAGCTCTGTGCCACATAATTCACCTTTGCTATATAATTCACCTTCATGAAACATGAAACTTATATTTATCTGGGTAAAAAAAAAACAACAAAAAACAATGAAGATAAATCACTCTTTGCTCAAAAAGAATTTCCCTAGTTTTCCTATTAGTTGTCTCTGAAATAAATGAAAGGTGTTACACATTGTAAAGGACTCTTCTAGATTTATTTGGGAAGGACTTGGAATAGTTGGAAGTAGCATCTTATAGTGTCAGTGCTTGTTTGATCCTGAAAGGTAGGAGCACCTAGATTCGAAATCATCTGAAAAATAATAAAGGCACGCTAATCTTCTAATGTGAGGCAATTTATAAAAGATTATATATTGATATAATCAGTGATAACAGTGGAAAGTACATGGGCAAAGTCATCCACATCGGGAAAGAACTCAGAATTTTCAGTCCAGTGCAGGAAACCTTATCTCTTAGATAATGAAGACTTACCCAGTAACCTGTATATCCATCCCCTAGCTTCCATCAGAAACTGAAGATACCATTTTGGAAAGGTATTCAGTACTTACAACCAAGCCATAAAGCGAACAAATAGTCTAAACCATCTCAACCTCATTTCTAGTGGCTGTCCAAATCCTGTAGGCTTGTAGTAAATATTGCTATCTATTTATTCCTGGTTTAAATCTGCTCAATTTATCTGTCATACAGAAACTGAGACAGGAAGCTTTGCAGGTCTTGGAAAGGAAGATACAACTGGGACTTGGTTGGTTAGATTCATGTGTTACACATATCTAATACCAGAGGTGTCACTGCATGCATCCCCTGCTTTTTCAACAGTTATTTATACTTGTGAATTCTACCAATATAAATACCAGCATGGAAATATATTAGCTTTTGCCTTCCTCTTTTGTTACGCGAGTTCTGGCCAAAATGACACAATGTCACTTTTATCTATTTAGTCCATTCCCACAGCTAGCCATATGTCTCTGCATATCAAGCAAGCGAATCAGAAATGATACCTCAACAACAGTAATATTTTATATCTAAGATTCCTGCTTACCAGAGTATTTTAAAGGCATCACGTGTTCAACAGAACAGTGCCAAAAGAACAGTGAGTACCTGCTGAGGCAGAACGGGAAGTGCCACGTCAAATATTTTAAGCATCTGCACACGATGCTCAATTTCTTTTGAAATATAAATTACCTGGAAATTTTGAGAGAAAGGACAATTCACATACCTGGTGCTAGAGATTAAAAAATACAAACTATAGAGAGGAAAAGATATAAACTATAGAACCATCTCCCTGCAGTTGCACTTGCTCATTTTCCCCAGATTGCATCCCTGAATCCTCTTGTATCAGACCATTGTTTTCTACCAACACTGCGATTCTACCAGGATACTTCCTGCAAGCGATTCAAACAAGTAAGTGAGGTGTTTATTCAACAGTGTTACAAATGCCTTCACTGTGTAACCATGTAATTTATTGTATTTGTGACTGTTTTCTAACTCAGGCTTTCTTTTGCAATTTTGTTGCCCACTTTCTTACATCTTGAGATGTATCACTGACACTGTTAAGCCCTGTGGAAAAAAGAGTATATGGACATGCCCGAGTGAAAATCTTCAAATGAAAGCATGCCTGGAGATGTAAAATACCTTTTAAAAGTGCAATAGATTTCAAACCCCGAGAATTCTGTTGAAAATACACCGCATTCAAACATCACCACAAAACCTATTATTTCCCACGGAGCAGGTGACGTTTCAAGGCTCCAAAATTCCAAATTGAATGTTAATAATAGAATTTAATTCTCTTAACTCCAAGAGGTGAAGGGAACACCAGGTGGAAAAAAAAAAAGAAGGAGGTGTTTCTTCTAATGGTAAGGGCACGAGAGAGAATTAAGAGATGAAGGAGCAGGAAAAGTGAATTCAGAGCTCAGTCACCAGGAAGGCATACAATGGGACTATAAGAAGTTTAAGAGTAACTAATGACAGGCAACCAGGAATTAGGATGTAACAAGAAGAAATGAGAATCTTTCTTTCTTGTCTCAGAGACAGCTCTGCATTTGCTGTAGATATCCAGCCAGTAAAGAAGATAGATCAGGACAAAGCATATTACATCAAAATACCTGTAATATTATAAAGGGATACCTCAAGTTTAGATTAGTACTTACATTGATTATATGGGACTGTCAAGATTAGAAGCTCATTCATGCCCGGTCTGGTCCTGCAGCATTACCATGTACTTCACTGCCTGGCAAAAGACTTGCACCTCCAGGCTACCTGCCTTTCCTCCTCTGCCAAGTTACCCAAGTGCTCCAAAGGAGCGCGAGCCCCAACTGCAGCATTCTGGCATTCTCTCTTCTAGGAAAATCTGGATGCCAGTGTGAATCTAGTTTCAAGGAAACCTGTCAGAAAGGAAGATTTCAATTTCCACCCTGAAACATATGCCCCTCCGCTAAATTTTTGTAATGCTTCCAGATTCCACTTTTACTGAACAATTCCTGCACAATAACCACTATTTTCTTATTTATGATAATATCTTAACCCAGAGAAAGAGAAGAAGAATAAAACCCACCGAAATTTCACCTCATTAATTTGCTTTAGCATGGCTATAAACTAAAAGAGTTTAAGAGTTCAACAGTGAGTAGAAAAGAACACCCAAACAAGCAGTACCCAAAGATCAATCTTCTCAACAGGAGCACCTAGAACGCAGGTGGGCCTCTGCTATTACTACTTCTGCATCTCCATCTGTTTCACTAGAAGACAGCATGGTTTGACTTAAAAATCTCCAAAATGAACCAGCAGAAAGAAACTCACTCATAATAGCACCAGGTCATATACTTATCAGCAAAGGAACTGATCCTGGCCAGCAGTCACAGAATATATCTATTGACAAGTGTCAACTCATATCATGATTTTGAGTCACGAGCTCAGCTCCTTGGAAAGGAGGGTTCCTACTCTCCTGTGCTGTGTGGTAGCTTGGTGGGCTGCAGCCTATTGTAGTAACATACAGTACTTGTTCAGTGTGAAATTGAAATCAGACTTGAAACTACACAAGTCTATGTTGACCAACAGACACATTGTAATCAGACATTTTTCTAACCTCTGTTTAATTGCAGGAGGTCAAAATGGCATCTATTTTTTCACTGGCCAATGCCCTACTAATTTACCAAGACTTTATACAATAAGAAGTAGCAATTTTACTGCTCATACCCCTTGATTAATATTACTTTGTGTTGAAAATAGCTCAATGATATTTACTACTTAATATCATGTAAGAATATGATATAATAATATGATATCATAAGAATTATGATACTAAAGTTTAAAACCTTCAATATTTTCTTCAGGCTTTGGTATCCAATGACAATGACAAAATTATGTCAATCCTTTATTTTCTACTTCCAGGTGCAAACATTTCTTCAGTAACAAGCAAAGTAGATACTATTTGTAATTTCAAATGGTATCAACTGCATTATTAAAGAATCAATGCAGGACAAATACAAATGGCATGTACATAGAGTATTTTGGAATAAAGGCTGGCGAGCTTTATTTAAGAAATCTCATACATTTAAACTTTGTCTGTCAAATATTCCACATGTTGGTTGCCTCAAGAAAAAAGCAAACATCTCTCATCATCAAATCAGTGCTGTGTCTGCTAATGAGCTCCCCATTCATTTCACAACAAATTAAGAAAAATTCTGTCTTGCTAAGAGCTGTTATGACAAAGGTGAGATGTCACAAAGCCATGGAAATGCGAGATCATGTAAGGAAAGTGTTTTCACTTAGTCATACACAAAATGTAAGTCACTTAGTATATGTGAAATTGCTTGCACAACTTTTCCGCTACATGAATTTTACTGTTTTCCTTTCCAGTATCTTCACACACTTGATGTTATTTCTCAATATATTTTCACTGCTGAAAGTGCTTAATTTGGCTTTTTTCCCCATACCGTGACTGACGTTGTGCATGACCTTGAGTTGAATGCCATTGTAGCAAGCTGTCTCTCACCGCAGGAGTTCTCTTTTTTATAGTGCTTGAGCACAGTATCTTTGATTTGGTAAAGCAGCACTTGAACAGCTTATGCAGCACTCAGTAATTTTCTACAGCCACAGAGGTTTATAGTTTGTCCAAGCTTCAGGAGGAACAGCAACAGCAGTATTTTACACACACCTAATATCTTTTTAACAGAGCGCTTTTCAAAGCGCTTTGGAAATACTGAGCTTCACAACCCCCCAAAAGGTGACTAAGAAGGGTACAGGTATCGCTGCAGCTACCGATAGTGGCAGGACCAGCAGGTATTTAATAGTGCACAGTGAAAACAAGACATCCAGTTGGAATTACGTTGAGTCTCAGAGTTTAAAAAAAAAAAAGAAAAATAAAGAAAAAACCCAAAAAGCTTTTTTCTCTCCTCTACAGAGCTCCTTAACACTATGCTTGGACAACTCACCAGCAACAACACCAGTACTCACAGGTCCAATACGCAAGTCTCCATTTTCCTCACCCAATTTACAGCAGAGTATGACAAAATCCCAGAGGAAGGTGTCTGACCAGCTGCCTTCCATAACTCAATAGAAATAAATACAACTCAAAACTTCATCCCAGTGAAGTTTCCCTCTCAGCAGGATTTCCAAATAAAAGAAAATATATTAAAACAATAAACTGCTTAGAATTTTGCTGAACCATGCTGTACCTCTAATTGGAATATACTAATCAAATTAAGATGAAGTCTGCTTTGTGATGGAATATGAAATAATCATGCTTCTTATATCAAAATCAGTTAACAGGATACCAAGTACAACAACAGCGTTCATGTAACTGAAATGACTGAGCAAACAGTGATGAAAAATCTTTTTTTTTCTGTTTTGTGCTGTGCAGTGGTTATAATTCAGAAATAGATAAACCAGACAAAAATCATAAGTAAATACCTACATACATAAATAAGGAGCAATGGCTGCTTAGGTCTGTGCTCAGCCATCTCACTCGCATTTCCATTACCAGCACCCTTGGCATCTAGGAGCTGTCTGCGCTCTCAGGTACCCAGCACCAGACGCAACACGACTGTGTCAGACAATTGTCTTTCTGCAGCACCTGCCATTAGTTACCTCAGGTTTCACTTCCCAGCTAGCGCAGTACAGGCACATACAGGCCTCTTTGAAGGTTAAATTTTATATCGTTCCATTAGGCCTTGTTAGCTTTGTGAACTCCATTAGTAGTTGAAAAGCACCGTTCCTCAACCAGCCTCGCGATAGCTGTCAGCGACTACCAAAGCCAAAAGCTTCTCCTCGCAGGACTTAAGTGAGTTGGCAAAGTCACCCTGCACAGAGCCTATGCAATGCCAGTTGTACTCGTGCACGCTCCTCGGTACCTGACTGACGGGTGGGAAAAGGCAGAGGGATATTTCTGTAGCAATGCAACACTTGTCTCTACTTTCCAAAAGTATCCAGAGGGAGCTAAAATAACCAGCTCTCCTCTATTTTGTATACGCCAGGAATCTCCGGGTGATGGGGACAGGGGAAGGCCAACACAGGATTTTTCTTTAAACATTAAAAACCATGAAGAGAACTTTCTTGCATGCTTTCCATGCATTTGTGACATTTTATTTTTAAATAAGCATTTCAAGGGATATATGAGCGGCTCAGATGAGATACTTTTAAACAGTCCTGGCCTCCAGAATGTGGGACACCTACAAAGTAAAGTGAATTATACATCCTAGGATATAGAGTAGACAAATTAATTTGCACAGGTTATCCACCTTCCAGCAGCTCCATGGATTTCCATGGCCCGTGCAACACTTGAAACGTTTGCTCCAGCTCACCTTCTCCCTTGTCTCCCTTCTCTGCATTATGTCAGATTATTCTCTTATATAGGTCAAATTCTCATGCAGAACAGACCCATATCTCTTTACGGTGTATAAGGTTATAGATGTTAACTTTTTAAAGCTGTACCAACCCCATGACAATTATTTTAATTTCATGCAAAAGCCTTTAAATAGATCAGCTTAGTAAATGATTACGAGACACTTTCATATTAAAAAAAAAAAGCCCTCTTTCCACAGTGAACTAGGACTACTAATACTGATTTTCAGGCAGCATCTGAAGTCTGTGCACAACCTCCTTCTGTGGTCAAGCACACCTATTTTTCAGTTTTTGAGAAGCACATACATGAATTTGTACATGCACTACATTCACTAATGATGTTAACCTTTCCTTCGGGACACTGAATAATAATACCTACAAATTAATAATATTGCAAGTGAGATTTTAAAAGGTGTTGATTATTTTTGCAGTGTGCCCCCAGATTACGTGGGCATAGCTTAAGAAAAAAACCTGAGTTTCAGAGACTGTTAATTAAAACTGATGGCTTGGGTGAGAAAACGGAGGACAAAACAATGAAGATTCTTGAAATTAACATTCTAATCCCCCCACTAAAATAATAAACATCTTGTCAATCCAGCTGCAAAAATCGCTATTACACAGCTATGAAAATTACTTGGAAAATTTCTGACCTTGAATCTGAGACACTGGGTTTTCCCCATTTTGTTTCCTTTTCCCATTTTGTTTCCAATTCTGTATTCTCTTATTTGTATTACATTTGGTGGTGAATATGGATCTTATTGTTCTATATAACTTTGAAAACCCGCTTAATTTGAAATTTATTTAATTCAAGGCTCACATACATTTATATGCTGCCTGATGTTTCCTCATTAGGCAAGTTGTGACCGCTCAATTGTCAAGTTGAGAGTTCTACTGAAATAAGTTTTTCAGAAGGAAAATATTAAATCCATTACATATACTGGAAAAATACTGCCCAGTCATCACTTTTTCAGGAAACATAAAATACACAGATGGTCTGCTTCCTCTCACTTTGTGCACTCCCAGATGCTGGATATTTTTCACTTAATTGACAACCTGCAAACATGCTTTAGCATGCAGATCGAATCCAAACCACGACATCCAGATGCAGAAATGCACGTGTTTCTGCTGCAGGCCTCCAAGGACTGCAATTTTATAGATACAGAAGGTTGATGAGATTCATTAAATAATACACCTAAACCAAAAGAATTAACAGGCTGGGTTGGACCAGGTACCCATTTATCCTTACAGTGGAGCTAACAGTGTCTAGCTTGGGGGAGATGTAAGAACAGCGCAACTATAGAGCAAATTACTCCTACAGCAGTAGCTCCAGCACCTAAGACAGAACTGAAATCCTTGAAATAGTCATAGAAGTGGTGATCTTGAGGTCCATTTCAAAATATCTGGTAATACTAAATTTACCCCAGAAAACCTGCACTTCTCCCGTTCAGCAGTGCATTCATTTATCTTAGAGGCTTTCACGTTCCTTCAAGTTAAATGCAGGAAACTATTGCAAAATGTACAATGTACAATAATAGCCCTCCAAAACATATCGATACCTCCTGGAGACAAAACCCTGTTTAATAAGAAATGAAGAATTAAAGTTAAATAGATACCACTTTGTGAAATTTTAGATATTTGGCTTCAAGATTGTTGCATTAAGCTCTGATTAGTGGCAGAACATGTGAGGTGTACGTGTCAACACAGTGAAAGTCCTATGAGCTTTTGGTTGTGCTAAGCTGCCTCCGTTTTCTTTGAGACATTGTAAATGCAATAGAGAGATTCGATATTGCCCAGGATAAACCGATATTGTTATCACTTGCTGCACTTTGATCATGTCAAGAAATATCAAGATGGGGAGGGCTGGAAGAGGAGGACTGTGAAGTTAACAACACTGCTTTACCTGGTATTGATTAAAGCCACAATAAATTTATTAAGCTTGAACAATTAAAATAATTACTTGCCTGTTCATGATGTTATTAAATTTGGACCGGTACAGAGAAGATAACAGAATCATAAATGAACACAGGCAACCTAAAGACAAAGTAGTACAGTACGAAATTACAACTATGAAATTTAAGATCTGAAAACTTCTAGGCATACAGGGGAATATAAATTATGTCAGTGCTAAGCAACAGAAACATTTGTCAAGTTGATAGGGAATGAAATTTTAAATAAAAACATTTCCTGGTATGCTCAGCCATAACAATGTTCTTTTGTTTGTATTCTTTGTAATTTAGCTGCTTGACAACTTCATTCAACCTTCAGTAGCAAACACAAATATTGATTATCTCTGAACATCCTAATGATGGGAGACTGGGACACAAACCATAAAAGTAGAGTTTCTGGTTGCAAGTGAAATTATAGTTTGCCCTACAAGATTGCACAATAAATCAGAGAACAAATCAGCCAACACAGGGCTCTGGGGTCACTGAAGTGATGTTGACACATTACAATAATGAGAACTTGAAACACCTCATGCCCTATTGATTTTTAAGCTGAATCATTGCCACTGCAGGAGATTACAAGACTGTGTACTGGAATCATGGCCCACATGGGAGATGCTGATGAAAAATACAAACAATTGCACCAAAATAGCTCTTTACCTGTATCTATTATAATCTAATACCCTTCCCTTGCCCTCCAAGGTCTCAGACTGCAATTCAGACAACATTTAACTGCTTAGCTATCTCACTTAAACCAACTTTCCCTTTATATTTCCTTTTCCTCCATTAATTATGTAGATATATGATGTGGACTTGAAGTGACACTTCAAAACATCTCACAGAAACTGCATAATAGATAAATCAGCCTGCAAGAAATGCTTTTTAATGTTCCAAGTAGCTTTCATGTTTCACTCAATAGAAAATTATTCTATGATATAAAAATAATTCCAATAATCACCAACTTATTTTCTACATACAATAGAGAACACAATATGCAAACGTCAAAAGCCTTGGCACCAGCTAAAGAAAAAAAAATGCTCCTCTTTTTCTTCTTTTAATTCCACTTGACAGCATTGAGAACCAATAAGCTGTTAGAGAGGTGACCAGTGACACAAGATGATTACAGTCCTGTCACGACAAAAAGAGCAGTTATAATTTGCACTGCAGCAAATTACTTTAGGAACACATCATTTTGCTTAAGGGGAGAAAATAATACCTCTATTATCACTGCCAGCCAAGAGATCTCATGCTACGCTGCAGAGGTGCAAGTAAAGAGAGAAACTATTTAGCTAGAGCCCCCACAGTAGAGAAACTTCGAAATTTTAAGTACTACAATGGTGTTCTTACTAAGCAGAATTGTTTGTCAGCTTTCACAACAGAAGAAAAGGCTAACTTGGAGTAAGTGAAAGGATAACTCTGTGAAGAACTACGTAACCTATGGCAAACAGAAGGAACTTTTACCTCTCGATGCACTTGCCAGTGAAAGGGATTAGAAGTTAGTTAAATATATCCTAAGGATTAGCTCCTGTTAGGCTCCTCAGAGAAATGGTGTTAATCAGTAGCTCTGCACTTGGCATTTATTCTTTCAGGGAGGGGGGAGATTTGTCAAACTATTTCTCTTCTTCCATCTGAAATTCAGTGCCATCAGCAAGACTCCAACAAAAGAGGGGATAGAAGAGCAATGAATCAATTGATGTTAGAAGCCCAGCCTTAGAAATTCCTCACAATTTTGAAGGTGCTTATCCTCAACCCAACTCTCAGATACACACATGATTCATATCCTTACTTACAACGTGAAATTAAGACAAAAGGGAAGTAGCATCCACATTCACATTTTTAAGGGAATACAGGGATCTGTGTTGTGATCCGGGCATAATGCAGATGTGTTAGGATGCAGCTCGGTATACGCATATCCCTCACAACCTCTCTGCCACCACCACAGCGCTTACAGTTACTTGTTCATGTTCTCTTCCTTTTTCCCAGCTGAGTAGCTTAAGGTATCTCAATTTTTCTTTCTGTCCATGCCCAAACTGCTGCTACTTTATCTCATACCTAAGCCTGGAAAGTAGGCTTAAACTCGTTGATCCTCTCCCTGATCTTCCCTGAGAGGGACGCTCAAACAAATTAGAACACATCAGCTGTGCTAAGTGCCACAAAACCAGCAGCTATAATCAGTATTAATGGGGGAAAAGCACCTCACAGGACTATCTCCTGTGGAATAGTTGGGGGGCTACTGGCAATTTTAATTACCAACAGGCAACGTGGTAACTGTAGTATACAACAAGCTGTCATAAAACCAGTCTTTTCTGGGAGTAAAATTTCATTTCTCTCCCCTAACAATTTAATACACTTCTGACAGTTGGGAAATACTATTAACAGAAAATCAAATAAAGAAGATGCTGAATGTTACACAGAAAGAACAAACAGCAATAATTAAAAAATAAACATTACTGTCTGGAAGACAAGTGTCAGGTCTTTGTAACGTTCTGAGAAGAGAGAATGCACAAACACGTGGACAGGAGAAACCCCACAGTAATTACCAATTCGCCAGTTGGTCCTGCTTACAACCTGTTAGCAGCAGATGCGATAACAACATTCCCCAGGATGCTCATCTGCTTCGGGTCAGTCCTTTCTCTAATAACACTAAGAACTTCCACAACTAAGAGAAGTAAACCCCACTCAAATTATTGATATCATCCATCAGGACTATTGTCCATGTTTCTCATTTCTTTTAATGATTGTTTTACACTCTGAGAACCAGTTCTATTAAGATGAAACATTATATTAAACATTCTCCTCATAGTTCTGTAAATTCTACAGAAACTAGTATCAGTAAATGTAATAAACCCTTAAGTTTGTTTTGTTAATACCGATCTTAATTAATGGCATGATAGAATTCATTAGACAATAGTTTTCACAATCATTTGACTCTGGGCAGCATAAGGATATAATCATATCACCATTTATCATTTTTCATCAAAATATAAGTCAAGTAAGTTGAGAGTATAATCTATTGAGCAAGAAAAAACAAGTCATTAATAAAAACATAGCTTTAAAAATTTTATCATGTAGGCAGAAATAGAAATATTTGGACAACTAAAATGGCTATAAATGCATTATTACCATTTGTAGTTTGGAAGCAATACAATGGGAAAGAGACTGTATTTTCACAAAGAATCTGTCAGTACAAAATACTCATTTCCATTTTCTCCATTGTTACCATCAAGAGAAAGTCCCAGCAGCATCACAGATACTTTGGAAACCTTATTTACTAGAAGGCAGGACCCCTTGGCAGAGTAAACCAATTACTGGCATGTGATACCCTACTAGGGACTTTTCCTCTATTTTGCAATAAAGACACACCCGTTCCAGTTGCACAAGGGGTAGTCAGTCTGTATTAAAAGAAAATCGTAAAAGCAAGAGTGTCCAAGAGAACACTGATAACAATGACAGAACGATTGTACTGATGAAACACCCCCCAAATTCTCATATGAAAACCAGAGAAATAACACTAAGCCTGCTTATTTTTAAAGGAAATAAGAAGAAGATTCAAAGACCAATAGACAGCACAGAGAACTAGAAAGCCCAGTTCTCAGAAAAAAGGACAGAGGAATGTGCAAGGAAAATTAACAGAAGAGCAGGAGGACTTCTCCCTCCCACCACTCCATCCTGTTTGAATTTTTGAAAAGACAACAGCTAGGGCCCTAGTCAGAGAGCGTGTTGCCAAAGCTAGGAATACTCACAGAAATTTAAGGAGTGCTCAAAGTGAAACTAAATCTTTATACTCTGATGTTTAACACCTGTTGCATTAAGGAGCAAACTCATCCCTTCAACATTAAACACCAAGATAAACCTTTATGAGCAGCAACAGCAGATAGGCTTCTGGGACAGCTCCCTGCACCTTCGTCTGAGGTATCTGGTACCCAGTGCTCTGCTCTGCCAAAGCTCAAACAGATGATAAATAAGCTCAAGTCTGATCAAGGAGTTGCATTTCAAGGGTAATACCAAACAACCTGAAAACATATCTATATAAGGTGATTTGACTGCTTTGATAAAATTGTGTGGTTGTTTTAACTATTTACTTCCCAGTATTGAAACAGAGCTGGGATTTTCATATTAGGCACAAGATGTCACTGTTGCTAAGTGAAAATTTGAAAACTTGCATATTTGTCGGAACTCAAATAAAAGTACAGGCATTGCTGTTTTCACATTGTGCTTGCTCCTTTAAGGATCTCGCAGGACAATTTAATGTAGCTGAAAGACGCCACGAGGTGATACATTCAAAACCTCCTTTGTCTGACCAAAAATGAAACGATATGAACATCACCAGTTAACGCGGAATGACAACACTGTCAATGCCAGAACACTTTTGGTGTTTGTTATCTCAGGGTAACGCTGCTTGTATATTTGTGTATCGCCAGCTCTGCATTCCACTGGCTTCAGTTTTGGAAGGCTGATGAAAATTAATCCACGCTATGTTTATAAGCCTCATTAAGAAAACAGATTATTAGAATAAAACATAAAACTCTCATAAAAAAATAATCGGGTCTGCCCTTTCCCCCATCCATGTGGAATACTGCCAATTCAAATGGAGTAACTGGCCCGCCAAGCTGTGTCCTGCTTAGAAACAGGATTTCATACCCAAACAGGGGAGGGAATTATACCCTAACCTGCTGCTCCATAACCCTTCAGCATGCAGGTCCTTTTTTGGACCTGTCATTTTAAAACATAAAATCTACTTCCTAGAAAATTCGTAGTGTTGCTAAGGCACAATCTAATTCAATCCTTTCTCCCAGTCACCCTAACCTGTAGAGAGAATGGAGACCTGAAGATGACAGAATCACTGTAAAATACATCCTTTATGCCTTACAACTAAAAATCCAACTGTATCGTTTCTTTAGAACTAGATTTTTCTTGCTGCAATACCACTGACAAAAGATTCAAAGTAACTTTTCTTGAACACTTGCTTTCTTTTTGATGTCTCTGCACCATTTTTTCCCCTATAATCTCTTTGTATCTCTTACTAGCCCACACTGTGTCCCATATCTGGGGTATGACAGGTTAAAAGTCACCCTATATCAACTTCTAACTTCAAACACCACAATGTGATTCATTCTTTTGTGCAGACATGAATAAAAATCTGTCCCAAATGGGGGATGGGAAGATGGTACTAATAAAGTTCAGCTCCTGTGAGTGTTCGAGGCTGTTTAATTTCCACTAAAAAGTCCAGCAGATGCATAAAACAAACACTACATAAAGTATAACATAGATACTGATGTATCCAGATATAAACTTCAAACTGTAAAAGAGAGCAGAAACATGAAAAAGTACAAAAGGTGGATGTAAACAGTATTTTACTCAGTGTTCCTGTCTCCTTCACCATCTGAATTGACAGACTTCTATTTTTTAACACTTCTACACAAAAAGAAATTAGAAAAGAAATCATAATTGTAAATATTGAAGATGATTACCATGTTTTTTCAAATCCCTTGCCCATTTCTTACAAGATACTGCTGTGTATCTTGTGTCTGTCTTGTTAACATTTCATGGAGTACTTCCATAAACATACGTTTAGTCTTGTTCTTAACACTTTGCTCTGTCACTGCGACAGATGGCCTTACACTGAAGCATATGAAAATACTAAATTCTTTATCAACTCATTGAAGTTTGAAATGCCTACAAGTAATAAATATCTTGGCAGCTGTTTCTTTAATACAGATATTACAGATGCTATTTAGTGTTTCCCTAGCAGTTTCCTATTTGACAGCCTATTCTAAAACTACAGTTTTCTTTGAACTTAATTAATAGTAGCATTACTTCATTCAAAATTATGTCACTTCTAAGCTGAACGGTATGTTTTCCTATTTGTCTGTCCAGAAAAAGGTAAAAGCTAATTCGAAAAATTATGGTTAGACACAACAGGGGCTTGTGTCATACCAAAAAAGCACCCAGAGCACCCTGGGACTCTGTTCCCTACTGTTCCTTCTCTGTCTTTAAGAAAAATGTGTTTTCCACAGCAATTGGTAGTGTACTGTCTTCACATATTTGATTCCAGTTCCCTCTAACACAATCTTATGTCCCATGCCAAACAAGTTGGCTCTAGTAGCCTAAGAAAAAAAGACACAACTGAGAAAAGAGGGTGTCAACATGCTTGGCCTTCTCACAATGCTTACACTGAATCAAATAACTTCAATGTCAGTTTATAAATTAAAATTCCCAAGACAAGAACCAATGATGTGCGTTGATCGGTTAGGAACATACCCCTTTATTTCTATAGTTTCCTCATTTAAAACTTTTTTGTCAGAGGCTGTTGGTTCCCACATAAAATGTGTAGCATATCACACAGAAAAAAGTCCAGAGCCTCTTTGGACCGAAGGCACTCTTACCCTTCTTAAATAGTAAAAATAACCCTCAACTGCTCTAATATGTTCTGTGGAATCAGCTTTTTATTCATAAACCTTAATGTTATGTCATTAATAGAAGATGGGAAAGTCTGTGCAGTTGTCACAAGAAAAAATTACTTTCTATAAATAAAGCAAAGATACATTCAAAATAGCTTCGTTTAGATTATGTTTGTATTTTAAGTTCTTTAAAGGGAATACTAATGGAAGCCCTTGTAAGTAATACAGAGATTTTAAAAGTTCATACAGAACCAATTATTTAAAAGCATCCAATTCAAAGTATCTCATACCTGCCCTGACCCTTACTGAGAGGATTATTAAGTGTCTCCATAAATACAGACCAAGAATTTTTCTTAGAACTAAGTGGTAAACTACATACGAGTTTCATCACCAATCACATTCTGTAAGATGAAATGCAAATGGCACAAAGGGATCTTCCTTCTTCTGATTTTATCAGAAACTTTGCAGAAGTCCAGTATTTTCTTAACTCTGTTTCTTGGGAAATCATAAATATAATATTGATTCACTGCCTTATCTCACAGATGTGTACAAATAGCAAGAGGTCAGATTCAGAACTTTGTTTGAAAAAAAAAAGAAATCTTAGCAGAGACATAAGAGAGATCTACCTGCTGAATGGGAAATAAATGCAGGTTTTGAGAAAGAGTTTCTATTTTAGTGAAAGGAATACACAGCAGTTTTGTCAGTTACATACAGAGGCAGACAGCTGTATTTTTCCGCCATTTGCTTTCCAAACCTTTCCTAAAAGCTTCCAGTGACAGAAATCACATAATCTTCCTAACTCACCTAATTAAATATTAAGTATTGTAACTCTCAGGAACCCTTTCTAATGCCTCATCTAAATCTTCCTTTGTGTAATTTAAGCCTACAGCTTCACATCCTATTCACTACAGACATGAACACGTCCATGACCCCTTGCATGGCTAGAACTGGATCTTTTAAGCACAAATGCAGGCTATTGCCTGCAATGTTGAAAGTTCAAATGAAACACTTGCTACTACCTCAAGTTAAGCTCAAGTATTTTTGCAATTCTATATTATGCAGGAAAATAAAAAGGAAATTTCTCAGTGGGAAAAAAAAGGATGATTCCTTTTAAAAAGCCAAAATGGAACACGTCAAAATTGTAATGTTCTGTTTTTCTTCCTTGTCTCCAAGTTTTCTTAAAATGTTGATTAGTTATCTGTTTAAATAAATAAAAAGAATTTTTAGTTACCCAACCCTCCTGCCCACCCCCAATGAAATAATTGCTTAAAAAGCAATTGCTTGGATCCGGTTAGAATTTCACAACCTTTATGCTTCACAGACAAAGATTTGGGAGAATAAAGGTATACATCCTGCATACCATTTTTAAAGATCATTCCCCAGGAGAACCTCAACTTCCTCATCTCTCTTTGTCTTCTGTTATCTTAATGGGTGCGATGCCCTTGGCTCCTCTATAGTGCTAAAACTTGAAGAAAATAAGAACAGCCCAATCCTCCTCACTTCTACAAATGCACAGGACAGGCCACCTGAGTCATACATCAGTGTGAGATTAGTTGAAGGTTGCATCCTGTACTTTTCTTGTTCTACTGCACAGCCAAAGCTGAGTTAAACACTGGCCGATGACTCACTCATGATTATTTTAGAATAGTCATTTAGCTGTTCATTACCTAAACAGAGTTTACTACAACTTCTAAAATAAATCGTTTCATTTTCCGTAGGTACATATATCTCCCAAAACTGCAGAAGCATTTTGCATTTTATCACTGTTGTGATTTACCCTCAGTTCTGAGTCGCTGAAATAAACCACAGCTCGTCAGGTCCACCCAACTGGTTACAGAGGATCACGGGATAACAGGCTGGAAGGAGGTTTTCCAAGAACAATCCTTCTTGGATATACTCCCCCTAAATGCAGAGGTGCTAAACTGGTCGAGTATGATGCTAAGACCTCACAGCCCTTCTCCACAAGACTTGTCTTCCAAATCCTTGTCCTGCATTTCTTCTCTCCCCACACATGTCCTGCAAGGTCATATTGACAGGATAAATGTACCGAGTAATAATTATTCTAAAAAATGATGTGAATCAAGAGTAGGTAGAGCTAATCAACTCCCGAATGTATCAAAAACAGCCTTTAACTGTGTTTTTTCCTGAGACAAATGCTCATGTATGTCACATAACACTCAATAAATTTAGGAGCATAACAGGTTCTGAATAAAACTTTCTAGTCGACTTCAGCAAAATAACAAACCTCATAATCTCTGCCTCAAAGAAGCCCAATAGGCAGCTTAGAGATCTCAAGTCAGCTGTGAGAACCACAGTCTCAAACGCCTAACAAGCCCTACAACAAACATTATATAATCCTGATTGAATTATGAATCACGGCCAATATTTGACTCCAAGTCATTAGTTAACTGGCTGAATTCAACGGCTTTTTTTAAACACAATATTTTCAAAAAGCACATCTTAGATTAATAGTAAAGGTTCCCAACCCAAGCAATAACTAGAAAGGCTTGAACCAAAACACAGAAATTAACACACATGTGGGACATAAACCTAAAGTCTGAATCGGATTCTGTCATAAAAGACTGCCACAGACTGTTCCCAGGTCCACCGAGAACATGGAACACTCCAGCCACCTGCAGCAAGTGAGATTTTCACGTGTCTAGCAAAAAAATGCCAACTTTTCAAAACAGTGAAGATAGCTAAGCGCTGGAACAGGCAGTCTAGGGAGTTAATGGCACTTCTCTTATTGACAGTTTAAGGATTATCTGGCTGTCTATCACAAATGACACTTGTAAAGACGATCCTTTCAGACTGTAGGGCAGGACTCGATGTGGAAGAGCGATCCTCCCCATCACTATTTTTCTGTGATCATTGAATGTCTCATTTTAGCACCACTACGGGATTTTATCAGCACTTGCTCAGCTATGCGTAGGTGAAAATGAATGAAAGCAGAAATACCATACTGCTTCCCCTTTTCAAAATGCCTTGCCCCAGGTCTGAATGGTAAGAATGAATCAGAAGAAATACTAGCACACAAACATAGTGCTTCTATTAATTAGAATCAATACTAGCATACAAACACGCTTGAGCTTTACACTGCTTTCAGTAGCTAATGGCTGCTACGGGAAGAGTGTGTGAAATAATCACAGCTGTGTAACGTGGTTGATGTTTATTATTTGCACTAACTCACTTAAGAAGATTGCTTCTTCTTAGTTATGTCATGACTTGATGAATGGAGTTTCTCCTCCTACAGGACATGCAAGGGTTGCATAGGAGCTCAGTCCACTGTAACTACTGCCTACCTACGAGATGATCAGGATCCGCCCAAGAAATGAATAGCGTCCCCCCAAAAATGATCAGCATCCCTGTGTACACTCTGTAAAGTTTCATTTCATTGACAGTTCACAGATTGAGAGCCCATCTCAAGACTGAGCTCTTCTCTGACCCCAGTTTTCGAGCTCGCAAGTCACTGTATCAAGACGTGAATCGCAGCTACCACACGGAGCTGGTAAAGTGCTCTGTTCTGACGAGTCTAAAATCTGGGCAAGCAGAAGTTCTGCTAAGCTCTTACATGACTGCACTGCATTTGAATTACCTGTTCTCATAATTACAGACACTTGTAGGAGAGATGGAAACATTCTGAAAATGCAATTGGAACTAAAGGAAATGCATTCAAATACCCAATGCCATGCTTCACACATTCCTTTAGTAAATATTGCTTCCTGTTGTGGCTCAAAGAAGACCTAGCATGAAGGAAAAGGCTCAGACCGTCAAATATGAAAGTCAAAATGGAATTAACTTGATTCCCATGTCTCCTCTGTTGCAAGAAAGTTCAGTCTGCCATGATTGGATTTTTGACTCTGCTGACACTGAGAAAGCCTCTCAAATGGAATGAAATGCCATTTGATATGAGATCTGGTTCTTAGATGATCTTGCTCCCAGGCAGAGGCGGCTGTATCCTGCTTTTCCTGGTAACTGTCGAGATTAGTGCAGGATTACAGCCTCATGTGTGGCTCGCTTAACCGGCAAAATGGAAAAATGGGACATCATGCCACTGCTCCTCACACAGACCTTACTAATAACTACATGTTTTAAAAGTATAAAAAAGTCTTCAAATAAAAACATTAGATTATATTTATTTTCAATCTGCTCTTGTGAAATATTCCAGCAAAAAATTAACGGCTTGGGGTTCCTCTGTATCACAACCAAATACCAAACTTTCCCTGCATACACAGTTGACAGCAGATACAGTTGTCTGAAAAATAAATCTCTTCCTTTTACACGCACCACTTGTTGATATCATACATTAAAAGGCCGAGGCAGAAGCAGAGCTGAACTGCAGTCCTCGGGATTACAATACCACAGGACACATTGCGAGAGAAAGGTGACCACTTGATGCTAACAGGAAAACATAAAAGTCATGTAAAACAGTAGCAACAGAGAGAGTCATGATACTCCTAAGGGCTTCATCTAAATGTCATGTTCTTAAAGACTTGCTTCAGTGTGGCAGTAGTTCTTCAGAGTTGCTGTATCTCATCTTACACCACGTGACTCACTGAATGATGCTATTTGTTTCGAGCATCATGTAATAGTATGAGTTCTCAGCAGCAGACAAATAACTCTCCACATAAGTGACATGCCACATGTGTCTCTCACTTCATTTTTCTGTAATACATTTTTACAGTTAAAGAGCCATTAGATTCAGGTTAATTAGTACTTGGAAACTACTCCTCATATAAGTTACAATTTACTTACCTGAGAAAAGGATCAAACCTCATTCCTGGGTTCATATGATTCATTTAATCAGAAAGTTCAACTTTCCCAAGCAGGGAATCAACTTGCCCAAGCAGGGAATCGATAATCTTTGCTAAAGTGCTCAAGTTCAGGTTAGTCCATTAGTAATTAGCACCAAGACTTATATATAGTTACTTCCCTTCCCTTTTCTACCCAGTTAAATTTGCAATGATTACCAGACAGGAAAGCTTCTTAAAATTACCGAAAATCAAATACATAAAAACAAAAGCACCAAAAATTGGATCCTCTGTCCTTCCACATGAGAACTTTGGTTGGTTTTCTAAACATCCTTAGCAAAATCTTACTTTTAATACATGCTAAATGGATATTCTTTTGTAATTTCCTAAATCTTCAACCAGTCTGTTTTTAATAATCTCTACCAAAATGCAGGTGGATAAATGAGTACCTGCTGGACTCCAGGCAGATTAAACCAAATAAAAGACTTAATGTTTGTTTCTCCTGAGAATAAAATTATTTAAATAAAACCTGAAGGTGCAAATGCAAAGCAAGAGGATTTTGAGGAGTTTCTGGGGTTTGGAGGTGTACTTTTTTTGGTGAACACTTGACAGTAAAGAACATTTTGAAGTTTTTATGTATTAAAAAATATACTGGAAGCACATTAAGTCAAGGCAGTAAAACTGGGCTTTTTGTCATGTTTAATTGCTTGAATTCATAACCTAGTTTTGCTGACCTGGATGTTACTGCTGACTCAAGCAGTTTCTCCATTTTAGTACTTTAAAAAAAGTTTGCGCATGTCTCCATGTTTGTGAAAGGCAACTAACAAGTCTCTCTGATAACTACTGCGGTTTTTTTACATCCTCCTGACTGTCAGAAAAATATCACTCTTCACAAGCCTTATTGCTGTGCATGAAATCTGTAATTAAGTACAAAACAAAAATAGTTTCTGATTGCAACCTGGTGGAAGAGGCCACGCTGTGCTTTATTTCCAATGACAATGAAGGGAAATCGCAGCCTGGGCAATTTAACATGGATAACTGAAATCAAACGCAGAACAAGCACGACGAGGACAAACACAAAGCTGAAATGCTTACACTCTATTTCAATCCCTCAAAGCAAACACATTCTCACACTGTCCAAATTGAAGTGCAAGGAAAATAAAAGAAGTGTGCAGTGTCACTGAAGTCAGCAAGATTGCCACATTCCTTAACATCTCCATTTCATACCTTAAAAATAAAAAAGAAAAAAAAAAAAAAGGAAAAGACTTATTCCTAGAGATGAAGAACTCCACAGCTCATAAGATATCTCAGAATATAAAATTAAACTTTATTCACAGGCAAATTTACAAATAAATGCTACCAGAAAAGTGTCTGTCATACATTTATTTCTTTTCCTGACCTGACCGTCTGGTGTCTTGCCCAAAGGCAATCCCACAGCATTTGAATTTTAGAGAAAACATATTTATGATATACTTTTTTAAATGAAAAGCCTGCACTTTTTTTCCATCTAATGCCCTTGTGCCTATGGTACGTCTTGTGTCCAAAAAAGCATACCTGTGGAAATCAATCGCCTGTGTATCAGCATATTCTACTGAATTTGTTATTTCCTGACCATTCAGTTCATGAGAACTGTTCCTTTGTAACATATTCCAAAACAAAATTAGAGCCATATAACTTTTCTAAACCGATTTTTAAATGGATTTAAAATTGGCAACTTATGGTGGAACAATACTTTTGGAAAGTAAAACTTATTCTCACATAAAGTTAATGCATTTCACAAGTTACGCTTAGTTTCTAGATGTTGTAAATTCTATCCCAGTCTTGAAATATATACAAAAAACTTCAAACACTGAAAAATAATCTGAATTAAGGCTTTCTGTAGCCTGCTTCCAACTCTAAATTTTAGAAACATACCATCTTGTGACATAGTCTAAGACAAACTCCAAAATCCATGTCACCAAAGTAGACTAAAAGCTTGACTTCAGTGGGCTTGAGTCATCTTAAAAATAACTCCTCCTTAGCATGTTTGTTACTTAAATTAAAATATGAAGTAAAATTCAGACAACATATTTTCTATAGTTAAAATTCTCTACACATCTTTTTCCCCTGGTTTACTTTTCATGGTACTTTTTCACAACTGCTGCCACAACAACTTAAAAGCAAGAGTTAATTATATTTATCTTCCTTCTCCTTTCCAATCTGATGCTTCATTTGCCATTTCTAACATATTCATCTTAACAAAATTTATTGACATTTCATAGTAATATTTTTCATTATAATAGAAGTCCTAACTTCCAATATTATAGTATTGTTATTCTGATTTTAAATATTTATTCATGTAGGAGTAGGCAAAAACATAAAACTCAATCTTTCTAAAACTGTGCTTGGAAGGGGTACAATTAATTCTGATGATGCCTGCCAAGGTATGGGTGTTTTGGATGTTGAGATGGCACTGATTAAATATAACTTCTTGCCTGCATATTAAAGGGAAAGCAATGGGAATGTGAGATATTGTATATCTACAACACCAAAAATTTCCAAGAAATTTGGTACTGCTTTAGGAAAAAAACCCTCTGAAATAATCAAGCCCCTAACAGATAGATAAGTTCAAAGGTAGTAAAACTGATGCCTGATAGAGACCCTACACGTGCACTCACAGAGAAGCACCTATAAAGGATGACAACCGAAAGACCACTTCGTTTCCACCAAATGATCCAAACAGGAAAGAACAGTGCTAAGTGCTTTTAAAAGTATTTCATAAGCAAAAATGATCCTGAACTTTCTTCTGTAATACTTCTATAAATCCTAATTACTTCTGTATCAAGACCAAATTCCTTATCGCTACAGAACTGACAAATACAAAGGCTGTTTTGGATCTTATTAAATTCCTAAATATCCATCTAAATAAAATGCCTGAAGTGGAATTTAGTATACAGTCCTGAGAGCAATGTGATTTTATGGTGCCTGAGCTGCTAACCAACCCCTTACTGGCTGAACGCAGAAGCCAGCATCCCACTAGTGGACTGTACCACGGCCTCCTACATGTGACAGCAAGTCCTTTAAAAATTAAGAGTATGGAAGAGAATCCTTTTTTTAAATCTAGAGAACCCCACTTTCCCTAATCCCCTCAATATTTCCTCCACAGTTCCAAGTGTGGGGTTTTTTTAAAGAAAGAAAATTGCTAAAGCCATTCAAAATGTTTCAATTACTCTGCAATGATATCTGGCTGGCAACTGACGTGCATTTTTAAATCCCAGTCTTTTACACTCTATTTCTGATTTTTAAAACATATATGCATATAAACAGTTTGCCAAATTTATCTGTATGTTTAAATGGTACTTCTTAAGAAAATGTTGCTGTTGTTTTATCCCACTTATTTTATCAAGCACAGTAATGGAACTCTAAAATCCTCGCATGAATTGTGTTTTTAACATCAGGATTTTATGCCGATAACATAGAGGTACCCTGAGGTTAAATAAGCAACCGGTTCGGTCAGGAATCCTGCAAACCGCCTACCAAAAGGCAGTAATTCATCTGACAAAACCATTTCTAATGAGATTCCTGCTGTATTTCATATAAATGCTAATACACATCTCCCATCAAAAGAAAGTTAAACAGCTCTTTGAAGGTGAAGTTCACGTAAACTTCAGCCCTTCGCGGAGGAAGGACAAATAATCCCCCCCTCCCCGGACGCATCACGCCGCGGGTGCGGACACTCGCTCCTCGGTGCGCGCACAGCCGCGCAGAGCC
>VZZY01014495.1:0-75823 GCA_013400335.1 Eurystomus gularis | reverse complement strand
CCCCGGCCCGCCCCGCCGGCTCCCGCTGCACGGGGCCCTTCCGTGTCCCTTCAGGCACGAAACACGGAGCACAGGACAGAGGAGGGCACCTTGCACAGTCCTCCGAGTCCACGCTTGACAAGCGGCTCTAACTCCCCGGCAGTGGCACGTCTGAAGGCAGAGTGTGAGCGCTTCCCGTCACTTACGCCGTCCCCACATTATTCAGCACGTCTGTAGGACAGTATTTATGACTTGCGATGTGCTGCGCTCTACATACTGCTACAAGATGTCAAAGCCCTTCGGTATCCTTTTTTTTCCCCTTTGCTGTATCCCTGATGGGCTTTGCATTCAACGAAGTCATTCTGGTTTCTGTGCAGGTAAGAGCAGCTCCACGCTGGCTTAGCTAAACACCACAGCCTTGTGGGGAAGGCGGGCGGGCAGGGGGAGAACTGCTTGTGCTCAGTAATTCATTCCTGGAGTGTCTTCCTACTCTATTAAACACCAGCTATTTATTAAAATATTCGACGCGGTGCTAAAGTTTGCAGGGCTTCACTGTTTTGATCAATCCCACGTAAACAAAATTATTAACATTCTGTTATGCAAAATATTTAACCAAAATACCCAACCAATATTTCACCAAAATATCGAACCAAAACGGTTAACATTTTGATTAAGTGATGATTAATTGGGTTGTGAAATTCTGAATTTGTTTCAAAATAACAATATTGCAGATGACGTTACCTTTAAAACAAAGACTGGCTGGAACTGAAGCAAAACCTGAACATCCTCCACAAGAGATGGCAGCAATTAACCCATTTGAGGAGCAGAGTAAAAAAAATACCTGTTTCAGACAGACATTAAGAACTGAGGACTTCAGCTACACAAAAGCATTGCTTAAACCCTAGCAAATAATTTTTTTTTCCAAGTACATCTATTTATGCAACCGGAGTTACAAACAACTGCTTATCCTAAAGTGAAAATTTTTCAGGATACAGCTCAGAGGTCTTCTGTAGAATGTTTTTTCATACCACACATGCACCATCTCTCAAAAGTAAAGACCAAGAAAACATCTCAATATTTATCATTATTCTGCAATCAAAAAGGAAATTTACAAACTGATTTCTAAGAAAATAATTTCTACTAAACTTTCCCTTTTTGCATATGCAGGTCAAAGAATTTGCACCCATTTTTGGCAGAAAGAGACAAGAAAACTCTCTGCCCAGACGGACTAAGGGACAATTAAGGCATCATCGTGATAGTAAGGCATAAGTGCATGATTTAAAAAGTGGAATGTTGCAAGGGCTGGCCTGACCACTGGGCTAGTAGCCAAAACAAATCTCGGAGCTCACACTGGCTTCTTGTGTGGCCTTGGCCAAATTATTCATCTCCTCAGTTTTCCCACTTGTTAAATCAGAATAATACTACTTACTGTGCCTATCTGCTCTCTCTTACTTCTCAGGAGGGGTCTGGTGATTAATGACCCTGCAGTGCTCTGGAAAGGAATAAACCCTAACTGCTAAGCCAGAGTTATTATGTTTCTGAGCACAAAACCACTGAAATACTAGAAATTTCAATTAAACCACCTTGTGAGTCTAAACATGGATCAACTAAAACACAGGGATTACTAAAACACCATCTCTTACTATTTACAATCAAGAAAATACTATGGGTGGCTTATAGCTCTGTGATTTAAATCTGGTTTTGATCTCAGCCCGTTCTTAGTGTTAGCCTCAGAATTACACGAAAAACGGCACCAGCCGCAATTGCCATGGCAATTTTACAAAAATACCGTGTCCAGAGCAAGGTCACTTGGAGTTAAAGCAGTCAAGAAACGCTACCATTACCTCTGGCCTGTTGTTTGGAGCCTTTGCAGCACATATGGTCATGCAATCAAAGGGCCTCGGTGCTGTTCTTCAGGGATTGCAATTATTTATTCAAGTAATGAAAAAGAGTTTAAACTAATTAATTATCTCATTAGCAATAAACATGGGAGGGGGGGAGCACTGCCAAAGAACATACTGGTGCAGAACAAACTGCATCATTCACAAAGTTGTGACAACAATCCATCAAAATAATAGTCTGAATTTCTATATCCCACTTAAAGAGAGGGTAGTGGAGTCCCATTTCAGCCTACAGAATTCATTAACTTGATATTAAAAAACCCACCCTGTATACATTTACACATTCATTTTCACCACTCTCTCTAAACGGTGGATAAGTTCGGTCTTCTCACTGTTTCCTCTACCTCACATATGAAAAAGAGAAAATTCTTTAAATTTGGACAAATGATGTCGCTGCTTGTCCTTGAATCACTGTACAGCAGTTTGTAGCAGAACCTTATCTGGGATGCCATCCCAGCATGGATACTTCAGCAGCTTGGTGTGGATGGAGCAACAATGTCTACAGAGCAAGACCAAGACCACGAGTTAAATCCCCTGTGATCTGAGAGATAAGCAAAAGCTTGAGTGAGAAACCACAACAGGGAAGAACAAGCTCTTGCTGTGGTTCAGCTAGGTGAGATGGCTGTCGTGGTTCTTTTTTACATGCACGAGTACTTTAGGCAGGAAAGCATCTCTCTGACCTTTGTGCTTTCCGTGACACTTGCAGGGGACAAACATTAACTAACAGAAATATTCCTGTGATGGTAGTGGCTATTGATGTTTCTGTAATCCCAGATTTCTATCTTTTTTACTTTTTCAAAGAATTTCTTGAGTAGTACAGAATCACATTATATTCCATGTTACATCAGAAGTTCTAAATAAATGCAGCTGTTTGCCATCTAAGCCCTTACATCCTTTTCTCCTTAAAGCGAGCGTTTTTCTCGTGGATTTTCCATTATACACAGAAAATTATTTCACAGAGAAACAGACCAACGTAACTAATTGTGAAGTAGGTGCCTTTTAGTGAATGGTGTGGCTTGTTCGGGTCATACTAAAGAGCTTCCCGTTAAAAATCTTCAGTGTGCAACTGGTTTAGTCTTACTTTCTTGAACCAAGTTTCTGTGCTATGGTAACCCTTAAAAAGCAACACAATCTTTGAAGGAAAATGAGATTGGAAAAATCCAAAAGCAGCATCTCAAGCAGAAGGTAATTCTGCACCTATAACAGAATCCTTCTGGTTGGAAATGATCTTCGAGATCATCACATCCAACCAAAACTGTACAGTTTTGAAAATACTTTTTATACAGGATAGTGAAATGAGGTTTAATCTTTAATGCATTTATATGTCAAACACACGGGGGCTCTCCATGCCTGATGGATTACTGCTGAAATGATTTCCTTCTACCTGCCGTCTAATGATCCAGCAGTATTACAGAAGGTAAGCCTAATGAAGCATGTTCAGATGGAAAATATCATGCAATTTATGATAAACATGCTGCATTTTTATTCCAAAATGGTTTCTGGTTACTGTGTGCGAGTCTAAGGGAGATGACCGACACGTTAAGACACGTAACATCAGGCATATGTCACAATCCCAACAAGGCAGCTGAAGCTCAAGGAAACCTGACTCTGAGAATTCATAATGTTACACTGATGATAAAGCTAATCTTCTGCAGAGAATCTAAACGGTAAGGATTTTTAACCTGAACTATCAAAAAAAAAAAACAACCACAAACAACCAGAAAACATAAGTTTTTCCTCTACCAAGCATAATTTAAAGTGTTCTCCGGAGGCTGGATCCTGCAAGCATACACAATATCGCTAATTTCACAATGAGACTAATTCCAAAAGCACACAAAAGTAAGTGGATTTAGTGTTAGACTTACATAAGGGATGTTCTAATAAATCCATGATGTAAAGGACTAGGTGTTTTCACAAATCATTTTTCTATATATTCAAAATGTATTTTTTTCTTTAGCCCCTTTCTTTAGCTCACAAATAGTATCTAGAAATAATTTGTAGATGTGGTTATAGCCATCTGAATCTCTCTTGAATGGCTCTACTACTGTTTCAGCTAGACTTACAGTCACAGTAGTTTACAAATGAGTCAGCCTATATGTTGTTAAGTGTCCAAAGGCATGCACTTTAACTGCAACGCTAAATGAAAAACTTTGCAGAGCATCACATGCAAAATTTTATTTGCTATCTTTATACAATCAAATCACGCCTAATTTTGTTCAGAAACAAGTCTAAGAAATCAACTAGCAGTAAAATTTCTATGCAATTTTGATGCAACTAAGCCAGTAAGGAGCTAACAAAGTTACTTCAGACCCTGCTGCAAAAAAAAGTTTCTTGCATAAATGTTATGAAAGGTCTCATAAAAACAACAAGTCATCCCTGTATTCACACCCTTAAAAAGAGCCGCAAATGCATATTCCACAGGATAGGGAATTTTTCCACAGCCACTGCTGCTTAGCAGACCATGCTCAAAAAATAATTACTGATCCAAAGACCTAAAACAAAGCAAAGTTTCTGAAGATTACTCAAATCAAGGAAAAAAATATTTCATTTTTTTTCAAGTATAAGGAAAGCACAAAAAACAGTTATCAGAAGCATTCACTTTAAGGCTATCAGCTCTATCTTTTCAGATTGTTGCAATGTGTAATGTGAAACGTACAGTAATAACGCGCCTACCAACATGAAGAAGAAACAGGTGTCTGAAAATTTTTGAAGCAAAATTATTCCTTATACGTATTCACCACCCTGTTAAAATGCTAAACTATTCATAAAAATAATATTTCGTCATGAACGAGAATTACTAGTTAAGGCTGCAACACGGACTTTTAACACTTCATGTTCCCTGCAAAGGTACCGGGATCTGCTTTTAGGTGTTATTGACAAACAAATTACAATTCTTTGTTTAGTTACATTTAGAAAATGTAATTTTCTTCTGTATTGTGAGTTCAAAATGTCTTCCAGATTTGCAATCATTTTTACCTCACAAAGAATTATTGCACACTGTTTCCTCAGTAAAACTGCAAAAGGTTCATTTGTCTAAAGAGCCACATGACCAGAAACTACAGATAGGGCAGAGCTCACCGTACCAGTGCAAGAGGAAACGTAAAAATGCAAAGGAAACGTCTAAAAACCCTGGAAGTGCAATTGTTTGCCATTGTAGATCATTCTGTGCAAGGTACATCTTCAAAACTATAAACCACTGCCTATTCCCCAGAACAGGACCTCGGAATGCTACTCAAAACATCAAATACAGTCACTATAAAACATTTTCCAGTCCCACAACCACCACTGGAAGCCCCTGAGGCCCCTGCCTGTCATCCTTTGAGGCACATACACTCCGAGGAGTCAGAATTCGGACCTTTCACTCTACTTCCTGAGGAAAACAGTGAGCACGAGCCAGGTGCGAGTCTGACATGTTGCCTGTAAGTAGAAACAGTGATCAGAGAAAAGAAAAAAGAATGAAGGACAAGTTGCTTCGAGATTTCTAGAAAATTTTTGGCCCAGAAAATGGGCAAAGAAACACTCCTCCTGCGCAAATGTGAGACATATAGAGGTACAATTCTGTCTGAGAAATTGGGTAAATGCATATCTTTTATTCTTAGTCAATGATAAATAAGCAGCTGTATTTATTTTTACTCAACCCATTTACATTTACAGTTGCTCTCCACATTGCAAAACATCCCAATGACACTTTTGTCACTAGCATTAGATGCACGATATATACCTCCTACTAAAATGGATGTGAATATTTAAATACCTTTATAAATGCACGACGCAAAGCACCAAAGCACTTGTTACTTGACATACTTTAAACCCACTTTCGTAATTTAATCCATACCAATTACCGAAACACCACAACCTTGTACACTATGTCAGGTAGAAGAAAAAGGATGGACCACCTCCAGCTCAGTTACCGTGGGCCTTCTCTCCTTTAAAGTTGTGTTGGCACAGAGAACGTCACAGCTTGTGGATGCAAGCAACCGCTTGCTTCTGCTCAGCTGTGGCACAACACAGTTGACTAATTAATTTTTTAAAGTATTCAAGATGTGACACTTTCTATATGGGATTGAATACAGATTAGCATTACAATAATCACAAAGCTTTTGTAGCCTCAAATTTGTCATCTTCCAGCAAAGTTTCCTTTAATGTGCAAATGAACGATGCCACTACATATCTTGAAATAAACAGGCTCATTATGGTCAGGACTTGTCATATATGCAGGCATTCAGGATTATATTAACAGCCTACAGTAAACTGGCAGATAAAGACAGGCTAAATAAAAGGTACAGAACCAACTGCGTGCTATCATATCCAGACGCCTTCCTATCAGCGGCATCCCAAAGTGGCATTATGAAAAATCTCCCTCCCCTCAAATGTTTACACATTGAAGATATCTTCACAAGTTGCAAGGGCTTTCTCGGCCCAGTTCTAAAGACAGAATGGGTTTGCTAGCCTGAGTAAAAAGAGAGCAAAGGGAACACGAAGTTGTCTCAAAAATTCAAACCCAGCAAAAGCTGGGAGGGAGACAGGCTCAGAGGATTGCCCACACAACAGAAAGCACAGATAACGGAGACAGGCAAGCGAGCTGGCTGAAGTGTTCAAACCCCTGAAAATAACTGTTATGTAAAAAGAAGCATGATCACGCACTTATTGTTATTTTTAATTTAATTTTTACTTTGCATTCTTTGCAACTCTTGAGATTAACTAAATCACTGTGTCTGGAGTCAGTTCATACATCACAGTCCACACTTGCACACAGCGAAAGGACCAGCATGTGCTGGAGCTAAATGGGCTACTTCTAGTAGCAGTTAGTAAACAAGTAAACTCCTAATAGAAGCTTCAGAGCCAGGGAAGTTAAATTGTGTGGTTTCCCTGTAGTGAGATGCAAAAAATACCTCAGAAACAGACGGTCCTTCAGAAGGACTCACAGGGACCAACGTTAAGTTTGTCATCCATCAGGGAATGTACAGAGGATATTTTATATTGATACTTATATATAACGTTTCCAAAAATAATTAGGGCACGGTATTTTAAAAGCAAATTTCACACATTTTTTCTGACAAACTGCCGCAGACTTCTGGTGTTAATTTTAGCAGTTTCAATTGGATTTGGTACGGTTGGAAATGTAAGGGGAAATCTGCAGTAATCAGGATGTGACACTCATTAACACTTCCACAAAATACCCACTGGATTTGCATAAGGTCTGCAAAGATTCACTGGTGAATCTTTAATATGAGATTTCCCTTGGTTTTACTCCACATTCAGCTCCGTTTGCCCTCCCTCTCTCCTCTCTCTCGACAAGTGACAACTGCTGTAAACAGTTCAAAACAAAGCATAAATGTGCTGAATAACTAAAACATACATATAATTACCCCAAGGCTTATACAATTACACATATAATTTTGCAAAAAGCAAAAATTTTCTGAGAAATTATTCTGTAAGGGAGCTAAATACTAATTGGATACAACGGCACTCCAAGTCACCTAATAAATCTGAAGATCTCGAGACAAGGGTTTTTATGACCTGTGTGTAAGACAGATCCACGGCGGAGATCACACACAGCAAAATATTTGCATGTAAAATATCATGAAAAGATTCTAGAAAATGGATAAAACACTAAGGTGGCAAAATATTTCCGGTTCTGACAAATACAAAACTTTAAAGTAAATTACGCCACTATTAAGGGAGACATTTCTTGCTACTTGTACTATCATACAATGTGGCAAGAAATAATTTTTCTAAAAAATCTGAGTCATTTACATCTTATTTGAGAAGAAGCACAAGCTTCTCAGGTCAATTTTTACTACATATTTTTTAGCTGAACAGTATAGTACCTATTTGACTACATTGACTACATCAATATATGCCATTACAGCAGACAATGCAATATATAATGGAAAGCTCACACTGGAAAAAATAGTGATGTTTTTCTCTTTTGAACTATGAAAGAAAAGAACTTATCAGATCTTAAAATTCTCATTGAAGCTCAATATTCTGCCTATAAAAATGCTTTATGGTTAGCTTTGTTTTCAGATGGAATTCTTCTGCAAGAATCACTGTTACGCTGAGGCTCAACATTAGTAGGACACATTTAATTTTAAGTAGATTTAGTATGAGATTCAGAATAAGACTTTGAAGTGCAACTCAATTCTTTCCCTTGTTAGAAATTCACGTAAATACACATAAACAGCATTTAATTTCTGGTAAGATATGGCCAAACCTAAACATTCGTGTATAGGATAAGCTTTTACACGATTTGAGCAATGTGTATATAACTGAACAGCTGCACCGGACAAGGGACTACTTCACTTGCTTGCATTTTGAGCAAATTTATTGACAGAGTCTTACTTCATTGCTCCTATTCAACAGATCATTATCTCTCTCTGATGCTGCACTGGCACATGAAAGAATTTTCTGAAGGAAAAATACAACCTGAACAAGCATGAGGGCCAGGATGCATTGCTGGATTTTCATTTCTGGTTAAACTCTCAGACTCGGGACATCTTTATGTCTTGTTTACTACAGAGCAGTGGAAGTATGCCAGGAAGAAAAATGCTTAGATGGGGTTCTACTTGTTTTGGGGATTCTTTTAAAAGAGAAATTAGAAGAACAGAATTTGGAGAATTTGGTTTTTCCTATAAATTGTTCTGAGGTCACTTCAAGCGTACTCATAACTTTTGAATTTTTCTCTCTGACCACTTTTAATTTGGGTTTTCATTAAAAAAATAAACAACCCACGAGCTTGATATATTTTGTCGTCTCTGTATGTGCAGTGTTTTTAGTTAGAACTCTTGTTCCCATGCTTTAACACCTCCAAAGCGCAATTGAATACAAAGCAACAGTAGAAGTTGATAACTAAAAACTCAATAAAAGTTCTCTAACTCAGGCTTACTCATTTGTAAGTCTTACACACCACAATACTATTTTTACCCATATAAAAATCAAATAATGCTTGAGATAATTTCCATATTCACAGGAGCAACACCATAGTCCATGCAATCCCCCAAGTAATTCTCCTTGGAGAATTCAAGAGTGGACTGTTAACGACAGCAAAGCACTCTGGTATTTACTGGTTGCAAGACTGCAAGTGTTCCACCCAAAACCATAGGGCAAAAAAACCACCGATCAAAAAAGCATTACAAGCTTTCACAGTATACTGAGCATCCTGACACACTTACACATGAACTTACTGACTCTTGTGACTGAAGTGATGGCTATTACTGGCCAACCACTGTGAAAAGTCTGTTAGGAAAGAAAAAGTCGTTACTTGTATTTCACTAATTCAGATGGCACAATGATGACTCTTCTGAACACATTATTTCTCAAAGCTCTCATATATTGCTCACTAGAGGCAATGAAAACAAGCTCATCACATATTGCACTTATTTCTGTCTCAATAGCACGAACCTTCGATCAGATCATACGCATGCCATGTTGTCCTTTAAAGAAAACAACATACAACTTACATGAAGAGTCCTTTTCTGCCTTGCACCAGGTCAGAGATGGCAGGCTGCCAACTCAGTAAGAAAAATATTTCAAACTGGAAAACCAGGAGAAGGAAGAGGACACTGTATTGTGGTGCTTCAACACTCCCCATGCCTGGCTATACTGGACATTTTTGGTGGGTCAAGGGGACAGGCTGCCTACTGCCTCACACTCCTATACAGCAGCTCAGTAAGAACTGCAGTATGGATAAAATACATTTCTATGACTATATGGTGATTTTTTGGCACTCATCCCTTGTGTCCATGACAATTGTGCCTGCAGCACTGAAGAAAGTGTCCCTAGACAAAACGTTGACATTGGGTGCCAGAAATTTAGCCCTGAGGAATCTGAATCAGTACGAACTTCTTAAAATGCAGACAATATGGGAAAACAGACCAAATATTTTGAGAATGATACAAGCTGCTGGATATAAAAAGCCAGCACATAAGGAATGAGACTGGGCAGATACATGTTGGCAAGTAGACTGAGCACAGAGCTCAGTGCAGCCAGCTGCCAGGATCCTCTCAGGACTAACGCTTAGTGCAGACAGAGGTCTACCTGCATCAGAGAAATGTCAGCTCTTAGTTCTTGGGGATAAACCTGGACATCAAGGCTCTGAATCCTTTACCCCACCCTCATAGCAAAAAATGAAAGAACTCACTACTTGTACTGTGAGGTGGCAATGGAATAAAGATACCAGTCCACAAAGGAAGAGGCATATATAGATTCTATACATTATTTACCGAGCTAATAAAGGGATGGCCTGTGTCAAATAAAGCCATGTGCTCCACTCCCCTCTGTCTAGCACAGTCAGTACCGGTCACTAGAGAGCAGTGAAGTTTGTGGAAATACAGAGAAGAAGGAGAGCTTACACTCTGAACCACCCAGCATACAAAGCAGTGTCTCCAAAAGCCAGTCTGCCTGTTTCTGCTGGCACTAAAGGAAACACTCTTCCAAACAAGGAAACACTGAATTACACATTCCTCATGATATTATGGTGCTGTCCCTGCTCCAGATACTAACCTCTACCGGAAAGGCTTTTCCAGAGAGACCAGACTTTGAAAAAGTCAGCACTATTATTTAATTCTAGCATCACTATTTTTCCCCTCCTGATTTTACAATTATTGTTCCTACCAAATGTCACCAACATCCAGTATGATCTGAGGTTCAGATAATTCCATGCCCTCACTTCTCAAGAAAACCCTCAGTCCCACTATTCAGAAGATAATAGTGGGTTTATAGCATTTGATTTAAGTGCTAATTTTACCTGGAAGACAAAATGGCCTTCACACTTTGAACAACAGAGAAGAAATAGAGTGAAAATTCAAGAGATGAGTCAGGGCAACATATTCCACATGGATTTCAATTGAATAACATTAATTTCTGGATATAGAATTTTGAATGAAAACCAAAGCAATAATAAAACTGCAAGTCAACTTTATATCATACAGTAATAAAATACTACCAAAAGGTTAAGTATGGCATATCTCACTTTAGTGGAAAGTTAGAAAGAACAAAGATTTAGGAGATTATCCTTATGTATATGTATAAACATATTTATATATGTGTGATTTTTATATATGAAATCACAGAAAGATTTCATATATAATGCAAGATATATAAGAGATTTTCTGGGGCTTTTTAAGGAAATACACTGTTCCACTATGCCAAGAGCTGCTCTGGAAAGCTGGTATCCATCCACAAGATGTTCTGCTTGTTTCCTTAGCTGCCTGAACAGTCCATGTCTCCAACGTGCATGGAGGGCTGTATCCCTGAACACAAATGGATACAGGACTGCTTGTTACCAGTGTTGAAGATCCTGGATTCTGTCACTGCTCAACTCATGTCAGACTGTGAGTACAGAAGTTACAAATTTCTTGCTACAAATACAACCATTATGATGTGATGCTGCTGTCCACATATTATTTGCAGAGTCTAACTGATCTAGAACCTGTAGCAGCAGCAATCAGAGGTTTCTACTGAATTTTTAAAAAGTCATTTCCTGCAGCCCTTTTAGCTTTCTGTGTGAGAACTAAGACCTTCATTTACCTGAGCCGGTATCAGTTACTCAAGGAGATAGAAAAGATGGTAAAGATAGTATGCTAGGACTTTGGTAAGTAAGATTCATTTGGAAATAATTTGATTTGTGTAATGAAAATGGTAGCAAGAGGAAAGAATTCATAATATTTTGAGGTGTGAACTTGTTAATGGACAAGCAATGAGACTCCAGCCAGCCTTCAGTGCCCTAGACAGCCTAATGGAGCAAGCACAAAAGAAAGATGTAACAGCACTAAGGAAATGGGGTGAGGACAAGTGTTTAGAGAACCGAGCAGTGAAGAGAACAGTTTCCCAGAAATCCATTGCTAAGCTTGAGTTAATGTTGTAGCAAAAAAAAACTGGGAAGAGAGAGATGGAAAGAAGAGGAAAACAGTTACTATTCTGTGTACTGCATTACACACACAGTTCAAGTTACTTCTCTCCACCCCGAACATCTGCAGCACTGAATAAACAATACATATATATTTACATACACACACATACTTAATATCCTCAGTAGACAAGCAGGTACAGCACATCTCAAGCATGAGTATTTGGAAAACAGAAAAGCAACAGGGATTTATGCCAGCTTACAATGCTAAAAACAATGGCCAGTAATAATTTTTCTACAGAAATTGTTTAGATACGTTGTTTAAAAACAGCTTGGAAGGCTCTGACAACCAATGCTTTGACAAGAAGGTGGCATCACCTTTAAATAAGATGAGAAGAGTAAGAGTTAATTTACAAAAGATAATTTCCTGTATTCTTGTGAGTCACCACACATCGTTAAGACTCTTTTTGTATTATGCTAAGAACTGTGGGTTTTGGATTATTTCACTAATTAAACTTGAAGGTGGAATAGAATGATTTTTGGAACGCTACACCACTTGAAGATTCATCTGTTTTTATTAACATACAGATTTAGAGAAGAGAGTTGACCACCGCATCAACTCTGCTCTGGTAGTTTTATTACTGCTGGTCTAACACTCACATGGTGAGTGACTTTAGCTGCTCTTCATGATGCAAATGTCTTCCTCTTACAAGTGTCACACCTACTATGCAGATTTCTCAACATATTCCTTTCCAGATTTTTTAGGTGGCTGCTGCATCTGCATCCCTGGAAGACTTACCAATATTTTAAGAGAACAGAATCTTCCATATCTGTGTTTACACTTTTTATAATGACCCATCCCCCGAAGCAAATAAACAGTACGAACATTGTTTTCTAACCTGTGAAGCTATGCAGTATTTATGGAAATCACAGAATTAATATTGCTGTAATGAAAGTGTGAAACAACATGGGTAAAATTACAACTCATCTACCTCGAAATCTGGCATGAAACCTGAAACTAAATTAAATCTTATCTAAATGCCAAAATCAAGAAAAGAAAAACACCACCACAGGCAAAACGAGATTCTCCATCCTGTTTCCTTTTCTATTGTTTTGCAGAGTTACAGAACAGAAAGACAGAAAAAAGGTACAGTCATAACTGACTCACCTGGAACAATGAGGAGCTGGCATGAGTATGAAGGGAAACTTCTTTCCACTGAAGACTTGAAAAGATCGAGCTTTCTAAATCTACTCCACATCTAGAATCCGAGGGCTCTGAGACTACAGCAAGATTTAATTTTCTTGATGACTCCTATATCATATACTGACCAAGACAATTACATAAAATGGAGTAATTTTTACCATAACCAAGGAGATATGAAACAGCTTGCATGGGCACAACCAAATAACTGAACCAATTTCCCTGTAAGCAAAGACAGACATATGTAAATGGCTACATTCCTGCAGCATCAACTGAACTCAGCATCAAGCAGAATTTAGGAATTTTGTCAAAGCATTCCTTGAAACAAGAGGAAAGGTTTTCATGGCTTTTCAGTTGGTGTTGTGCTGGTTCAGCCATCACCATTCCATGCTGCCATCAGACACCTGGTCGCACAGGCCAACACTGAACTCAGCAACAGCCCCTCACAAGTCTTCTTGCAGACACTCCTGCCATAGGTTCCTGTGGGCCCAGCTCCTCCACTGCCCACTGTGGTGCCACCATCGCCTGCTGGACACAACAGACAGAGATGGCTCCTCAGTGGCCCTTCACATGGAAAGACACCCCCTAGAGAGCTCAGCAAGATGCAACCAGCCCCAGCAGGAGCCACACCCAACAGGAAGCTCTTCTAACTGATCAGCTCTTGGTTGATATAATTCTGGCCTCACCCACCACCCCAACCACGACCACCTGGGTGAGGGCAGAGCCACAGAGACACAGGTGGACCAGGTTCTGCCTCTGGAACATGAAGCCAATAGGAAAACCAAAACATTCTGCTAGGTTGTGACTCATTCACAGGTCAAGCCCAACTTGGGGCCCACAACTTGGGCCCCAGCACTTCAGTAAGAAGTTGACAACAGAAGGTGGGATACCAGCTACAACAAAGAGTGAAACCAATTGGTTTGTCTTGCAAAATGGGACAGGATGATGTTTTGTTGAAATCTGCTGCTCTAATTATCTGCTCATTAGAAGAATGATTCACCATTCTAGGCTTCTTTGTACACAGTTCTGCTGAAGCCACAACAAAGAAGCTCATCTACTAGGTAGCAATACCAGAACACTGGAAATGAAGTTTTCCCAAGAAAGACATTTTCACCTCTGCCAATTCTAGCATATAAGCCTTCAAATAATAAGAAGCTCAATAAATTTAATGCAGCCAGAATTGACTCATATAATCAAAAATGATATGCCATCAATCCAGAATGACTGTCAAGCCAAGAAAAGGAAAGAACAACTGGAATTACAGTTTAAGTCACTGTGTAAATTGCCACTGAACTATCTGGGGAGCCTGCATGATACCACCAGTGACAGTTGTTGTGCTGGCAAGAAAATAGTTCGAAAATAATTGCTTAAAGACTGAGAAACACAGATCAGAGTACAAAGGTTTGAATAGACTACACTAAATAGGAACGGAGTCACAAGGACCAAATACAGGTTCACCTCCTAATCCCAAGGAGAATAAGAGTACATAAAGCACCACCGCAATGGTCAGACTATGTGGCAAACGCTGTTCGCTGCAACTCAACAGAGTGAAAAAATGATGACCATCATAGCTGAGTTTTCACTGAGAACAAGGATAGAAATGCCAGGGAAGTGATTACTTGCCAGTCTCTACGGCTCCTCACAAGCGTTCACAGGATAGCGGAAAGCAGAGAATAGAGGCAAGATTATCAATTCCAATAAGAAAATCCCATTCAGTGATGGGCAGAAGTAGAAATACTATCCCAACAAACTGATTTTGGAAAAGAAACTGATTAAATCATGAATATTTAAAGATGCCAGGCATGTAATTTTATATTTCACTCACCTCAAGAACCTTATATTGCACCTAGCATGACTTTGGATGATAGAAGCAAATACAGTAATTCCAAAGCATCTTACTAAATTAATTTTCACCAAAAAGAAAATGAATAAAAGCAAACTTGTGGGTTATGTGGGCCAAGATGAAGTAAGTGTATTTGAAAATCTGCTTTATAACAGCTTAGAGAAAAAGAGATTGCTTTAGAAGCAGAGGGAGGAGGCATCCAACAGCAGACATCTCTCGTGATCAGAGATAGGCTAAGGACAAAATCCTTTTGCTGCCTGTATGACTGAAAATTAGAGGCTTAAAAAAAAGCTGCTGCAGAAGACGGACTCTCCTCAAATAAGGCAAAAATGAAATGTGTTCCAAAATCTGTGAGCTATTCCATACAGGTATGGTCCTACGCTTCAGCAGAGCCCTTCTATTGGTGAAGGTCTTTCTTTTCTTACTGTAGGTCTTGTAGTTAAGTGAAATGTAGATTTAAAACTGTTTGATATTAATTTCTTAGACACTTATAACTAAATTATCCACTAGAGCACACAGCAACATTTTCAAACACATTCTGCTTATAGTCTGTAAGTGCTAAAGGAGGTCTTCGTGGCACTCAGTGCCACTGCACAAGAAAATGCTAAACAATCTGTCATGCAAAACACAGATAAGAAATGTACTGAATACAATGCTTTAAGAAAAAAAGGTCAGCTGACCATGAACTTCTAATGAACAGGTTTCAACAGCTTACAGCCTGGTAGGCAGTTCTTAGGCATCCTGGATGAAAAAACTTCTTCTGCATTATATATCTTTGTGTGTGTGTGTATATATAACAAAATACGACAAATAGAGCACATTCTTCATTGCTACAGGAGAAAACCACAGAAGCACTGCTAATCAGTATGCCGGGTAAGAGCTGGTTTTCTTCCTGTTCTGCAATATATTCTGGTGATGTCATGACATTTTTAGTTCCCATTAAAGAAAATCTTTTATCATTTGTTGTTTCATATTGTAATGGGCATCCTGTAAAATTTATCTTTCATTTAAAAGTCAAAGTAAAATAATTCTTTTGCTTTGTTTTTCAGTAGCTCAGAACAAAAAGAGTATAATACATATAAAGTACTCTAGGATCTCTCCTTTAAAATACTTGTTTGGAACTGTTCTATTCCCTTTATCAATAAATTGATAAAGGTCTTCACAACATACACAAATCTGAATTTCTCAGTGCCACAGATAAGACAAATGAACTCTACCTCAGATCTTTGCTAACTATGGTTCTCTTCTTTTTCTCCTAAACCATTCATGTTAATCATTGCAGTAAAAAAGACTAATAGGGCATTGTATTATCAGTAAAACACAAAACTCAGCATATATAGTCCAAGCTGTGCTATGCCTAATTTCCAGAAAAGGCTAGCTTCAGACACTGAACAAAAACCAGAGGAATTCTTTAAGTCTGAAATAAGTCAGATATAAAAGAATTGTTCTGAACATTCTCAGTTATTGTTTTATAAACTGGAGAAGAGGGGGTTTTATAGACACATCTCATTTATCTTAGCAGCACAGTGAAACTAAACGAAATTAGAAAGCTGACACTTACTACAGAATAAAAAGAGCAAGTGCTAGGAAAACATTTACTATCCACAGGAATTGTAAGCAGCACAGTCAGCTGTGAGGATGGCAAATCACTTGACAACCATTAACCGAAAACAAAGAGGAATGAGTAGCAAGGTGGAGAAAATCCAAGTTCAGCAAAAAGGGACGAACACATAGCACAACAAAGTTGCTTCCTGAGTACAAAAGCTAACATGGATTTCCACACCTCAAATTAACAGGACATTAAAACGTATAATACAGTGCAATATATGCACTCAGTGCCATTCCTTTGGGGTTTATTTTTCAACAGTAGGTATTACAACTGTCTGATTTTAAGCAATTTAAATGACAATATTCACATAACTTTAGAATCATGCTCAAGTAGCATACTGAATTAAACCCTTAAATCAGAAAGTCTTTTATGATGATAGCATGTTTCAAAGTTAAGCTATTCTGGTAAAAGTGATCACTCTGCAGTAATTAATTCATCAACTCACATATTTTACAATCTAGTTTTCATGTTCTGAAATATTTTCAGTTTAAAATCACCATCACTGCAGTTTCTATTTTAGGTATTAGAATATACTTATAGAGTTGGAAAAATCCCACTGAGAAGTCGAAGCAAGAAATATGAATCATGAGGTTTTTATCAATTTACTCCACTGTTATGAATAACTCATGATACAAGTCGGTTACCCAATTTACCAAATCCTCCTCTTCATTGAGAAATATCTTTTAATATTGATAGACTTGACTTGCTTTCTCTGCCTCTCAAAACACACTAATGGAATCTTCTTAGTCAGAGAGGGAGGGTGTAGGAGCGGTATCTAAAATGGCTTATTTAGTAACTACTGCAAAAGCCATCTACAAAGTAGCAGCAGCAGCAGCCAGACTCTACTTCGAGAGTAGGTTTGTGATGCAGGCAGAATCTGTGCCTGCTTCATCAAAGAAGTTGAGCCTTCTACTGGTTTCTGATCACTAGGCAAAAACAGCTTTGCAGCATTAAGTCTCCAGGTCTCAGGAGCAAAGCTTCTCTAAAGGGGGGGAAATTTACTGCTTGGAGATCAAGTGCTGACCCGTGGTTACTCGAGCTGCAGCTCGGTCACCTGTACGGTTTTTCATAAGTGTTTTGGCTCGGCAAGAGTTTAACATCCTGCTGGGAGAATAATACGTTCTATATCCATGTGTGGATTGTTTTAATTCAACTAGGGAAGAAAACCCTCTGTAGGTGCAAAGGCTTGCAAAAAATATATGCTTTTAATAAAGCATTTTGGGGCACAAAGAATGAAACTGACTTTCCATCTCAGTTAAAGATAGGGTCATACTGGAAAAATCAGTTCTTATGGGAAGAAAGTTGAATCTGATGGACCTAAGGCTTATGTGACTAGTGTACTGGACACTTAGAAATTTTTTTTTTTTTAAATACGCACATATTCAAGGTGTGAAAAAACCACATAATAAGACATTGTTGCAGAATAAGCTCTTTCCTCAAAAAAAATCCCATTAAAAAACATTAAATATGTATTCAGTTAGCATTTTGTCTTTGCTTTTGTGTCTAATATACACAGAAAATACGCGTAAAAATTTAACATTTTCTTCTGCTTAATTGTGAACACTTACATTACTATTTTTCAAAAATCAGATTAATGTTTCAATGCCATCAGCAAGTGAGTCACATGATGTGTCAGCTAGCAAGTTTTTGCGTTTGCTTTTTTGAGAGTAGAGGATTATCTTTGATCGTTCTCAAAACAAGGCAAAGTTCAGTGTCCCCATCACTGGTAAATTAATGTAATAAATAAAGTTCTATATTTTCAATGGCCACTCACTTAGATTTTATCTACTTTTTTTACCCAAAGTCTCACTGAGATCAACATGTCCATGAATGTTAAATTAGCTGTCTACAAGCTGAAGTTCAGTCCCAGCAAGCACATAGCATAACTAATTAGTTGTTAGGGAATCACATATAATTTGGTTGGAAAAGAAAAAACAAAATGTATTTCTCTTTCTAAATAATATCTTGCCTTTGTTTACTGATTTTAAATTTGCCAGAAGCCACTCAAAAGAAAATAATTTTCAGACAGCCTTACCAACAGCCTTACAAAACCTGAAACTTGTGCTAAACCAGGAATTATATATTCTGCAAAATTCTGCACCTCTGGATCATAAGGACAGGTTCAACTATGAGCCAGGCTGTGCCTGCACAAGAGCCCAGTGAGGGCGGCTCTTCAGCACTGGCAGGACTGCAGTAGGTCTGGCACAGCAGCCTAAAAAAGCTCCATTAATTAAACAAGTAAAAAGGTACATTTCTAATACCATGGAGAGGTGGTATTTTGAGCCCATCAGTGTGGGCTCAAAAGCCAGAAGATTGATAAGAAGACGGAACAAACACTCTCTCAAACATCACCTTCTCATGGCTTGCCAGGTGACTTTTATACATTAGAGGCTAGTGCTGAAAAAGAGGCTACACATTCAGATCTGTTCAAAATCTAATGCCTGAGACTAACAAACCAAGGCCTACGTGTATTGTGAAGCTAGAGGAGGTCACTGCATAGAACCTGATGTTGGCTGGATTCAGTACTGCGGCCGAGCACAGCGCAGAGCTTCAGTTATAGAGAAACACTCTAAATAGGCAGCTCTAGAGTAAAAAAAAATTACCATTTAACAACTATGTATAGTAAGAATCAGCAGTAGAGTAGAAGCCTATTTCTGGCGCAATACCTGAGCAGCTGACAGATAACTGTTTTACATCACGTTCGTGGCTCCGTGCCGCATGGCTGCTCTGCAAGGGAGAGCGAGTCTCGCTTGTCAAACACAATAAAGCAAATCAGTGCACTATCAACAGGATATAAAGTGACTCCAGTTCTGAAATTCTGTGCTGAGAATCCCAAGAGCTATAATTTATCAAACAAAAACTTCTGAATCTTGAAAAAACAGAGAAGCTACCTTAACAAAACCACATTTTTTAATAAGAAAGCTCAACTCATCAGTACACAAAAATTTTGTGAAGAATTAATCTTAAGGAGTCCCTTTGCAAGCTCCAGATTATCCATCTTGGTTTTTTTGGAATGGAAACAGGACTCTCATTTCTCTGATAAATCCAGAGACATTCTGTATCTTAAGCTTTCTACAAATACTACTTCTGTGTAAATTGAGAGAAGCATATGTAAAATATCATTTAGCAACATTAACAGAATTATTTTTAGGCTGATGTCACTAAAATAAACTCAAAATATACATAGCACTAAGGCTCTTTCTTGGCCTAGGCACCCAATAAAGTGGTTCTTCAAATATATTTCATATAAACCTTGTCACAAGAGTTAGGCAACCCTAGATCTACCTATATTTCACAGTTTAAATGTTTGTAATGAAGAACTTGTGAAGAATTGAATTGTATGTGCTTCAACACGGCAATTTTCAAAGCAACAAAAACCAGTATAAAAGCAATAGGATAACCTAGTCACCTCATACAAGCTGCCATACAGCCCAAGACACACAGTCTACTTGTTATAATAAGATGGTATTTTGCAAAACAGAATTGAGAATGATACACTAGAAAACTGTTACTTAACTACTGCTGTTTAAATTGTGGCCCAACATGGTGTTTTAAAAAAGCAGTGCAAAAATCTAACCTTGTAACAAACTGTTGCCTGCCTTCAAACTGCTGAAGGGGTGGAGGTGTGGGGGGTGGGAAGAGAGAGAAGAAAAAGAGAGAAAAAAAAAATAGACATCTATCATGTAGATAAAAGCACCTAATCTCAGTTTAGCTTTGGCACAATAACTCTTCTCAAAGAGCCATGTAAGGAGAAGGAATTTCATAGCTAGGTCTTCATAGGTGACTGAATATATGGATTCCACTAACTGGATACACAGCTATGGAGACCACTAATTGGACTGGCAACGCGATGTTTGTCAGGGTTGACACTGGTACTTCTTCATCAAAGGGGCCATCAACTGAGCAGCATGCTGGAGAGTATTAGTTTCCTAGGATTCTTATGAGAAGCTAATGGAAATGCTGATAATGTTTATTGGGCTTCTTAGTGGGGTATGCAAAGTTACCTGAAGCGTGCTTAGGGACAGGAAAATATCATTACTGACGTCTTAGTTGAAACCCTGTTATCAAATGCCACAAAGAGGACAATGGACCTGTGGCATGTTGAGTTCACCACTTGAAGTTGTCATTGTCCCACGTTACATCCTCTTGGATGTGATCCAGAATGGGGAGCAGAAAGAAGGCAAGGCTGTCACACACGTGCCTACTCAGCAGTTGCCACTCCCTATGGAGCCAGATGCAAAGCCACAGGCACATGTTGGCCCACAGCTCAGTGAGCTGCAAGGGAATCCAGACCATTTGCAGGCCACTGTGACAGGGCTGACAAATGCCCGAGAGTCACGTGGCATCTGTGCTCCTGGCAGCTATGGAACCGGCTCCAAATCTCCATGAAGCTTTATGCCTTTGGGAATCTCTTTCCTTCTCTCACCTGCCTTAGAAAAATCCAAAGAACATTGTAAAGTATTGTACCTATGTAACTTCACTCTTATGACCTAACCTTGTTTTCTTCTGTACCTTTTTCTCCTTAATATTGCATTGTACTCTTCTTAAAAGGTTCCCTACTTAATTTGTACTGCTAACAACTGTCAGACAAAAATTCTGGAAAGAGACAGTAACAGAATACTGGATTTGTTTGTTTGCCCACAGTACTGCTTGTGAAAGCGCCATGTCTAAGACCATTGAATCAAGTGGGGAAAGTTACTAAGTAGTTTATATTACTAAAGTAATTGAATGTTGACAGACAACAAAGAAATAATTGTGCATGTGTTTTGCAGCAGAGAGAATCTATGTACCTTCCTCACAGTGCTTCAAAAGGGTGCAATTCTTACTTGGGTACAACAAAGGAGATACTAGCTCATCAGCTTTAGTAAAGGTTGGAAAGCTGGTCCTTGGCCATGAAAATACACAGTCTTAAGGGCTTAATTTCTTTTCTTTATCCAATGTTATTAGCTTTTGGTGCTTTTCTGCAGCATAACAAGTCTCTGCAAACTGCAGTATCGCTATGGCTAATCTATAATAACATAACTACCAGGAGTTCATTCCATTTTTTGCATGAAGTCATGAAACTCAATTACTAAGTGAGAAAAAAATTGAAAAGCCAAAGCAATGATGTAGAGCTGGTGTCAGGGTGTCAGTGGAGCTGCCACAGTTATTGCTGTGTGAAGCTGAAGCACTTCAGACATTTAGAACGTCCAGAGCAGCCCATTACCAGCCCACGCGCAGCAGCACAGGACCAGTGTAATTTACACAGACCGTAACAAGGCAAGAGGCCCCAAGTTTTACCCGTTTTTCCCCTTCCACCTTATTTTTATCTTAAATAATGTCGCTGATGTAATTTGAATGTGCACACATTGGGGTTTCCCCCCCCTCTCAAAATAAGCACTCTTCAGTACTGTTTTTTAAAATGTCAGTACATCAGAACTCATTACAGAACTGAACAACAACAACAACAAAATGCAACACATGCATATAATAGAGAATAAACTGCAGAAAGAAACAGGTTTCAGTATTTAATGGCATGAATAATGAATTAAAAATTATGTTTAAATTATGTTGAAGGTCACAGAAAAAGCCTCAAAGAAAGATAGCTAAACAGACATTAAAAGGAAGATTTAAATAGGTGATCTTTTAGTATTCTAGCTAAAACAGTCTGTCTTTCGCTCTGTATTTAAATTAAAATACCACTCACTGACTGACCTTTTTAACATGGCCTGAGGGAGCAGGGTATGATCTTGTTAGAAAAGAAGTGATATTAAAAGAGCAATACTATTAAAAAGAAGATGATGGAACCCACAGATTAAAATTTGTTTGCTTAGGAAGATTAACTTTTATGAAAAGGCTCTGTCCTTACTGTTACAAGCAGAGAAACTACTGCTCTTAACTTTTTGTTAACTGGTTTATGAACTGTGTTAATAAAGACTGTTCACAGAGTCCGTAAGAACAACAGAAACTGAAAAGTCAAATCACAGGTTTTCTGAGAATTCAGCAGAAATGGTCCTTCTTTTCAGCATCCTACTTGGAGGCCAGCTGTAGTAGGGATGGACTTCGCTAACTGCCATTTCCTGAACACTGCCTTAAATGTTGTGCTTCGGCTTAACACCTTGACTTCTATATATTTACCAGGAGGTCAAAGATCCTGCCAAAAAATAAAAGTGGAGGGCAAGACTTTGGCATTCTGAAAAGTTCAACAGTAGTTGAACATCACTGTGAAGAGTTCAACATTGTTACGAAGGAACACAGACATCTATGACACCCATCACCTGACTTTGGATCTTTGGTATTAGGACAATAAATCACAGTGCAGAATTCCTAATTCCTGTACTTTAAATAGAGAGTATCTCCAGGGACAAAAAGATAGACATGGAAATGACAAACAGCTAAATCTAATCACTGGTTCATTCTTCTCAAGAACTTTCAGCAGAGGCTGTGTGCTTACACCTACAGAAACCAGAAAGCTCAGAGTGGGGTGAGCTACACCTCCCGTTGGCATTTTCTGCCAACACAGAGAAGAGCTGACCTGGTCCCACGCTCACCTTCCCTGCTCTCTACAACCATGGCAGACAATGGATTGTCACATAATTAAAAGACTGTTGTGTGAAAGTTATACACTCCACTGCTTGAAAATTAAGAAACATTGTCTTTTGTCACTAAATTTCCATGTGGATTTTAGTCAATTAAAGAATCACTATTACTATTTGTAGGAAATTCATACAAATTAGTTGCCTGGCAAAACCTAGGGGAGCTTTTGTTCTTGACTTTACTGAACTTGTTCGGTGTATCAACTAGTACGTTACTAATTAAACATAAAATATAAGAAGAATAAACTGAATTCAATGAAGCAACCAAAACCTCATCTCACAAATAATATGCTAGAACACTTCAAAATAAAGGCGCACAAGAACTCATAGGCTACCACCTTCCCACAAGAACCCCAGCTGAAAATCCTCCATTCACACTGTTTTCATATTAAATACGAAACATGCAAAAATTTAAAAACTGAGTCATAGTCCCAATTTGGGGCACCAATATTCAGTTGTTGCCATAAGGGCAGAAACAAGTATACAATGTTTTGAGCCAGAGAGATCCTGCTTGAAATCTGTTGTCTACTCATGATATTGAATTTGCTGAATGTGCTTGAAGATGAGGGCTATTACACTAAAAAGAAAAAACTGGAAGCCCTCCAGTTCTTTTGCTGCAGAGATGTATTCCTGCATTTCAGCTTCCTCATGAGGAAAATCCCCCCAAAGTTACCAGCAGGCTAGGAGCTGTGTACCATTCCGTTGGTATATAGTAGATCCACTGCAAATATTTTTGCTATTTTGATTTGTGGCTGTAATGGGATTAAAACATAAGCTACTTTTTAAGCTGTTTCAGTTTGGAGCTCTAAAATTAAGTCAGTGCTAAGAGTTGGATGGATTTCTAAAAACAAGCATTTCTAGGAATTTATACATATTGTCTCATTTAACTTGCTGGATTTTTTTCTCCATTTTTACTGATATTTTAGATAGAAAATTACTCTGGTGACAGTATACACACTGTCGCGGTCGGGCGCGCAGAGGTCCGAGTTTTCTCTTTTCAGATCTCAATATATTTCTTCAGTGCAACTAGTCTATTTTAAAAACCAAAACAACCAACCATCCATACTTATCCATCCTTAAAGTAAATCAAGAGAAGTTCTAACCCGGCTTCATTGCAAAGTGCTCTCAGGATTTTTGGGATACAGAATGGAGCTGGCTATCTTTCTGCAACAAATTCTTTTGTCTTCTCTAATACTGCAAACCTTCTGTCCTACAGCCCTTTAAGGTCTCTATCTGCAGAAGTCGCTGGAACAAGAGAAAATCATCATAAAATGAGAGAATCACCTATTTTTGAAGATTTAGAAAACAGACAGCATTTCTTTTTTTATCAGAATTTGTTTGTCTAAGCTTATGTTTGATCAATTTATTTTCAGTTTATCATGGAATTATTACCAAAATGATTTCTCCTTCAATATTTTTACGTAAGAATTTTTAAAAAGAGTCTCCCAAGCCTAGCTAAATATATTATCATATCCAGGGTAAGGTGGAGCTTTCTCGATTTTGAATTCAAAGTATTATACATTGCTGGATTGCTAGAAATCCAGTTATATTCACTTTCATTTGTAGGTAAATCCAACTTTCTGAATTAAAATACTGATATTGTGCCTTTCTGATAAAGCCTGGAAAAGCCTTTGCTTAGGCGAACGCTACAGCTATTCCCCAACTGTGCAAATAGCACCTTCCTCTGAGTATGCTGGAGATGCTCCCATAGACCTTAAAAATCAAATGTTGCGCAAATTAATTCCAAACAAGGAGGTATACGAGTGGGAAGGAAGGATCAGAGGCGAGTACAAGCCAGTATAATTTGCAGGTATCTAAGAGGACATTATAACAATGGCATGAATAATGATAACAAAATGTTAACGAAAAAGCACTGTCAGTAATGATATATTTAGATAAATGGCAAATGTACTTGCATGAACTCTATCATTACTACTTCAATCACAGTCATACTTAAACTTTGGGGAGCTAATTTCATTTATAAATTCTGCTGCTGCGCATCAATTATTAGTAGCATTACTAAAGGTTAGGTGTAGAACTGCTGTGCTAGGGTGACTGATTGTCTGGCATTAGCTCTAATAAGAGAAGAGTTGCAAACCACTTTAAATGTCAAAAAACTGCAACAATAATGGGCATAAGCACCAGTTATGTTCCTCTAATTTCTTTGACTTCCTGCTAATTCATTATTCCATCTTTCCATTACTCCATCATCTAACTTATAAATATAAATGCCAAAGAGTACCCACCTTCTTTCCAGAGTCTTTATTGTGAGAATTATCTGATTTAAAACCAGAGTTAATTCCCTGAGCATAATATTTGCAGCTCGTCTATTATTTCAAGATCAGCAACAAATTCTGATTTAAAGGACTTACAAAATCAATCCTTTAAACATAGTGCTACAATTTAAGGAAAAGATAAAAACCCAGCATCAGTCTTCCTATAGCGACTGCACAACGAGGCTCCAGTAAAGAGTGAAGAAGTTTAGAAAGACTTATCTAGAGCTGCTGTAAGCGTGGCTGGTGTTACTGTTCAATCACACGGTGCCCTGACCAAATAACAGCCAGAGCTCCTGGACATGCAGACTGAATGCTAACTGCCTGTGACATTGACTTGTTTCAAGCCTCTTGTAGCACTGCCACTATCAGTGTTATATTTGTATAGTAGAATAACATGAATTATTGATTCTAGAGTGCTTATCAACTGGACCTGTTCAAAATACTCTTCCTACCAGGTTCAGCACTATTTCTCATGCAGAACCGGTGCTGTATATTTGTGCAGAGAGCTACTTGTTCTCTCACAGGGCTTTTAATTCTTTCCTTGAGACAACAGCTTGTTGATCACCAAGCAAGTAAAACTGATTTTTTTCCAAACCTCAACAGCAAAAGGCAAACGTTTCCTCTCTGAAAAAAAATCAGCACCAGTGCAACTGACAGGGGACAGCTCTGTCCAGAACATGAAGTTTTGGACACCACAGTTTTGTCCCTGCTTTCAATCAAGGTCTCCTGACTCTTTAGTTATTAGAAAATATTCATCTGCTCTTACCTTTGCACAACTATGCAAACGCAGCCATGCACAGTGAGCTGGTTCGTTAGGGTACATGGAAAATCTAGCTGCACTAAATGCTGTATTTCTCCAGAGCAACAGGATTTTTTTAGCAAGTGTATATTGATTATCTGCAAGGCACCACAGACATATGGACAGCATAAATAGCAAACATTTGTGGGGTAACTTAAGATTTAAACTTTAATTCACCTTTGGGTGTTTTTTTTTCCCCACAGCATCAGTTTTATAACATCAACATCTTAGAGAGACGAGTTATGGCACTGAATTCAGATTTACAGCTAAAATAGTACCAACACTAAAGCAACAGTAGATGCTTTATTTGTTATTTTTTTTCTCTTCAAAAATTGCTCTTTTACTCAGACCTCCTGGTATCCAGGGTGGCTCTTTCCCTAGTAAGCAAAACTTTACTTCTACCAAGTGGACTTCTACTAGAGTCCAGTTGATAGCAGCAAAATGTAATAATAATAGAAATACCTCAGCTTTGCCAGCAGGGCACAAACCCAGCAATGCTTTGTGAAGGCTTTGAAGGAGTTAGGAATAGACCTATTTCTGTTACTTCTATCCTCCTGCCTCCTTACTTTCAGTGAAGGACACAGACGCTGCAGAAGCCTTTTCCATGCAGGAACTGGTGTGACTAACATCTTAATGTGCACATATTGCTTTAATTTAGATAACTGTCAATCCATCATTCTTCAGCCACATAGGGCGTGACATCTATGCAACACTGTGGAGTTCACAAACTGTTTTCAACCCTGACGACTGGCAGGCCTAACTTTCAACACTACGTAGACATTGGGAGCGAACTGGCTGAGGCCCATCCTTCTGGCTAGCATGTTAACTACTGTAATTGGAGGTGTCAAATAGCGTGCGGTTTTCTTTACTTGTGCATGCCTTCAAGCAATTAAACTTGAAAAATACCTTGGCCTAGGATCAAGCACCACAATCTGCATCCAAACCTTAACATTAATACGTGTTATCTCCTTTCGTATAGCAGGTGATGTTTTACCATTAAAGGTCTATTTGCTTATACTTTTCCCTCTCTGAAACGAAATATTGACAAGACTTAAAAAAAAATGCATAAGATGAAATATATACTAAATATCTTAAAAGTAGTCTGAAACACCATAGTGTGCATGCTCCCATTTCACGTCAGTTTAAACAGCATCTCATTTTTACCTCTGCTTCCTCTGCAGCCCAAGATCAGCACAAATAGCTTCCCTTGCTGCTTGGTAATAACACGCTTCCCCTTTCCCCAAGATCAGCACAGGTATCTAGGTCACCATAAGGGGATAAACTGCTAATAAAAATAGTTCTGTCTTCCCCTCAGGATTTCTCTTTTTCTGGATTTCATCTGGGCTATGACCCTAGTTCTGCTTTAGCTACTGTGAACCTGTTCCCCCGCCACTTCCATCCCCTCTACAGATACACCATGGCCAGAATGACTAACGAGAATATACTAAAAGCGGAGCTGAGAATTTAGGTAATTTAAAAGGCTAGGTAATGACAAGGAGGGTCAATTGCATTAAATCTGCTGTTCTGCAGTGAAGAACACATGATGTGAAAATCCTTCTGGACATCAGGAGATGCAGGGTATGCTCCTGGTGCTACACCTACTTGTAGTGCCAGGACTCTGGCCGGAACGGGCAGACCAGTGTTCACGTGCTTTGGTAACTCTGATAACATGTAAACTCTCAACATCCAGAGATGTGGAGACAGCATCTGGAAACTAAGGCCACAACATTGATGAAAACATAAAAAGCAGCACAAATAAAGAGGAACTTCCTCAGGGCTGGATGACGCTGATGGTAACTTTCGATAGGAAATTTGGTCTGTGCATACGTGATATTGAACGTGTATCTTGACACAGTTTAGAAATAATTTCCAGTGTTAAATTTATTAGAAAAATGCATGCCTACACTGTGAAACTTGCTTAGTGCTTAAGGAAAAAAAAGGTTGACTAGAATTTGGGGTAAAAGCCACTAGTGTGGTATTTCTGAATATACAAATATTTTCAATATACAAACATTTAAACGTGTCAGGCAAATTACATAAGCACTTTAAAAATAAAGCACCCCACTAACTCTCAGGATACTTTTCAGCCTTGCACACGAATAAAGCAGAAATGGACTGTGCAGTCTGCCTTAAATTTAATCATTAATCATTAAATTAAAAAAAAATAAAATTAATCATTACATTAAAAAACCCCAAAATTTCCCAAAAGTATGATGACTGAATTCAGACCTTATTATTTTGAAGTAAAATATTGCCTAGCATTTTCAAAACCTTAAAATATGTTCCATAAAAAGTTATTTCAGCATAAAAGTTGGCTAACCTTGAACAGTTTAGGTTAATGCTCCAGCACATCTCAACCTCAGCATCAGTGAATAAACAAATCTTAGCAGAGCAAAGCAAAACCAGTCAGGAGAGATGAACAGCAATGAAACAGTCCCCATGATCATTTCAGTGATAGGGTAAAACTGCAATGAACTTATTGAATAGAGTGTGTAAGAAATAATTTCTCCAGAGTCTCAATGCAGTCAAACAGCTTTTGGTTCAAATCGAAAGGCTTTCCTCCTTTACGAATGGTTTTTTGACAAACAGCTAGGATTCTATTTGATACACTTGATGCGTTACTGCCATTTTTAAAATGGCTTCAATACTGCTCAAGTCTTCTGTAACACTTCGTAACCCATCCAAATTCAAGAAACAGCGATGATGAAAATGAAAATGTAGCACAGCGCCCTTCAGATCCTCTATCATTTGGAAACCAGAGTCTGTACTTAATGACAAGGGCATCTAGGGAACATAAAATGCAGAATGTGCAGAACCTAAGGCGTGTCCTGTTCTTCAACTGCTAGTACAATAAAATATCTGACGTTCCATATTTATCCTCAGTATGATAATATGAAAACTATTTTAAACAGTAAGCAAAATGAAAGCAGCCCCCTACATTCACTTAATACTAGAATTAGGTAAATAGAAGTCTGCTTTAACACGAGACACAGAGTTTGTTCACTGTATGTATATAGTGTTTCTTTAAAACATATGTATCTTTAGACATTCTAAACTCTTGATCCCTCAAAAGTCAAGGTTGGGATTAACACTCCTTTCATGCCTGGCACCGTGTTTGCTATGGCCCCTAGGGCTGACCAGCCAATACAAACTGGAAAACTTCTTCCTACCACTCGGGGAAAGAATGCTTCATAAAGCCTCATAAAGCAGAACCTGTGACTAGTATGACCACAGCAGTGGACGTGGTCGCAGTGCCACCGCTGAGTTGTACCAAACCATGAGCCAAAGGTACTAGTGGTCTGATGATGTTGTGACTAATCTGTTGATCACTAAACACTGCCATATCAATCATATCAAGACAGACAGGAAAACAATTCTGGCAAGTGTGACCTCGTCTGCTGCAGCTGGAGCTCAGTCACCACGAGCAGCTGTAGCCTTGCTCAGCAGCTGTGGTCCTGGCAGACTCACCACGGCTGCTGGCCACCATCAACCTAGACAATGGTGCTAATGAGGGCCAGCAGGGTCTGCAAGTGACTGGGGAAAAAATGAAACACAAATGACATACTCAGCAGCAACTAAAGTGTAATCTGCAGCTGATAAAACATTGCACTGGCAAAACATCCTGCTACCCAGTCAAGTCTCTTGTATTAAGCCTACTTGTGAAGAAGAGAAAAACATTAGGCTGGAAGAAAGCCTTCCTTTCCTGAAGATACAGTCAGACACTTGGTCACAACTGCCACCCTGGTAACTCAGAGGACAGAAGGGAATAAAGGTCCTTGGGGAGGCTTTGGTGCACAAGGACATACTCAAAGTATTGTTTAAAAGTACATTAGCACCACACGCATTCAAGTAAGTTGAAGCATTCAGGAAAGAATCATGCTCATCAGGTGATATCAGAGAGGACGCCTGTGCACACTGCGAAACCGGGTGAGCAACGCATCATTCTGGTATTTGTGGCCTACCCCTCCATTACTGCTTCTGTATAAAATTACATTTCTGATAAAAAGTTTAGTGTCAAACATTTTTATGATTACAGACCAAAAGTCAAAATTTGCATTTAAATAGATGTCTTAAAAACTCAGCAGCACAGGTAGAAGAGGGAAAAGCTGTTTTAAGGAACATTTAAATAGGGAGCATGAGTGCAGAAGGGACTTTTCTTTTCAAATTATTTGAACGGTTTTGGTTTTATTACTGTTCTTGGGTTCAATTCAAAATCAAGATTTGAACCGTAGTATCCTGCACCCCTGGACTCATCTCAGGCTGAGCTGTAGAAACTAATTCTCTTTTCATCTTTGCGTCCAAGCCCACAGTTTGCAGCTCAAGCCATATTATACTACTTTTGCTCTCAAGTTGTTGACTCATTTTTGTTTGCATCAGTCACCACAGGGTAAGCTTCAGCCATTATATTTCTCCCTAGACAGCACTGCCATTTTTGAGAGAGATGAATTTTCAATGCATAACTTAAAAACTCACAAGTAATTCTCCCACATGAATGCCTGTCATCAACTACCTCCTTGGAGTTCACCATACTTTATTTCACTCGTTTTTAATCTATAAAGCATTTCTGATGTAAAATAAATTATTTTCCTGACCTCTCTCTATCTTCTCACTATCTACCTTTTATTTTCTATATATTGTCCAGATTTAACTTGAAATCTTGGCTTAAAATCTGATTCTATACTTTCAAAAGGCACTCAAGTCTTGCCAACTCATGACACGTCATCAGTTCCATAGCTCCTCACTACTAATATGGAATATACTGGTGCCCTTCGCAGTCCAGCTGGAATCAGCAACGTGTTCTCCATACACAAACCATATAACATCAATGCTGTTGCATTTTTCTTTCTGTCTTTCTTGATGGATAGGAATTCCAATCACAATGATAATACTACATGAACTACATTATTGTTAAAGGGGTCACACTTAACTGCAGTCAGTTTTAGATCTGCTGTGAGTTCATGCCTTCATAAACACCACTGATTCATTCCATGAAGAGAGAATGACCAGGCATAAACAGACTCACTTGCAGATTCTTGTGTTCCAGAGTCTCGCTAGAGATTTAGGACTTGAAAGTCACAAGACTTTTTTTGCTGCTAACTCATTAATGAAGTATTTACACTCTTTGTCACTTTAAACATCTATTTGTTACAGAATCAAATCAACTCTTGGAAACATAAGTGTAAGCATAGCACAAAACCATTATACGTAAGTGACCATTTTAGGTGTATTTTTGCTGTCTTCTCCAGAGGTTCTTTCCTACAGAATACTTTCTTTAAGACAGAGAAATTGTGGGATGATTGTGTGGGAACACAAAGTTCAAATAAAAACAGAGATTAATCACAGGTGGATTTCCTGAAAAATTCACAGCAAAATTTTCTACCCAGGTAATCCCTAAATTTCTTCAAGAAATGTTTCTCCGAGCATTTAGAAGTCTGTCGGAAATACAAAGAACATAACACAAGCAAATATACTTCCATATGTTGACTCAGTCTGAAATTCCAGACAATTGTTACCTGTACCATAATTTTCCAGTTATCTCTCCATAGTACAAACATCTTTAGTAGCCAATATCTAGTAGTTTCAAGTAGAAATAGTATACAACACATCATGAACATCAGTACTACTGATGAAATTGTAACAGTGGTAGATTTTAGACAACCTAGAAAAAACCTGAACAGTTACATTCTCTATAGCAACATTTCTCCCAACTGCCTGTCAACTGACTTACTGTCAGAACCAGGATATTACTAATTTTCATTAAGCATATTTCAGTTTTTATATGCATTTATGAAACATTTCCCTACATTTTTATATATACATATAACAGGGCCATTTTACAGAATACCACAGAATATATAGACTATAGTTTTACAACATAATGTTCAGGGCCAGCTTCAGGTGTAGGCAAAGAAGGTAATTTTTTTTAAGGTGGACCTGATGTCTGCTTTCCTTTTCCTTAAAGCAAAGTCACCAACCAGTAGCAATGGGATGTGAGCGCAGATGTGACACCACAGGTTAGGTTAAGTCCCAGTCTATAGCACAGACTGACCGGGGTAGATGTACAGGACACCACACCAGAGCAGAACTAGCCCCAAGAAGCAAAAGACACCACAACTGGCTACACAAACAGCCCAGATCCTCTGCAATTCTGGACTGTATGTTGTTTTCCATTCGCTCAGTTTTTCCTGTACTGCAGACTGCACTGAGGCAGCTCAGGAAATGGAGCAGCAATGACCCCTTGCTGTGCTGAGTACTGTAGAATAATTTCATGCTATATTCCAAACTGTATCTTTCCTCAGTTTTACATCTGCTTTCATCCAATTTAACTGAATGACATTTTGTTAGCATTCTATGGCAGAATAAGAATACCTCCTAAATTGATTTCATAACATATTAAATCTTCAGAACCGCTTCCCTTCCTGTTTTGTTCCATTTTTTTCCAGTGGTTTGTCTGCTTTTTTGGTCAGTTGTTGCACACACAGCAGTGCTTTTACTAAATTATCCATTATAGACCTCATTTGGTAAGATTTTTCCACAAAGATACCTAAATATCTTATTTCTCTCCAATTTAATGGGATTGAGGCACTTCAGTAAAACCGTGGATCTCAGCTGTAATTTTAATATATATAAATGAAAACTTTGATTTTTATTCTACCCTCACAGGATACAGTTAATTTAGGTGTCATTTAGAGCTTAGGCGTTTCTAATGGACATTAACTTAAAGTCAAGTCCCCAGAAAATGTTATCTCTCTTCAGTGAGCCTTGCAAAGATTTTCTGGTTTCCATTTCCCTGACCAGCTAAAATACACTTTTCTACTTTGTTTTACTACAGTTCCCAAAAGTAATTGGTTTTGTGTGTGTCTTTGTCTGAAAATACATTAATATAATTTAACCATCCTTATTCAAGAAACCAGACAGAAAAGAGTTGTTAATTTGATTAGCCTACCTATTGATTTCACCCTTCAATTGTTTGTGACCTTTTGCTTATTCTCCTATCTACTCTACATATTTTCTTTTGTTATATAGCAAGTATTTAATTACACATGGGGTTTGGACTATGCCAACGTTTACACTGTAGCACAAGGCACTGGAAAAAGTCTATCGCTTAGCCTGCACCTTATATTCTCTGTGCACAGAATAACAACTCGCAGTTATGGCACTTGCCCAGAGAGCGATGCCACAATGCCATCTGCAACAGCTTACCGTCTGGGGCCAACGATGGTCAGAAGAACAGTACCTGCCACCTCGTGCCGCTGAACGTTCCCACCCAGCGCAGGCAGCTGCAGCCAGCACGGACGTGTGCATTGACATTCTCTATTCCACTGCAGTTCTGACTGGAAAATCATAATCTGGCCCTGAAAAATATATAGTACGACTAGGCTACCCAAATAATTATAATGGCTACGACAAAGTCTTCTCATGTAAACATATACCCATAGCCTTGGAAGCCTTCCTTGTGTTTCAGCCAGGGGTGCTCCGGTAGAAAAACATTTTCTCTCTTTCCACACTGGCCATGCTGCAAAATGGGTCATTACAAACAAAACCCCTTTCCTAAAATTTTCTGTTTTGAGAGAGAATTAAGTTTCACATAAAATTTGCATCTTATTTATTCTCTCCTTTTTAAGGATTTTTTTTTTTTTTTTCTGGCAGGGCATTTGAAGGAAGTATAACCTGAACTTGTCCCCACAGGCTAGCTCAGGGAAACGTCACCCTTGCTGAGGCACTTCCTCAGGTGGAACAAGAGCCCCTCCCGAGCACCTTCTACTCTGCTGTCCCCACCAGCTCTTTTGCTTTGCCTGTTCCCGAAACAGAGCAGTGGAAAATGGAGTGTTGGTAGAGAGCTCCCCAAACAGGGGAACGGGGAGATCAGCATCTTGGTCATTATTTCTGCCCTTCCTGTTGAAAGATGTATTGTACTTACACGTCCAGGCGCTGGCAGGGGGGCTGTGGGGTCTGTGAGGAGCGGCCGGGGCTGCCCCGTGCCGGTCCCAGCCGGTTCCAGCCGCCCCGCGCAGGGCACAGCGAGCCCCTCGGCCGGGCCGGGGTTGCTGTCTGCAGAGCGCACACACACTGAACCAGGCAACAGGAAAACATACGGAGAACCAGGAAGGTTAAGATCAGCTTTAAGAAATAACGTTAAGAATACGACTTCAGTAATGCGTTAGTTCAGAGGCGTTCTTCTGCCCAAGTGCCTCCCTCTGTAAATGCGACAGCAAAAAGAGTTCAACTAACAATACAAAATCAAGAACAGGTCAAGGTCCAGAAATGAATTGTTTCACAAGACCTGTCAGGTAATAACAGTTCTTTTTCACAGAGGAACCTGCAGAGCGATCTGGCCTCCAGAACTCCTGTGCTAGGTGCCTTCAACACACAAGTTTTTCCCTGGTATCACAGCCCCTCAACACAGGAGATTTTTCCCTCCCCAGTTCTCCCAATGTCCTCTCCTTTTGAAAGCAGGGCATTAGTATTCACCAAATGTGCCTTTGAAAAGGTTTAATCTCCTAGCAATTACCGATATGAGAGTTTCATTATATGTACAGTATGATAAATATTGAAGAGGTGTCCCAGCTGCTTTGATCAGTTTTAACGGAGGCGCACGCGGTGCCGAGGACGCTGGCCCGGTGGCTAACGTCTGCCCTATGCAGGCGCAGCTGCTGAGCTGGCACAAGCCCGGGAGGGATGCCAAGAGCGCACACACTTGTGAACGGATGCTGGGGAGTCAGAGCCATAAGCAGACATCCTTGAGACTGCTACAACTGATGTGTGCTAGCACAGGCTACATCCTAAATCCACGCTGCCAGCTGCCTTCAGATAATAAAGCCTGATTTTAAAATGGAAGCCCTACTCAGGCACTGAAAGAACTAAAGCACAGAAATCCTACACACTTAATATGGATAGGAAAAAGATTATACTTGAAGTTTTGTTCTATCTGTGAATGCTACTGCATCAAGAAGAAACACTAAGTTCTAGTTACCGTCCCTTATGGGAGAATAAGGCTGATGACCAGAGCTGGAAACCTAAGACAGCACCCGCAGGTCACACCCTACTGAAATACCACCTCTCACTTGCAAGACAATCTGATGCAAAGTGGTTCACATTTCCAAACACGCTGCAGTATTCAAAGTCATTTTTAATTATACATTTCATAATTGGGTTTGTTTCAGCAAGTGTTTTAAATTGGGGGGTGACTAAGTCATAATTTGTTCTGTCTCAAATTTTTACCACCACATAAAATTATAATGAAAAGACATAGGTCCTCTTTGTACCTGGTGTAAATGGTATGACAGTTCATGAGAAATCCTTTTCAACACAAACTAATTTTCCAGAGCCTAAAGAGGACAATTATGCTATTAGATGCATATTTCGAAGGAAGAGTAGGCAGCACATTCCTAAGTCGTTTCTGAGCACGCCACCTCTAACCAACCCCTGTGCAAACCAGCGTTTGCTGTGCTGGGCACAAGGGCTCTTCCCTGCTGTGTGACCTAACAAGTCAGGGTACAAATTTCTCCAGCAATGAGAGCACGAGAAATAGACTTGATTCCTCTGCTCTGTGTTTGAACTCAGTATTTCTGGTGACCAGGGGTAACATTCAGCATGACAAATAATTTAATGAACTACTAATTCAAAGCTGACCTTCAACAAAAGTACTGTTTAATTACCCAGTTTTTCTGAAGTCAGGCATAAGAACGCTAAACCGCTTCCGAACAGGTGCAGGAGGCACATGTTAATTTTAGTAGCAAAGGTCAATACATACGTATTTCTGCACTTTCTCCTGGTATCCCTCCTGTCAGAGGATTAGCTATGTACGCCTATGAAGCCAGAGAAGGAAAAAATCCTTCGTGTTCTTCCAGCTTCAATTTAGCAAAGTCCCATCTCCTATCTCTTTTTTCTTTTATACTCTTTTCAAAAAAGTCTAAATACAATACTGAGAGAGGAAATACATGATTTGCAAATTAAAGTGATAAGATTAGATTAGTGCCTACATAGCTAAAAAGTACTTGTAGTGTATGTTTTCATACAAATACAGAGTACTCTGTTGGGGAAAAAGAAAATACTTCAGAGCAGAATTAAAGGACATTTTAGTATAAGCCTGAAAAAACCCTCCACAAACACACACCACTCTATGAGTAGGAAAAGGAACTAAGTTAACCCATGCTTGACAGTTAGAACTGTAAAAATTTGTCCTCTAAAAGCAAAGATCAATTTCTACTTTAATCTGTGAGCATGAGATGTGAACCAATAACTTTGCAGAGAAATAAAGATTTCTTGGCCTGTCTAGATTTATCTTAGCAGACTGAAGACGTCGGCTTCATGTTAGAGACTGCTTTTTTTTTTCTAAATCTTATTGCCTGAGGAAGTGTGAAAACAGCCTCAAGAAAAAGTCAGCTCTAACAATATTGAGCTTATTCTCTCCCTTTTTCTTTGTCTCACCCTTCAGGCTTTTTGATGCTTTTTCAGAAGTATTAGAAGTAGCCAACCCCAGTGAAACATGAAGAAAATATCAGAAACAACTCCTTACTACAATGTTTTCCTAAGGTACCAAATGTACATCTCCTCTTTCAAATTATACTTCCCTTGTTTCCTTGGTGGTAGCAGGACAACAAGGGGAGGCAGGTATGACATTTTCAAGTTTAATAAAAATGCTGCAACTGTACAATTTATTTTATGGCTGAGAATTGTTATGGGGGTTTTATCCACAAGGACAGAGATGTTGGTAGTTGCAGTGGATAAGCTTGTTACAGTGTGGTTTGGTTTGTGGTTTTGGGGGGTTTTGTTTGTTTAATCCAGAAATTAACTAGGAAATGCCCCCACACAAATTTGGAGCATCCCCAATGCTGAGCACACTTACAGCTGCTGCTGGTGGCTCCATGAATGAAAGAAACTGAAGGGATTTTTTCTCTTTTTCTTTCCCCAGGATTATACACACTGACTTTTACTACCCACAACCTACATTCAGAAAGAAGTAGTTCTCCAGGGAATATTACAATAGCTTGCTAGTCCCTCAGCTTTACACACTGGAGTCTGGTAGCACAAGTCAACATCCCATCCTTTTGACAGATAATTACTTCACTAAGAGTAAGATGCTATTTTGAAAATTTTTTAATTTTTTTTTTTACACTGGAAAAAATAATAATCACAAAAGAAAAAGTAGAGTTCTGAGTATCAGAGTGCTCCTAAAAGATATAAACTAAATAAGGCATGCTAAATTAGTTAAAATTCACTTTGTATTATTTAACTGGCTGCCTCCCTACCAAACTGAGTAAACACAGACAGGATGCCAGGCTGGAGGTACATTTCATGCCTTGTTGTCACAGAAAGGCTTCTGGCATCTGTAACAAAAAGTGATGCCAGATAAATGACTATTCTCATGAAGTCTCTTAAAGAAAGCCTTTCCTGTCACCGGTCTGCACATGCCATCTTTTCTGGCACTTGGCCTTGGAAACCTTGCTTATCGTGGACTGGCTGCTGTACAGATACTGTTGATTTTAAAAGTAAACTTAAGACCTTAAGTTGGCATCAGCTTTGACCATCAATTTCTGAGTCCCAGACTGACTGTGCAAAATAATTATTTCAAGGTCATCCTCGTAGCAGCAGCTTGGTTTAAAAAGAAAAGGCTCTAGGACCGGGGAAAGAGGATGCACCAGCTCTTTTCTGCCTTCCCTAACACTATGCCGAGATTCAAACGCTGTTTTGGATAGAGACAGAGTTACCCAGTCAGCAGGGCCGCCCTTCCCTGTGCTCTCCTCAGCACTGGTTTTGTATTCCCATATCTTGGTGTCACAGCAGTCCCACAGTGGCACAGTCAGCTGCATTAGGGCAAGTTGATGCAAACAATATCTAACTTTAGAAAAACTGATTCATTTTCAGTCAGGCAAGCTGTCTGATCCAGCTAACAGTGAAAAGGATATTATTTCCATATTCATATGTATTCCAGGATTTCACTACGAAGAGTGTTATTTAAACTCCAGTAGAAAATACCAGGAAGTTATGGATGCTTTAGATGTGAGGACTCCACAGTAAAGAATGTTTTGTTGAAGCTGTGAAATTACCATTTTGATTTTTTTTTTTTTTTTTTAATGTGCAGGCATTCAACTGTTAACAAGGACAACATTTTGATTTAAGTCATCCCTAGGTCATGGAAATTAATACATACACATTCTGTTCTACTATACTAAATTTGCAATGAAAAAAAAGTATTTCAATAAAGCAGATTCCTATAAATCATGTTTGTACTGAAACAAAAATGAGATAGTGGGAAAAATAATTGACCATACTTTTTCCTAAGCAGGCCCAGATTATTATTGGTTATGTTAAATATAGACATTCACATCGAAGCCATTAATGCGTGCTTACAATGCATCAATAATTCAGTAATTTTTAAGTTCAGCCTGGGAAACCATCTTTTACAGATAATACATTGCACAGCACTGTTGTTAGATCATAAGCCATCGAGTGTGAAAAAGATAGAAACATGACCAACTACGTCTTTTGTGCCTATCACCATACCTCAGTGAATACAGAGACCTCAAACTGCCCAGAAAGTTCCGATGTGTTCTTACAGCAGAACAGCATCTATCTGCAAGGCTTTGACCTCCCATTCAGAGTATGTGATACTGCAAGAGCGGAGATGAGAAACTGGTGAAATCAGCAGTATAGAAATGGTACACGCTTGGATACAGAAAACATCCACTACCTGGAATCAAGGAGCAGAAAGCGCTCTGTGATACTTGCATTTCCTATGGTGTATCTCTGTGCCACGTGACAAAGAAAAAAAAAATAAACATTAGAAGGCAAAGCACTCTCTGTCTCTCACACATAAAGACACTAATAGCTCGATCTCACCATGGTGCCTAGGTTCCTATTGTTTTATCATTAAAGATTTTGGTCAGTCAACTGGGGTGGTAATTATCACATAAATTAACTGAGAGACAGGAAAGCCAGAATGTAGGACAAAATCTCACCTCCAGCAATGGAGTATAGGACTTCATTTTCCAGTAATATTTTCAAACCTAACACCAATGATGAACCAAGTTTTTTTCTGAAATATTGCTTAGGTTACAGAAAGCAAGCCTATTAGTCAGTGCCATTTACTCCCTGGTATCCAGCTTTTATCTGCTGACCTGTCACAATAAAACAATTCTGAAGATATATTTTCAGATACAGGTGATTAGCACAGCAAGAAAAGCACCAGACTGAAAACGCCTTTTCAGACAAGTGTTGTTTGCAAGGATTGTAGGTAAAAGGAAAAGCAAAGAACTAATCTGAACTAAGCAAAGAACTAGACTACAGTGCTCAAACTTCTATTTGCCTTGTGTGTTTTTACAATAGTTTGGATCCCACTCAGTTCTGCACAGGAACCTTGTTATCTTTTCAATGCATTCAGCTGACAATGTAAATTTCCAACAGAAACCCAAAGCCTGTCTCTAGACGAGTGTTTAAATAAGGGCAGATGGCACCTTGAGAATTCACTACTCCATTGTCTTGCTCCAAGACAGGTTCACATTTGATTTCTGCTGTCCTTCATAGAGCTGGGCTATTTTAATTTTTTTTTTCTTTTTGGTAAGATCTCCAACAATGGAAATCTCTCCCTAGCACTAAATGACGCTTACTGTTAGGAAATTTGCATTGCATTTGTCGTCTGTTTTAGTGTATTTTCTTCTCATTTAAATTCAAAATTCATTCTTCACACAAGGAAAATATTAAATTTTCTAACTGTGGTGGCACAGACGTTACCTACCCTTTACAACATTGAAGAGATTAGAGTATGAGATCACACTGGGAAGGGCAGTTGCTGATATAAATGAAGTGTTACGACTATTAGCTACTTTAATTAAATGAATTAAGTCATTCACTACCCTCTGTGAAAGAATGTTCTCCATTCTTTTCATGCATCTCAACTCAAGTATTTAAGAGGCATCAGACCTCATAAAAGTGAGTTACATGAATACTGCACATTAACCTGTAACACTGTCACTTTTACATTGTTAAATCACAGAATCGCAGACTGGCTGAGGACGGAAGGGACCTCTGGAGGTCGCCTGGTCCAACCCCAATACTCAAGCAGGGACACCTAGAGCTGGTAGCTCCATACCTTTCTTGTACTGTGAAGGCCAGAACTGAACGTGGGACTCCAGCTGTGGCTTCACCACTGCCAAGCAGAACGAAGGATGATCACCTCCTTCAGCCTGTTGGCAACACTCCTCATGCAGCCTAGGATTCCGTTAAGCTTCTTTGCCACAAAGGCATGTCACTTGCCTCATGTTCAACTTGATGTCTACCTTTTACATTCGCACATACTGTTTTTCTTTTACTTTTGTGGGCCACCTTCTCAGCGGCATTTGCTTATCAGTACTACAGAAAACAGTGTTTCATTTCTTTAAATCATTATTCTAATCTCATGATCAGAGTTCACATCTAAAGCCTTTTTTTTCATTAAAAACACAGGCAAATAACTGCTTAATCAATGCCCTTAATGAACCATTACACAAACAGAGGTGCAGGTCTATCATAGTAAAACTGGAAGATGTAGGGTTCTGTGGTGGGCTCTCTCTTCTGCTTTTTGCATGAACACATGCAAAGCCATGAGCTGCTGCTGAATCAGAGGTATTTCCAAGTCAATTTTAAAAAACCCCAACGAAATAACTACAAAACAAAGGTTTAGAGTTATACATTAAAATAATATCACTGTCCCTATATCCTCACAGACTAAAAGACAGATACTTTAAAATGTCTTATTACAGAATTCTAGATGACAAGAAGAAAATTCATTACTGACACACCATTGCTAACTCCGCTATTCCTCTTCTATGCAATGAAACTCTGAAACCCCTTCTGAATGGCAAGAAACTACAAATGCATTTTTCCTCTAGTTTTCGCTTGCTTCATGCCCACAGCAGCATAAAGATATTCAGTGACATACAAGCTGGCTAAGTAAGGGAGACAGGCCCTGATGTGAAATAAACCCATGCCACTTGGGAAAACTTAGCAGACTAAGACAAAAACGGCACACAAGACACCCAGGCACAAATTACCCCCCCAAACTTTCAACAGCAGCAGCTAATTAGCTGCAGTCAGTGAATTAATCCAACTTTGCATTTAAGCTCACATTATGACTTTTTCCAAGGTTGTTTGCTGTTTTCCCAGTTTCTTGTCCTAATATTAATACGCCAATGGTGTGAGCAGAATGTGAGGTGGCAGAAGTCATTGGGAGGTATTTTGCTCTTTCACACACAATAATGATGACTTGTGAGTACAGTGTAAACGTTACAATGCTTGTTTCCATAGGCTGCTGCTGTAATGATTCATGCCATTAGCTAAACAAAGAAAAATCTGAAATAAAAAAAGAACGCAAGTCTGCCAAAAAAAAATTTTAAAAATAATCTATCTCAAGTTATATTTGAGTTATTACAAGCTGACTTTATTGCCTTTGTAGATGAGTTCATTGCAAGCGTCCTTTGCAGCCCCCCTGCATGAACAACCTCCCCAACAGAACCAGACAAACCAGCACCAAGTATAATCAAGGAAATGTCAAAGGAAATAATAAAAAGTACAGGTTAAATTATTGTTTTTTTTCTGGCTGGATGAATGCGCTTTCTGCTTAAGAATGCCCCCCATTTAGTAATGGGAAACACGAGAGAATGTGAATTTAGAAAAGAAAATTAAACAAAGTATAAATATTTTACTTCTGAATAACTGCAGCTCACTCTTGAAGTCTGAGCACGGACAAAATTCCTGCAGCTGAGGAGGTTCTAACCGCTCTCATCACAGCTTATAGGCGAGCCTCAGTTCTCCCGCGTGAGCCAGTGCTCTCACGCGATGCACCGCGTGCTTGAGATTTTACTGGATCGGAGTGAATTCAGCACTGTTCTTACTGGAAATCAAGAGGAACCAACGACTCAGCTTTCTTCTTGAAAAAGTTCATCTTTGAAGCATTTTCTTTGGATTTCAGTCATGTCTGGAATATGTTTCATGGCATCCAACCTCCCCACCCAGGGGAAGTGGTGAGTGACTAGCAAAAGACTGAACCCTTATTCTGTAGACCAGCGATAATAATCCCAGAAAGCAGTATTTACTGAAGACTAACTTAAATCTTGGTATAGTGCTTATTTATGCCCTACCAGCTCCCAACCTCTTGACTACAAAAATACATGTTTTGTACTATAGGACAGAAGAATCACTTGAAAAGTGAAAATTCTTTTTTTAAGGCTCACTGTGTCTTTGTCACTGAAAATCTGAACTAGTACTTTAGAGCAGAGTTCTCAGACAGTTAATGTACTTCACCCTGGAGAACTTTTACCATTGGTTTGATAGATTTGTTTATGCATTTTATAAAGCCTCCTGGTTCAATAAATGCTGCAAGACCAAGTAGCATACTTTTGAATTATGCAAAATTTTATTATACTTATTGTAAATACAGTCTATGAAACATTAATCAACTTCAAAAAGGTTTCATAAGAACTCTGTGCAATGTTTCTTCTGGTATGTTTTGAAAATTATGACTGTCATATTGATGAGTATAGAGGTTAAGCTTTTTCAGCAAGAAAACTGCTTTGTGCAACTGGTATCAAGACACATGCAACTATATCAACTGAATCATTGCTTTATTTACCTTTTATGCAGAAGCATAAGGAAGATAAAAGCCATCACAGTGCGAAATTAAGTCCAAATCACCACATCTACCTCTCTATGGATAACACTATAGAACTGTAAACACTAGGCTTGAGAATGTTCTGAAATTATTAACATTTTGGTTCTTCAGCGACATCCACTACAACAGAAACTCAGCTAAGCCCTGACGAGTCAGTCATTCACTCCAAGCTTACGCAGAGAATCACACCGTAAGAACGCTTGGTAAATGCTACAGGGTGCTGAACCAGAAGCTGACTTACCAGAAATGATGTAACTGCTGACAAGATTTTATAGACTTTAAGGGAAAGTTTATTTGGGGCAATCAAGAAATTACGAGTACAAAGAGGAGGATCAAAATTGCCTGGATCTAATGGGGTTTTGGTTTTGACGCAAGGAATATTATCATGTCAGCACCAGAGCCACACATTGTCCAAATGAATTCTGGTTTGCAAACCACACATTTTGAAGAGAGTATTACTAAAGATCTGGAAATATGTTGACTTTTTTGTAGTTGCACTGCTTTGCCATCAGGTAAATACTGAGATCATTTGTCAAACTACACAGTAAACTAATTGTGTGGTAACGTAAATAAAACTTTGAAAACAGATTCACAAACTTACCATATGGAAAAGTTCAGATGAGGAAATCCTGAATTATTTCCTATTTACAATATTTCTTTCAATCTACTGTCTCTATCAGGAAGAATATAATTAAAAAGAATAATCGAAGGAATAATCTGGGGGTCACATTTGCCAAAGTATTCATAAGCTTCTGTAAAAACTTGGCAACTTTGTAGAAAAAAAACCTTTCAGTTACACGAATTAATCATAAGGGTACAAGATACTACAAGGTACAAGAATGCTTGAAATAAGTAGACAACCTAACAAAAGTAGAAGGCAAATGATCTAAGGCTATAGAAATGGCAACTGAAATACACAGGAGCAGCATAAGGCCAATGCTGTTAATGAGTTCCCTGATAGTAGAGACAGAGTAAGAATTTTGGTGTGTGGCTTTTGCATGTATTAGAAATGAAAGCACTGACATAGCATATTAAACTAATAAATTCATCAAATACAAAATATTAGAATTCTATTTGCGTTACAAAAGCTTGAATTTATTTTACTAAAAAAACACTTACTAAGATAGATATACAAGATCATTTTATTAAAATTTCAGAATTAAAAAAAAAATAGCAGCATTAATTCAAATGTAGGATCACTACATATGGGGTTTTTTTTTAAATAATCTCTTGTGTCTATGAATTGATGCATCTTACAAAAGAAGGCAAGGAAACAGACAAGAATAACAGTTAAAAAAAAGTCCATGCTCCTTAACCCTTAGGTTAGTACCTACTATTAGCACAGAATCCCAGCATGGCAGGGTTTGGAAGGGACTTCTGGGGATCATCTCGTCCAACCCCCCTGCTTCAGCAGGGTCAACCCCGATCAGGGGGCCCAGGATCATGACCAGGCAGGTTTGGAATCTCTCCAGAGAAGGAGACTCCACAACTTCTCTGGGCAGCCTGGGTCAGGCTCGGACACCCTCACAACGGGTACAAACAGCTTCTCCTCCTGTTCGGATGGAACCTCCTGTTTGTGTCCACTGCCCCTTGTCCTGTCACTGGGCACCACTGACAAGAGTTTGGCCTCTTGACACCCACCTTTCAGATATTCTTAAGTATTGATTGCAAATTGTATAAATTGTAGGACATTATAAATTATAAAAATGATAGTATATTTAAACAATAAATATTAAATAGCCTAAGTTTTTCATGCTTTTTGATTAATTTTTCATAAAATTCAAGAACATTTGTAACGTCTCATGCATTCTTCTCAGAGAGGTCTTTGCAGTAGTGTCTTTGAGTTGCTGCAGGAAGGGCCCAGTTTAGCAGCTGGATCAATATCGACTCGGTAGACTTCAGTGTAAGATTAACAGTGCACAGCCTCTTTGTCCAGAATGCAACTATGGCTGAGTGGAAACTCATTTTTTATCCTACAGAGACAGGGACTCACTATCACTGTTGGTTGAAAAGCAACATGTGTCTTTCTCAGAATTCATTTCAAAGTACCTTGTCTATTTGCAAAGAAGCACTGAACAATTCTTACCAGCTCTTTGTTACATTTGTTTCCCTTAGTTAGCTAACTTTGCAGTTTCTGAGCTATACACCAGCACTGTATGTGTTAACCCCAGCTTTCAATCTTCTCTACTCCAGTGCCCTCCTTAAGTCCGGTACTAGCACCACATTTCTCTTTTTAGCCCACCTACACTTTTCTCCTGTCTCAACAACTGGTAATTTGCTCTCAGTTAAAACCAACAAAAATTGTAACCTATGATTAGCTGTTAGCAACTAACAGTGGAGAGTATATGCTTTTCTGCATGATGCATATTTAACACTTTTCGTATGAAAATATCAATCGGATTTTTAAAACGGAATTCACAAAGAGTAGAAAAATCTATTAAAAAATCCTAAGAGAATAACCTAACAAGAAGCATGGGAAAGTAAATGAACTCATACCACATAAGTCTTGTGCTCTAAACGTAACAGATGATGAATTCTAATGGGCTGTAAACACTCAGAGAAGAGGATTTCCAACTGAGAAATAACCTAGGAGCCATTCCCTCGAGAAGTAACAGTCGGTCAAACTGTCAGAAACTGCTTTACGCAGACATTTGCTGCAATAAATCAGTACCTCTATAGTTTGCTTCTGATCCAAGAATATAGACACTGAAGTAACGTGGACACACGCTGGAAGAACGACGAGGCACACGCGGTTAGCGCAGGAGGAGCGCGCAGCCCACACGCGCTCTGACAGGGTTCTCTCTGCTGCAGAGTACACCCAGCCTAAGGTGAACAGTTACCGCAACCCAAGCTCACTTAAAAACATTTCTGACTGGTTGCCAGGTTGCTCGGAGTGCCGGTTTAGATTCTTTCTCTTTTCCTTAAGCTTTTAACTTAGGGCAAAACATGACAATGAAACTGTATCTGTTTCTGTTCAGGTCTGGTGGCGTTTGGGGGTTTTTTGTCTGCTCTGTAAACGCTCAGCACAAAGGACTCCTCCTTACCTGTTATTCAGGAGATCTTTCAGTTTGCAATTACTTAGAATAGAATTAGGATAAAATTACACAAAATCCTGCAGGTATTGAAAGCCATATAATACATAACAAATAGGAAAGTGACCTTATTAATAAACTATGAAGTAACATATTAAAAGAAAAATTAATTCTTTTTTTTTTTTTTGTACTGTGATACAATATCTGGCTTCCTATTGCCAGAAAAAAAAGTCTTCTCACTAGCTTTACATTCATGCCATAAAAAAAAAACAAAACAAAAGCAAACCACCAAACCAGCACACAAAACGACTGCATCTTCCTTATTTTTAGAGCTAATGGGGGAAAAAATGATGCATGAAGATAGCTTCCTGCATCCAACTATGAGAGGATGCCTGTGGCCCTTATTTTCTCCTGACAAACACATTCAGTTACAAAAACATCTATCCCTAACTATATTTTCAGAAATAGGTTTTAAATATATCTTCTACACTATTATATTTTTCTATATTCATGTAGGCATTGTGCTTATAAAAAGCTAATTATTTTAATCAAGGTGTTAATCAGATAACTTGGCATTCTAAATAGCTGTTACTCAACTACAGTTGACAAGTATCTTTCAGGAAGTTAATTAAGTTTCCTTTTCCCTTCCTTCCCCCCATAAGAAAGTTATTTTACCTTACAGGCACTTATTTCTAGCTCCAGGTTGCTCCACTAAAAGACAGTGTACCAGCCGAATTGCTGAGAGTTGGCTCCTGTTAAGCTCTGGCCAGCCCATCTGTAGATAATTTTAGAAGTCACAGATGCAGCAATAACCACTGGCAAACCTGATATATCAAAAGCTGTAATGAAGGCTCAGGGTTCACTTCAGACAGATGTTCTGGCAGAGCAGGATAGTTAAAAGCACAAAAAAAAAAAAATCCAATAAAGAATATCACCATTATCTACTCAGGGACCAGCGGTTTGCCCTCAAATGTACTTGTAGCAGTGAGAAATGGCATCTCATGTGTATTTTTCTTCTAGTAAGTCTTGCATTTCTTCAATTTTACTTCCCACTCCTGTGAGTCATTTCCTTGCTATCCCACCTCACTTATTTGGCTGTTTGCTAACTGCAGCGTATTTGCACTTAAAACAGTCATTATGTTTCATTGCATCTAAATAATCAGGCTAATGACAGCAGGTCTATTTCTGTTGATTCAATAATGCCTCGCAGATAATATCAACATTGCAAAGTCTGCTTATTTAGGAATCATTAATAAGACCTTTCACAAAATCACAAAGTTGGCTAATAAGCTGCATTCAAATATAACGATGATGATGCAATTAGCTTTATCTTATTTGCTTTCTGGTCCTGAATTCTTATGGTGAACAGATGATTTCCTCCAGTTTTTCTGCAATATAAACACCCCAAATTTACTTCAAAAATGGATGAAAACCAACCTTCTCATGCATTCAGTCGAACTTAGGAATGCTGCTGTTAAAAAAACCCAGCAAACTAAATACTGTGGCATTTACCATATTATCATAGTAATTATATTTATCATTATTTGTTATTGATCATATTATGTAGTTACTGATATACACCAAACAGCATCAGCCCTCTCCATCTCACAACATACCATGGGCAGTGTAAGAGAATGGGTTGACTTCAGCTGGAGAACAGAAAGATCAGTAAGCCCATCCCTACGCAGATATTAAATTGACGCACTCCTTGACCTTTGGCTGAGCAAACACTTAAATTACAAAATCATTAAAAACACACATTCAATTAATTGGAAGAGGTGTCTGACTATAACCAATCTGAATGTTTTTGCCAGCCCTGGACACATAATTGAAGTCGTGAAACAAGACTCGGGTTGCAGGAACGCAGAACCAGAAGTACAAAACATCACAGGTTTGCTATTGGAGGCAAGCGAACCGCCAGCAACAACGACAACAACACTACTTGTTTTGCAAACATTCCCTTTAGTACCGCCAGTACCCAGGAAAACATCTGTCTTCCAACATAATTAGGAGTTGCTTATTATAAAAATACATCTTTTTCCTAACATTAATCAAAACAGAAGGATTTGGCAGGTAAGTATCAAACCTGAGTGACATTGCCTCCCATTGTACCCCGAGATGAGGTTTACCTTAAAACCAAAGCACTGATTTTCTGCCTAAACACACGCATATCTAATAATTTCTGGTCAGAACTGTAACATTCTGGGGGGGGGGGGGAACCACAGCAACCCCAAAACAAAAAACCCCAACAACCAACCAACAAATCATTAAAACCCCAAGAAGACACCTGAATGTAGATGCATGGGCAGCACAGCACAGCCATTGCTAGCAGCAGGCCACGGTCACTGCACTGAGTTTGCCAGGCCTCAGGCTGGGCAGGCTGGCTTAGTCAGAGCTTGTCTTCAAAGGATGGGAGCTTTGGTTTGACTTGGTTTAACAGCAACTGTGCCTGTTCTAGCGGGCAGGTGGCTGGTGCCTGATTTGTTTCATGTCTGATTGTCTCCATACATTATAAACAATTTTAGATATACATATATATACACACACATATATACACACACAGTGTAACAAGGAGTTATTCTGCGTGCCTTGAAATATTTCTGACTAAAGTAACGATGCAGTGTTGGGAAACAGGCCTGGTATGATGGCAAAGGCCGTGCAAGTAGGCACACAAGATGTGGTGTAGGGCGCTCAGGCACAGGGTGAAAAGAGGCACTGGGGACACTGGAGAGTCAAAGGTTTTAGATGGCTCATCCACAGTCTGATACAGAAATGCAGAAATTAGGAAATACTGGAAAAAGCTTGCTTAGCATTGAGAAAGAAGAACAAGTATCCATCAGATGGAAAAGGCACTGTGTTATAGAAAATTCAGATGTAATGTGGTATTGCAGATCTATGAAGAAAGGAAAAAAGTGTTGAAGCATGTCACAAAACACATAAAAATAGTCCTGGGTGAACTGAAAGGAAAGAGGAGGAGAAAAAGGAAGCATCTTCAACATCACGCAATTTCCAGTAAGAATCTGGGACACTGACGACCTGCTACAAAGCATTCCCCTCTTCTTTCAGCAAGACTAGTAGCTTAGCCCTTAGGAGCCAGAGGCAGGGTGGAAGAGTGAGCATAACCCTGGAAAAAGGGGTAGATACAATAAGTGTATGTATGACATTTTCAGCTGTATAATTATTGATTGGTTTTCTGTAATAATTTTAATAATAATGTATTTTCCATCGAACTTTTTTCTGAGTTTTCCTTCTTTTTCTGTAACAGCTAGATCTGGCCTAATAATAATTCTTTGATAATACTGTTAAGATTTAAATTATTCTAAGAATAAATTATTTGCTCTGTAGAGAAGGTTTGTTTCCTTTCTGCCCATAGAAAGATTTTTGTACGTAACAAGGCTCTTTATTCCATTTGGCATGGTCCCAAGACCTCAATGAAACCCGAAGATGAGTGTAAGGAAAGCAGCATGACAGAAGGAGCTCTCGTCCCATGATTACACACGATGCTTTGAGGCACAGTAAATGCACAATAACTAAAGAGTTTCAACGACAGGAACTGCAAGATTGGGAACGCTCATCAGTCACTGCTGCTCCATTGGAAGCTGGAAGCAAAACAATTGAGAAGAAACAACTGCATGGCATCAGTGTACGTCCCCACTTTGTGGCTTCAGTGACCTCCTGCTGAAAGAGATGAGGAGCAGCACCATGGCAGGCAGGCAGAGTAAGCTGAACACGCGAAGAGCAGCTCACTAAACTGTCTCCCAGTTGCACCATGCTCTGTGAGGTTATCCAACCCCTTTAGGGAAAAACAGAAACATCAGCTTAAATGACTAGTAATTGCACTAAGAAAAAACAGGAATAGAAAGGAATAGAATAGAGTAATTTCAGTTGGCAGGGACCTACAACTATCATCAATCCAACTGCCTGACCACTTCAGGGCCGACCAAAAGTTAAAGCACGGCATTAAGGTCATTGTCCAAATGCCTCTGCAATGCTAACAGGCTTGGCACATCGACCAGCGCTCTAGGAAGCCTGTTCCAGGAAGAGCAGGCTAAATAAACACAGGCAGAAGACACAGCTGCAATAACGACTTATCCCAGCTTACCTCTGTGAATTCTCCCCACTGCAATCAAGCAGTGATTGACGCGGACCTCACAGCCCACACTGAACTGTCAGAAGGCAGACTACTCTCACAGCCCCGCACCAGATTCAGGTAAGGCAGCAGCTCATGCCATGACTGCTTTAATGTTCTGTTCTCCTTATTCATCTAAAGCAGTTGTTGGAATCACTGACAGAGACAAGATGCTCAATGCTTACTTCTTTCCTATTTAGGGGGCTATTTAAAATGGCTAATTTTAAAGAAAAGTTAATCCCACTTGGCTCCCTCTATAATCAACAGAAGTGGAGGGGTCCCAAAAAAGGGAGAATTATATTCTTTCTCTGGACCACAACATAGAAGGTTCTCTCTTTCTAATAAATTAAGAGTAAGACTAAATTTAACCTTTAACAAATGCCTCCTTAATTACTAATAGCTCAAGTATAGAGATGTTTTGCTAAAAAGGCATTTTGATTGTTTCTGTCTGCTAAATAACCTGTTGCAAGGACAGGAAAACAGATTTTGAAGTGTTTAGAATTCTTAGGAATTGCCCGAAAAAAGGGCCACCAGAGAAAAAAAATCATTCATTGCAGATATGCCAATCACACACATGCATAATGAGGAACTGTCGATAAGAAGATACTTTTGGAGTTTTACTCCTGTTTTGCTATTTGTGATACTACTAAAGCTGCTTGTGATGTCCCTGAACTGGACACAGCACTCCAGATGTGGCCTCACTATTGTGCACTTGACTGTACCACATACACAGACTGCAGTTTATGAAAAATTAAGACAAAATCCTCCCAGAGATTCAGGAATCTGAAGACAAAGACTATTCATTCCATTCGTTAAGAGATTTCTGAATCTTTATAAATGTGACCATACCTTCTTCATTTTACAAACAGGGCAGGTCAGATGCTGGGCCAATGGGCTTAAGGAGATAAAAGCTGTTAATTTTAAAAGCTGTTTAACTAAACAGAGATGCAAAGTTCACACACAATGTAAAAAACTTTGAGTATCACAGGCTGTATTTTCAAATAAAATGTGGAAAATACGGTGCATATTCATAAAAGACAGAAAAAACATCTGCATCTTACAGGCTGAGATATCTTTGCAGTGCTACAAGAAAGCTTCAAAGCCTGCCTTACAGTTGCAGAAGTTTCTATTGTTATTGATCTAAAACACCTAAGTAATGAGCTAATGCTTTCCAATTCAGCTTGAATTGGCTTCCTAGACAACTGCCTTCTATCAAACAGTTGTTAAACACTTTACAGAATGTATGTTGGAGAAATTCCAGGGTGACCCCCAGGGTAGCCCAACATTTCAGGACAATTTTTGGTGGAAGTCAGGACTAACGAGCAAACATCATATTGAAAGCAGTGGAAATTGCTGATGAAGAACTCTCCCTTCTCCAGATGTCTTAATAATAACTAAGATTCACATCTGGTGAAATATCTATATCAACTGTTTTACTGAATTGCATCATAAGTGATGTGTAATACACCAACAACGATCAGTATTAGATGTTGATGAAAAAATATCAGCATCAGCCTTTCCCACAGTAATTTGCAAAGGACTTCCTGCATTCTACTGTGTAAGGAATTACTGCATGTTAATTTATAGAATTAAGAATAATTTGCCTATATGTTCTGCATCTGAAATACATAGTGGCAAAACTTTGTAGAATAGCATTATAGAACATGAAAACCCTATTGTTCTCATGAGTCATTGCTTGATCATTTTATTGAGCTCATAATCCTTGCCTTATGAGTCATATAATAATATCAATATTCAAATCAATATCAGTACTACTTCCAATCTATCTCTTTTCTTTCATTTCACTCACCTGTCAACTCTTTTCCAAGGTATAGAGCTCTAACATGTATTTATTGTCTTTCCTGTATAGAACCTATTCCAGAACTCTCATCATTCCTTCCACCTTACCCTGGGCTACAGCTTTTTGAGACAAAAAGGAACCAGAACTGCTTCAAGTGAGCATGTCAGACCAACACAAACTCCAGCGGAGACAGTCCTATACATTCCGTACTGAATGCCTTTCCTGAAAATTGCTAAATATTCCATTTGCTTCTTTTTGACAGCTGTCAAGACTGAACTAATGCTTTTGAGAACTCCATCTGATGTTTCCAAGAAAGGCTGCTGAGCAATAACAGTTATACGCTCCTTCCTCGGGAACAGATTTCCATCTATTATGAAATTCTGAAAGTGATTTTTATTCTGTCACTTAATCCTTGAGCTTTCTGCACTTTCCAAGTCAGTCTTAGTTTTTTCTGTTCCAAACAATCCTGTCTCAACTGAAATTCATATCATTATTTTGTCCCTTTTACACACTAAGTCCCATGGACTTCTACCTACAAACCCCCTTGACCGTATAAATTCACCATTTATTCATACCAGTGGATCTGCTGTCATTACACTTAAGTCTCCTGGTTCACTGAATGTGTATTTAGAATTTCGCTTTTCCTCTCTGTGATGAGAGGAAGACCCTAATCTCTAGGCTCTGCTACTGAAGCGTGTATAAGGTTACTGCTCTCTTCTGGTTCCATTTTCCCACTGACATCCTTATCTTTACAATGAATCCAACTCCTCTTTTCTCAGTGTAACCTGTATTTGCCATCTGTACTAAATGCCCCTTTACCAGCAACTACTTGATCTGCCACCAATATTCTGTGCAATTTCCCTTGAATAACTGTGTCATCAGCAAATGGTTTTTTGCTTTCCAGTTCAACATTTTTCCAGGTCTTCCATTGAAGCTTCTTCTCAAGCAGTATATCCCCCCTGTATTGGGTCTGGCTGAGCTGGTTTTCCCCACCGCAGCCCTCNGCTCAGCTATAAAGCTAAGGAAAATCGGGGGGGGGGAAGCAGGGGGGCGTTCCGTTGTCCTCCAGAGCAACCGCTACACGTCTTGGAGCCCTGCTTCCCAGGGAGGGGCCAGACATCGCCTGCTGATGGGAAGTAGAGAATAAATCTTTGTTTTCCTTTGCTTCTGTGCACAGATTTGCTTGGCTTTGCTTCTGTTATTATTAAACTGCTTTTGTTTCTCATCTTATTTCCCTCCCATTTTTTTTTTCTCTGCTGAGGAGGGAGTGGGGAAAAAGGGAGGGTGATAGAGCAGCTTGGTGGGCACCTGGCGCTCAGCCAAGGTTAACCCACCAAAGCCTCCCGTAAAGAATGGATCTTTGCACGAGATCCTTCTTGACTTGACTGCAGAGAACATTAGTCCACGGAATTAGGCTTATTTTCAGGTTAGAGTACTTTCAGGAGGCCTTTCCATACTTTTTAGGACTTTTATTTTTTCTGTCCTCTGCTATAAGAAATGGGAGAGTCATGCTGTTTTTCTTCCCTCTCTTCCTTCAACACTGAACCCAGAAAGTACATAAGGAAGGGACAATATCTCCACCTGGAATGAAGCATGAATCCATGTAGGACTTCATTCCTAGACTAGAGGGAAGCAGACAAAACATCCCATGACAAGGAGAAGTAGGACGGAACAGAAAGAAGAGGGAGGGGAGTGAGCCTGGAGCAGACTGTTACTGAAATCTCACACTGGGTGGAGACAAAGCAGTATGTGTGATCATTTCCCCACTTTTTCAGACCACTTTGAACAATAATAAAGGTCTCTCCCAAGAAACTATGGAGGCAGTCCTTGGATATCACAGAGGAGCATTAGTTAATGGGGCTGTTTACAAGGGCCTTCAGTTGGGGCTAATGGTCCCAAGGAAATAATTCACCAACATTGTTGGGACACATTGTGGCCACAACCACAGCCAATTTAAATATGGGCCATTTTCTTTAAGAATATAAATCATGAAAGAGTTGCATCATATTACATTTAAGTGGCTTTTAGGGACAACCAGAACATGATACTAAACCTATAAAGAACCATTCTATTTCATTTAGCTGCACATCAGATGGTAGAAAATACTTTTAGCATTTCAACAAGTGAACTTTACAGCCACTTTACAAGTATTCTCTTAAGAATTGTACTGCTCTTTCCCTTTGGTACACAATAAAGCACAAGCGAAGCCCTAGCTATAATGATATTCATCAAGTTATGCAAATGCAGGTTTTCAACAGTAGTTAAACATAAAGTACAGAAGAACCATTTTTTCTCCACACAACCTATTAAATAAACATGGAATATATTGTTTTAAGCCCACCTGTAGGTTGCAAACCTCTATCCTTCTAACCACATTCCTTAAATTAACATTTCTGAGTAAGTAGTAAGAAATTGTATTGATCTGCCCTATAATTACTCGTGCAGTATCCGTTTTAGTTTCTCTTATTAGCGTGTTCTTTAGTAGCTTAGAGCTAAAATAAAGTATTTCCAGAGGATTATTATTTGAAGGCCCACAATTCAAGCATTCAGAATTTCTGCCTTGAATGACAAAGCCACACCTATGAAACAGATTCTGCCCTGATACATTCAGCTCCTATTGTTGGAATATTCCGCTGTTTTACTAGTAAAACTGATCCTCTCTGAAAGCGTGCCTCAGTGCATGTAGGAATATATAGACCAGCCACAAGTAGATGGCAGTGCTATCACTTCATCATTGCCCTTGTACCTTCAGATTTAATCCTGCGTACATGTTGCTATTTGCAAGTGATTTTTTCATCATTATACTTCCTATTTTTGCTGTTAGGAGTAATCTCTGATGCTTCTGCCTCCTGTTGGAATGCTTTTCTTTATAGCTATCTGCTGTACTACGAGGGATCAACTTGCAGAAAAGCTTGTTGGACAAAACAAGCCCTATTGCCTGGAGGGTAAGACTCAGAAAATACAAACATTTGGAAACCATAACTCATGCTGAAGTTTTCTTCTGGGTTTCAAGGAAGCTGAGTGGCAAAGCAATTGATTTGTACTTCAATATTCTAACCTGGCTTATATGAAAGACAGAAAGCCATCTTAAATTATTTTGGCTCTGCAACTTTTATTACTTGTAGACTGCGCAGATCTAAAAATCAATAGCACACAACAACTTGGTTTTGATAAAAACATAATTTGTGAAGGATTTCAGATCAATCTTTTCTCAGTGTAGACCAAATACATTTTTTTTTAAACTGTGTCATTTAGCTGTGCAAAATATCCCTGAAGATATAAAAAAAAAAAAACCTAACCAAACAAAACCACCCCCCCTCCAGTGTTCCTACTGCACCACTTGGTCTTTTCCAGATCTGCACATAAAACTTTATTCCTATAGGGTGCAGATGAAAGAAGCGGAAACTTCACAGTGAAGAAGAAGAAAAGCAGCAGTTTTACAGTGTTCATGTAAATCAATTATATGATTTCTAACATATCTTGCAGGATCAGTAAAAATTCTCACATAGCACGTTTTTTATTGGTTGTGCATGAGCTACACAGAAATAACATGTTAGAAAACAGACTTGTCAACGCAGAAACCAACCTCAAATGTAATGGGGGCTGGGGGAGGAGGGGGAACAAAATTCCCCATTGTATATAGGCCTGACTTACCGAGCATTTACTGCACAATTCTGCGTGCAGGCACTGCTGCCGGCTCACGGCTTGGGCACTCCCCAAGACAGCTCAACCCTAAATAGCTACAGACCGGCAGCAACTGTGCTGAAGACGTAGCAACACACTAACACAGGGTAGCAGTAACACAGCAGCACAGAAATGAATCCTCCAGGAATCCTGGGCTGCTATTGCATCCCAAAGCTCGAAACACCATCACTACAGTTAACAACACTTGCTGCACTGAACTACTCAAGTGCTTCAGTGACTGTACCTTCTCTTTGCATAATTAGCATTATCAGAAAAAGTCATAGAAGTCTGCAAGCTCTTCAAAGGAAAAGAAAAAAGGATCAAGTGTATATCTTTATTAAAGAATGCTAACATCCTTGACATGACCCAGATCATCAGGAGAACTGTTAAATTTCAATTAGCTTTGAGCTATGCTGATAGGACTTTACTAATAATTGCATGATTTTCTTGAGGAAAATTTTCAATTTTTTATGAGACAGGAGAGAGCATGAAATTGTAAGCTCTTTCTCACTTGCTAAATGTAAAAATCATTAACAATAAAAGGTATTGGATTACAGGGAGAGCAGGAGGAAAGAAGGCCCAGTAATGGAGGCAATGATTTTGGATTTGAGAAATACGAATTCAAATCCTAGCTCTGCTATATTCCTTCTCCTGGCACATCAGTCAGGCTGTTCAATTTTCTGCCTTCCCCTTCTGTAATAAGGCGATAATAGCATGCACTAATCTCACAGGAATTTTGGGACTTGATATCTCTTATATGCCACAACACTATGGAAATAACTTGATCAAACACATCTTAATGCTGTAATCTGGGGAATATCCAGAGTGCATACAACTGCCAATGGAAGCATTCCAAGGTAAGTGTTTACAGGCATGTCAAAATTGTCATAATGCCTGAATAAGAAAATGTCTGCAATATAATGTTTATGAAGGAAATATCTCAGCAGTGTGAGTAAACAGGCTGCTACGTACAGTAAGTCCAGATCCTAAGGTTATTATCTATTCAACCCCTATAGCTTTTACTTGGTAAACTCAAAACACCATTTACAAAGATGGAGAATTTAGAAAGTTCACAGAGGAATCCATCAGAAAGAAATACTAACTGCATTCTTAAAAGAGAGGAGGGAGGAAAGAAGAAGTTGTTAGGTATTTCTTTACATGTATATGTACAAGAGCAAATTACGAAACTAACTTATGGAGTTATAGTTCAAACTATATATAGTATATACAGTATTTCCAAAAACCCACTCATGTTAGAAGCCTCTCGCTTTCAAAATGTCCTATTAAATTTCAGTAAGTCTTATACTTTTGAATCTGCTTTGAGAGAGTAACTCCCAAATTCTTTAGATGCTCAAATAAATACATACATAACTATACCAGTGATTAAGCACAATCTAACCAAGTACAGTGCCTTCCTTTATTTATGTAGCAAGATCATTATTTAAGTGAAATGAAGAGCACAACCACCTGTAAAATCAAGAGGAGACCACTGATATTCTGGTTTGTAGCATGTGCAAACAAACCCCTGCCCTTTTGCAATTTAGGTAATCATAAATTCTATCAGTGCTTTAAGACTCACGTAAACTTGCTACCAGATAACTGCTCTTTTTGTCTAAGATTGTTAGAGATTTTACTGACATGAACTTCAAACTAATGGCATCCAACAAAAGAAAACATTTTCTTCCCCTATGGGAAGTGATATATGGTAAGTCTTGGACCATGCAGAAAGAACAAACTCACAAAACTAAACAAAGGGAGCATGTTTGGTTCCCTGTGCGGGAAAGAGTTAAAGGTCACATCTAACTAAGCATGTGTCTAACTAATGGAAAAGCAATATTGCAAATGAACCACCCAGAAATGAATTACCTTGCACCAGCACTAGAAAAAAAATCAAACACAGGTCAGGCTTAGCTCCGTTAGTTAAGTTTTTTTTCTGAAGAACAAACATCCATGAGAATATTCTCCAGCTTATCATTAGGAGCATGTAAATGCCTCACTACTCCTGGTCCTTAATGAATTCCTAGAATAACTGCTGAAGATATCTGAAGGTATCACAAAACAACAATGAATGACAGTGGAGCAGATACTAACATCTAAACAGTTCCCCGTCCTAGCTCAGATGAAGTAATCGAGCAGAACTTACTGCTTCATTTACGTTATCTAACCACCGTTCTTCAACCCTTTTTTATTGTAATTCACAGCTACCAGTAATTCAAAATGCTGCAATTTTAAAAATATTCAACTCTCTAGACTAATACTATCATTCAGACTACATTAGAGTACCAAGAGATGAATAAATAAGAATACAATCATTAATTTTTTTTTCCTTATACATTAGAAAAAGGTTATAACACTGGTTTATTTCTAAGAGAATTTTGATACTTCATAATAGCTCCCTTTCATGATTACTTTGTTCATGCCTCTCAGGTAGAAATCCCTAGATCACTCCTCAGATTCCTCTGTAGCATGCTACGTTATTTTGGAGAACAGATTTATTGTATTACCAATTTTTAAAGATGTGTTTAATGAGAGGGAAAAAAGGACCCTTAATGCCTGATAATAAAATCTTTCCAATGCAGTAATAGCTATTTTTCTGTTTACTTATTTCAACATGTTTACAATTCAAAGGAAAACACACCTCTAAAATCAGAGAAAAGGGCCTTAAATGCCTCTCTTCCAATGGCTTTATAAGCCTTTACAGCATGGCAACTAGCTTTGTGTAACTGGCAGACTGTAGAAGTGAAAATATGACTGTTTTGAGACTGTCAGCGGATTCGCATACGTGCATTTACATCCCCTAGAGTGGCAGATCGTCCAAAGGATGCAACTATCAAATTAACATGGAGCAGCACCACTGTCTCATCCATTCTCTACTACCTTAAAACATTTCTAGCCAAGGAAACCTATTAGTAACAAAGCAATGAGATTATTTCACTAGAGTATGTTTATCAACCTATGATTCTATGTAACAATCATACGCAACCTGAAGATTATGTGAAAACAATAGAATGCGCAAGTACTCTCTCAAGAAGTTCTCTCAAAAAGCAAGTGTATAAACTTCTGTAAAACATCGAAAGGACAACAGCTTCCTTCTATTTCTTTTTTTTCCTGAACTGTTTTCAGAGCACTTAGGTGGAATGCCAAAGAGAAAAAGCTGCTTTGCCAAAGAATTACAGCTTTAGGCAAGGGAGGTGTGTGGGGAGGGCTAAGCACAATAATCCATCTTTCCGAATAGGCTAGACACAGAAAAATACATCATAAGCACTGCTAATTGTCCAGACTTCTGAAAAGGGAACCAGTCAACGATCTTCTACTTGACTTGTGCAGATCATTGTCATTACACACAAGACCAATCCCCCTCCCTGTCTTTCAGTTTCAACCCAAGTAAGACAGCCAGAGCACGAAGCTCACAGATGCGCTACTGCCCAACACGGAGCTCTGCAGTACTCCCAACCCTAATGAATTCCAGTTCATGACAATAGAACAGGAAAAATACTCCAGTTAAAGGAATGAGTGAGGCCTCTGCTGATCTAGGTTTTACATCCATTTCTGCTACAACCTTCTTGCCTTCCACTCTTTGTGCTTGATCTCCCAGTGTATATTTGGAATAATTCTATCTCCTTTGCCTGTTATGTTTGTTTTTAGTTGTTGTTTTCTGGAACCGTCTTTTATTGCTTTGTTTACTGGTTTGCTCAATGCACTGCTGCTTTAGTTGAGTACTGCAGACACTATTGCATAATTAATAGAAGGTCGAATGCCAAATAAATCCATAGGCTACAAAATTGAATTTTAAAATCCAGGATTTCTCTGTAATTAAACTGTTAAAATTATACTTACTTGAACATACTCATCTATCAAAATGAAATACAAAAATACTGTAAAGCAACCATAGCAAGAAATTATACTTAAATTACACTGAAGCACACTGAACACAAAATTTGCTGTGATTATTGCAGGAGGTTTTTCATACTTGTGATAGATACTTGTTTCAATGCACACAATTCTATAATCTTAACGTGTCTGTGTTGGATTGGTAACGCTACTTTTAAATGATTCTTCTAAATAAGGGAATGGGACAAACCATTTTTTAATCAGTAATGTAGTACATGTGTACACCATGTCACGGGTGAATAGGGCATAACGCCCAGCCATATGGTGTACTTAAGAGCCAGCTCATCTACATCAACTGTTACCAGGCAACATGCTGGACTTCAGTCTGAGCTTGGTAAAAAAAATGACCTCTTAGCCCTAGAAGTTGATTGATATTCATTGTGCCCGTTAGGTTATGATCACAAGGGAAAAGAATAAAACCAATTCTGCATATTGAGATTTGGCAGTATTAAACCTTCCCCAAATTCCAAATGAGTATTTTCTTCTTCTTTCGTGTCACATATCCCAAATCTCTGCTTTAGCTTGTTGAAGAAAGATAAATATCCTTCCCTTCAACTACATTTATAGATACTGAAGCACTTGATTCACAGTCAAATTAACATTAGCTTCCTAAAACCATGCCAGTGATTACCCTGGTGACCACTGTCTCCCACGGGTTAAAAACCCCAACCTCGTTCTGGCAGTTTTTACCAGAATTTTTCTAACAAAAGCTGTCATTCGCACCAAATTCTGCTAAAAGCTGTAAGGTTACTCTGGGATAGAAAATACTGTTTGTGACTGTGCTTGTTTTGGCTGGGGTAGAGCTAATTTTCTTCCCAGTAGCTGGTATGGGGCTGTGTTTTGGATTTGTGCTGGAAACACTGTTGATAATTCAGGGATTTGTTAATTGTTACTGAGCAGGGCTTACACAGTGTCAAGGCCTCCTCTGCTCCTCACCCCATCCCACCAGCCAGTGGGCTGGGGGTGCACAAGAAGCTGGGAAGGGACCTGGAGAGTGACCCCAGCTGACCAAAGGGATATTCCAGACCATATGATATCATGCTCAGCTTACATCAGCTCATATAAAGCTGGGGGAAGGAGGAGGAAGGGGGGGATGTTCAGAGTGATGGCATTTGGTGCTTCGTTGCTGGCTGGGGTTAAATCATGACGGTGACAGAGGAAAAGCTAAAAGCACCCAGCACGCAGAGCGCTATAGAACTGATTTAAATCTGTCCTCGACATGAACAGGCTGTCTTTTTATTTTATTTTTACCCTGTAAGCCAGGCAATCTTTCTGAAATAATGACATCTTTTTTTTCAAAAGACATTAAGAGGAAGATTGTGTTCAGTGTAGGAGAATAAATGTAAAACTTTTATTTCCAACACAGACTGTATGTCTAATTTTTTCAAAGACATCCAACTTTGTGTGTTGGGGCAGAACTCAACTACTAATATTAATACTGAACAAAGAAGTTAATCTAGTCTTTCATTTTGTCAATACACGTGCAACTTCTTTACTTTCCACACATAGAACAAGAAATGTATAATTAGAGAGGTATATAAAGCATAAATTTTTTCAGTCAGCCTAAGCCATATTTATCACCCAACACAAAATGTTAAGAGCATTGCAGTTTATTTTAAGCAGAGGATTATTAAAATTTGTTTGAGAAGCACCAAATAGAAACCTACCGAAAACATACACTTAGTCTTTTTCTAATACTTCTGTATTTACTATTATAACTATAGAAAGTTAGATCTTGATTAAAAAGATTTTGAGCACATAATTTTTCTAAGTGTGTGTTAAAACAAACAAACAAAAAATTTACAAGATAAATTAAATTCCAAGTTTAAAAAAGCAACAGATTTTGGATGTGAAAGCCTCTTCTCAGGAAGGAAAAAAGGCAAAAAAATGAATCAGTACAAATACTTTTTAACATGTCCCATAAATTTTGGAGCTTAATTCATGTTATTCCCTATTCTGACATTGCAGGTGCATGTAAAAAGGAAAGTATGATGAATTATCCATGGCTGTTCTAAGGGAAAAAAGTGTCTGTGACTAATCTACATACCAAGTAATGTCTTTCCAACAGAATCAACCAAAGGAAAAATAAATACGAATAACATAATCCAAACATGGAAAAGGGAAATACAAGAGAAACACACTTTAACCTATGGCCAGAATCAGGGAAGATTATTTTCTAAGCACGTCACTATCAACTTGTTCACTGAAGACTAAAAAGTATCAGATCTTGTACTTATGGTCTATTAGTTGTGTGATCCAGCATCAGTATGGCAAGCTGTGAAGTCCTAAGCATTTCTTCATTCATCATGACACCACAACAGAGATTTCGGTCAGATTCCAAGAAAAATAAAATAAACAACAAAAATAAAAATCAGTGAACTTACTGAAAGAAGGCTCCGATCATGAAAACAATAGGTACCACTAGCATGGGGCTTCTGTGTAGTTTCCTAAGAAAAGAAAAATAAATTTTTACTGTAAACGAGAGATTCAAAGGAGATCATATTTCTGCCTTGCACCCATGGAAGGCTGAAGGCAGGATTTAAGATTCAAAGTGATGTAGCAAAAAATACAATTGATGATGCATTACTTAGGCTTTCGCAAGAAGGGATACATACATTATTGGGTCATAATTGCATTTTTATTGTAGTAAAAAGCCAAACAGCAAGATCTCCTTATCAATTCACAAATACCAACAAACATTTTATTTACTTATTAATCATTCAATGGACACTAACAAATTTCCAGGCACTCTGCAATTTATCTGAAATCAAAATTCTATGCTTGAACTATGAACTTGGCTACTAAAAGAGCCATACAATTACTAGGCCATAGTTCAAAATGTTCCCCTGTGTAGGTCTCTGTTTCCACAGGAAGGAACACACACTGGGATTCACTTCTTGTGTATTTTGCAATTGAAAAGTTTGAGCAATTTTGCAGAAGAAAAATTATGATAAAATAAACTGAAGAGGCTATCCAAAATATATTAGACATGCACATAGCTGGGAACTAGACTGAAGTAACATTCTATTCCATGCCACTTTTTCTTACCAAAGAGCAGCTGTTGACATGTAATCTTTTAATCAATTATTCACCGAATTCTAGAAGTTACAATACACTCAGTCATGTTTTTCATAACAGATTCTCCCTACATGCATTCTTGACTTCCATGTGCAAGCGGTTTTATATACTCTGATACAAATACTCTTGAAAATAGAAACACTGGACATATATACAAATACAAGCCCAAGTCAATGGATTACCAAAACATTCTGAAGATAAATGTAATATACTTTTTATCCACTTCAGTAAAATTCCAAACAGTAAATACATTGAATATTTTTCACACACTATGTTATTCCTTAGATGTGATTCCATTTTAAACAAACAAAAATCACTAAATAAAAAATCAGTAGTGGCTATCTTTAATGCAGCTGAGGATAAATCACAACAAGAACCACCAGTAGCAGAAAGGTACATGTTCTATAAGCATGTCAGGCAATACTGGAACTATTACACATACTACTGAAAAACCGCAACAGCTTCAGAGTCTGAAAAAGTGACAATCAGCAACAAAAAACATGCTTGCATTTTGGTCTCCTTAGAGCAGGGACCATCACCAGGAAAGTTATCTATCAACGTGAGATCCAGCTTTCCAATTGAAGCTCCTAGCAGTAACCGTCTTACCACCAAAACACCCACACAAAGCTATTTATGAGCTGAAGACATGAGTTTATTTTTATTTATGAAATAAAATGAACCATAAACATGTAAAAATTCTATAGAAAATGGAGCTTATGTAAGAAGGCTGCATATGCACAGAAACTATACATTAAAACCATGGCATCTTATCCTTTCTGGGTAGTGTTTCTTTATGTGAGATCAACGATATCTCTGAGTAGAACACAAGTAAATTAATGTTATCGAGAGTTCTGTAAAAATCTCTAAGGAGAAGTATTTTTAAAGTAATTTCCAAAAATGACCTCTGATTTAGGACCACCTTGTAATGCCACAGTGAAGTTGACTCACGGTCAACAAAACTGAAGTGAATAGTTGAAAATCAAGCCTCAGGCTTTCTCCATCAGGGGTACTTGTTTTTCACAATTTGAAATCTCTGTGGTTTTTTTCAAACACAAACTCTCACTTTTCAGACTTCATACTGACTGAAATGATACCTCATCGAGGTTACAGTACATTAGTTTTCCTTTTCTGAAAGACTTGTATCTGATGGCTCAGTCCTGGCAGTCTTTCTGTTAGCATAATGTTACCTATCATTAATTTTAGAACCACTATACTCTCAATGGCTGCTGCTGGTATTCCCCATTTATCCTGCTGTTGCACACTCTAGTGACCGAGGAAACTCAGAATGCACACAGAAGTAAGATGCACAGAATTTAAAGAATGTATGCAACTCATATGGTTGTATGTAATTTACAAAGCACTGCTGTATTACAACAGGGCATCTGCCTAAGAAACTGTAAAAATAGTTACCTGAAAATTAACTTGGCTATAACATTAAACCAATGAGTAATTATTCATTTGGCCTAATTTTAAAGGACTGTATAAACCCTCTCTAATTTCCTCCACAAAGAAATATTAAAATTTTATGCTCTGACTACAGACATTCTTCCAGATGTTTAGTAATCTGAATATGACAAGCAAAGAGAGGATTTCCTCAAAACAAATGGTCCAAAAGCACCTGCCAAAATGAGAGTGGAACTCCACCAAAGCTCTGTATTTCCTACCACCACCCAAGGTGCTTTCTTACCGGATTGTTGGACAACAGGAAGAACGGTGCGTTTACAAACTCTGCAAAGCTTTGTAAAGATTTCTCCCCAACCAAAGGAACACGCAGCCCATACACTAGTTTCCCTGGCCCAGCACGTAGCCATCCTCCATCCCAAGGCAGCTGAGGAAAGCTCCCTGTGCCACACGCCCACAGGTCCCTGCAAACCACCCAGCAAGCTGAAGAAGGTCCTTGCCCTATCAGGTAGTACATCACTGCATTTCCAGTCTTGTGCAGACCACTGCATATGTTACAAAGTACACTTTATTTGCTAGCTACTCAGGCACTATCTAAACAAGCAGCACGATTTTTTCAGTCGTATTCATATGATTGTATGGAGCAATTTTCAGTAGAAGCACATATAGCTCAAAAATGCTAGTAATTTTGTGGAAAAACCCTATGTTCTGATAAAATCCTATTTCCAAGCCTCAAAATAACCTAGTTTACTATGATGGACTTTGACACTATACCTTATTCTTCTTTGTACTGGCATGAAATGCCATTAAGACTGTCCACACAGCTAAAAGCAGCCTTCTGGAGAAACATAAGATACGCTTTAACACAAAATTTTCTTCACAACTGTCACATACCTTAGCAAAACACGAAGCAGGCTCTCATTTTGCACTCTTATCACACAGAAATAGATATACAATTAGCAATGTTCTGCTTGTTTCTGTTATTACAACATTTGGATGTGACAGGCAAGAACAGCAACTCCCTTCTTCAGCTCACCAGCAGAGCTACTGTTCTGCTCCAGTGTCTCTTCTCCGAGAAAAGGAAAACTTGAGCGTCAACTAGAAGAAGTCCTGCTAAGGATGTACGTAAAGTTTGGCAAAGATGACAATGTTTTAAGATTCACTTGAAAATTGAAAAGCTGTGTTTCCAGGTCAAAATTTCAGGTGCATAGACAAGTACCGAGCAAGCCTGGTCTCTTCTCCCTCGGGGCAGGCAGCTCAGGCAGCCCAGACAAGCAGAGGTTACCCTGCAGAGTCATTGACAAGGACAGGCCCGGGCCATTCAGGCTTCCTAAATAGTTACCATACCTGAGCATTCCACGAGTATCCCAAACATTAGGTTATTTTTCCATAGAAGTAGCTCCCTTAAGCATTTTATTATATATTAAAAAAAAAAAAAAAGAAAAACCTAAGTGATAATAAAAATTACTACTACTACATATACACAATTACTAATCCTGACTTAACATCTACTGCTTCACACCTTTATCAAAAGCTTAGATATAAATTGATCTGATCAGATGTTTTTTATTTTAATTCTAAAAATGCAATTAAACAATGATATTTGTTGCTGCAAGTTAAAAGTCAATCCCTTTAGATAACAGCCAAATACAACAAGCAGTAAGTTTTGCCATCATTAGACTTCTAACCATATTACTTCTATTTTGAGGCTTTTTTGTTTGGTCTCAGTTTAATTTCCTGTCAGCCTTACAAGAGATTTCTAATGTTTGGGCTGTAGGATATGCTCTGATTAAAAATAATCTTCCCAATTACTGCCTGGCATGAGTCTACTGCCACATGCACTCTGCCACTGGCTTCTGAATTTCTGTCAGCAGTAATTGTGTCTGTAGCTTCTAACTGTAAATGAAAACCCAGGGGGCATATTTGGGTTCCCGTTTCCCTGGCCTAGCCATATCTTTTAATTTGCACTGTCTGTCAAAAGGAGATGTTCGTAGGCACTAAAAGGCAATCTTTAGAACATCAGGTTAAAAAAAAAAAGAGGAAAGGAGAAAAAAAAAAGAAGAAATGCAACTGGAATATGATAAACTATATTTGATATTTATTCTGGCATACTCAATGCAGATAGAGAATCTTACTGCACTGATTGCTCTTAGAAGATGTAGACTGAAACCATTTAGTGAGCATTTCTAGCTGCACTGTTTTTACCATTAAATTTAACCATAAATCTTGAGAATCACTTTATTATTGCTATTTTTTCAGTGTGATCATTTTAATGAATATTTGACAGAACAGAGTTTCTTACCACAATGGAAAAAAACCCAATATTTCTCAGGCCCTAGCCCCTGGCCTAAACTATACCGTGGATGGACGTCAGACATGAGTTGTAGGCAACCTATCTCCTGGACTGACCCACTAGACCTACATTCCAGTCTACCTTTTAGTCCCATTTCCTGTGTGGAGTTTAGACCCACATTGTCACCTTGCCTCTGTCACCTCTGTCACAATGCTCCTGACTAGACTCCTCAGACAGATCCTGGGTCTTGTTCACCACCTCGCATGGGGCTGTCAATGGACAGACCCTATTTCTAGGGCCTGGCTCTGCCCTCTGTGGTGGGAGGGCACAGACTAGGCTCCTGGCTCCCTTCTCTTCAGGAGCAGCCAGCTGAGACCAGGCCCTAGGATGTCCACATTTGAAATCATGGTGCTTAAACTTGGCCGTCAATGCAGTCACAATCACCAGCCGCATGATAGGTTTGTGTTAAGATTCTCATAGATTCACTTTTCCTCTTAGGAGTGCTGCTGCTGTGCTGGAAAGCTGGCCCAGTGTTGTCAGGGAATGTTGTCTGTGTGACAAGAGCAGGATGGCAGCAAGGTGCCTTGGGTCAATTTTCTAAAGGAAAAGAATCTTAGGAAGAATGAAGCACTAAGCACAGACTGTACTCTGTGAAGCAGATAAAAAAGAAACTCAAGGAGTAGAAAAACATTTGATATAACATCAAGAGTGAAGCTTTGTGTAGAAAAGTACAATCAACTACACCAAAAGTACAGTCAAGAAAGTGTATACAGGATATACTGCAAAGAATAATCATAAAATCATAGAACGTTAGGGGTTGGAAGGGACCTCTGGAGATCATCAAGTCCAACTCCCCTGCCAAGCAGGACCAGAGAATCTAGGGCAGGTTACACAGGAACGCATCCAGACGGGTCTGGAAAGTCTCCAGAGAAGGAGACTCCACAACCTCTCCGGGGAGCCCGTTCCAGTGCTCTGGAACCCTCACAGTCAAGAAGTTCTTCCTCATGTTGAGGTGGAACTTGCTGTGCTCTCGCTTGCATCCATTGCCCCTTGTCCTATCACAGGGCACAAGTGAAAAGAGGTTGTCCCTTTCTTCTTGACGCCCAGCCCTCATTTATTGATCCACATTCATTAGATCCCCTCTCAGTCTTCTCTTCTCCAGGCTAAACAGCCCCAGGTCTCTCAACCTTTCCTCATAAGGCAGGTGTTCCAGTCCCTTAATCATCCTCATAGCCCTCTAATGTTCTGGAAATACTCACCATAAAATGAAAAATACTCTGAAGTCCTGTGAAAATAATTTTCTATGAGGTTTCAATGTTTGATATGTCAAAATTAAGTATATTTTTTGTCTCAAAAGTAAAATGGCACCCAGCACATTTGGAATCCAAGGAGTACAGAGAGCATATTTTTGCATGGCACAATCATGGAAGTTTTCTTCATGACAGGAGAACAAATACTGAATTTGGTGAATGTGAGTAGGCACTTGTTCAACTGCCATTTGACACCAAACAGCTGTTCTTGACCTAACAACTTATTTTAAATATTAAGACCAAATATTAGTGCTCTACATTATGTTCGTTGGTTAATACTCTGTTCTGTCTGCTTGTATGTGGGGAAACAGCAGAAAGGTAGGAACAGCCCTGTCTAGGACCTTTTGCAAACCATTCTGTAATATAACTTTCCCATCTTTAGGGCTATGCTCCTTAATAAGTTATTCTGTGCAACACGATGACAAGAGACCAGGAGCGGGTAAGAACTTCAACACACTAACTGAAGCACACGCAGTTTCTCATTGGTACAGTGGACACGGTAACAACCACCACATCCACAACCGCCTTGTGTTACAGAGGTAAAGATGCCATGGATCTATTAGGGTACTGATTGTTTTCAAAACACTGTACAAGCTGTGCAAAAGTTCTTTGTGGCTGCAAATGTTCTTTGTGGCTCTCTGATCCCGGCAGTACAGCAGCACTGTGCAGGCTGCAATGCCAAACGGGACTGTGATATCCTCAAACCATCTTTGCTTCTATTGCCAAATCTCATTTGAGATAAAAGCATCATCTGCAAGGTATAGCCCCTGCCCTGAGACGTTGATTGAAATTGCCACAACCTTTAAACAAATACCTACTTATAAAAATATATGGTAAGCCACAGAGTTCAAAATGGGTATTCCTGTGACTGAGGCCATGCAGATATTTAAATATTTTCAGCATGACTACTGTAGTATTAAGTATTGGGAAAGGACAAATGGAGTCACAGTAAGGTGTGTGTGGGGGGGAGGCACTGTGGTGTACTTGACTACTTACGTTCTCAACAATACTCTAGTTTCCTGTTTCATAATTCAATTGCTCAGTAAAGAAATAAAAATTTAAATTGCTTTCTACAAGACACTAAATAGTCCATCAGGAACAACCTCAGTCTCTCACAAAATTAAGAAAAGCCCAAGCTAATAATCAAAATATCTTACTGCTAAAATGGGGCTGATGCTAAGACCACGATCAGCATTTCCTACAGACTGCACAGAACTCATGCCAAGTGGTGACTGCCTGTCCTCCACAGGCAACCCCTTCTGCATGGGGACAAAAGTCAGTTCTCTTTCATACAAATTACTAATGAAATCCTCTAAAAAGGCATACCATTTTAAAGGGTTTAACCTGAAAAATGTGCGTTGTTTTAATGTATTTCTTGTCCTTTCCAAGCCTACACATGACAGAGATTCATTCCTGCCTTGATAGTTTTCAGTAATGTTTTTCCTTCTTTATTTCAGATAAGGTTGAAAAGATTCTGGAAAAAAAAACAAACAAACTGACCACAAAACCTAATCAAATTATACTTTTATAGTGCTGCACGCCAAAAATGCCTTGCACCAATTGTTGTGATTGTGTGTATGTTCGGTTGATGAGTAAAGTCTTCAAGTGTCTTCAAGCTTTCGAGAGAAGTCATCAAACTGTCAGCACTTTGCCAGACTACCAAGCCTGTCCTCATGTTACAGTAGTACTACTGCTGTAATTATAAACAAAACTAATTGCAATCAAAATATTTCTTTGTAATAACGACCACTGGTTTTATCATGACCTAATATCATTTATCTCTAGTGCTTTCTTCTAACACCTCTTACTCTCATTTCATGCTACTACAAACAACAGTAAAAAGTGGATCTTCTTCTGCAGTAACACTGATCAAACTGACTGAAATCTGAGCACTGTCATTACATGTATTAAATTATTTCAGACATCAGACTTCCAGAACTCACAGCTCCAAAACAACAACAAAAAAATCTGTAATACTGGCAGTGACATTCAAAGATCCTTTAAATGAATTTATTTATTTTTATTACCAGCCATAGCTTGGACAGACAATGGAGAGAGATGGCTGCAGTTAAAGCAGAACAGTGAGAATGTTGTTGATGTGACTACCTAAAAGCACTGTTGATAACATAAGGCTGCCACTCCAGAAATATAGCCACATGTTTATCTATTCCTGACACATAAAAAACACAGAGGCAAAAACTACATCTGTATGAAAGAACAAAAACCAACTTCGGAAGTTATTCAGGATTAAGGAAAAAAGTTATATACACTGAAGAGGTAATTAAAGTTAGTTTGTTTCTCTGAAAATATTTCCAAAAGCAATTCAGAAAAACACCACCACCAAACTGACCCTCTACTTTACGTATTGCCTGTTTAATTAGTGTAATTTCTTGAACAGGTTTTTAAAGGTCCCTTTAAAAAAAAATAATTTAAAAAAAAAAAATCTTTCTCAACTTTGGCTGCAAAGACAGCTGGTTACAAACGCATGAGCCCACTGCTCTGGGAAAATAGCTCCTCAGTCAGGGCAGGAACGTGGCAAAGTCCCAAGCTCCAAGTTGCTCACTTACTGAAGTCACCACACCTACTACAACACAAATAACAGTCTTAGACCTTTTCTTCACCTTTTTTTCTTTTGTTCTCACTCTTCTGCAATACTGTTCTACCAAAAGGCTCTTGAGCAGGTAAACAATTCCACGAACTCAAGCAAGATTACTCATACGCTTCACCACAGCAACACACTCTCATACCCACTAAAATAAAAGGTCATTTATCACAAACTCAAGTGAATAAGACATCCAAAGAAGATGCAGAAATGGCCACATAATGTGAACTACAACCATACAGAAGTCCTTCAACCAATTCCAACCGTGAGCCTTTAGCTTTGAATACCCGGATACCAATGGCGAGTAAAAAGCAGGAACACTACGCTTTCAGAATAGAGGATTTAGGTTTTGCATTTTTAAACTGATGGTTCTATCACAGGTCAGGAAATTACACATGCCAATGTAAGTGATGCAGGTTTCAAAGAAATTTCAGATCTAGAGAAAAGAATGGTATTTGCTCATTTTTTCCTTCTTTGATGAAAAGTTTGACATTCCTTAAGAGCTTTAGATGTTAATAACTATCATCTGAAATTAACGACCAGAACAAGGCAAAACAAAGCTGCCAAAAGGAAAGAAAAGAAACAAACCAACAAAAACCCCACAGAAACAGTTTATCCAATAGCTTTGTGATTTATGACATGATTATTCTGACAGAAACAGCTCAACTGTAGGCTACATCTACTGCTACAATCAAGAACCTGTAACACACCGAGAGCAATGCAGCAGCATGCAGGAGTTATGACCCCTAAGGGAAAAACCAGAGCTAGAGGCTACACCACATCCCACTAAATGAAGCATGTTTCTTGTGGACTAAAAAAAACCAACAAACACAACAAAAGAAACCCAAACAACAACAACAAATCTAATTTGGGTAGACATTCCACATTTCCTGATCCAAATAGATTTTTCTCACCAGAGAAAATACAAGTCTCCTTTGACAGACCGGATGGAGAGGGGGTGGGATCGGTTAGCTGACAGTCACCAATCCTCAGCAAAATCGGCTTTTGTAAGGTTATCAGGTCTTAAAAGTCTCCAGCCTTGCACCACATGCCACACAAGCCCTGCCGGATCCCAGACTCTGCTTGGGGGATCTACCACAGGCCTGTTTCTGTAGTCAATGCAAAAGTGTCATCTGCCTTTATGCATGAGGTATCAGTACCAATTTTCTCAGAAGTATTCTTGCTGTTTATGAAGAAATAAGATTTCAGTATGAAAAAGAAGCAAACAGTACAACAATACATATCTTCCATGTTTGTAGAATTACTCCTGCTAGGTATAATGACTACATCTGATTTTAAAGAACTTAGTGTTTCTTTTACACCAAAACAGGAGAACCTTAAGCTAAGTCTCTTTTCAAACAAATTATTATTTGTTGTTGTGTCCAGCTGAGTATAACTGATCATGATTGCAAAATGTAAAGTCATGGTACGGAGAAAGTCCACGCAGATCCCACTGTAGTTCAGATGCTCACCACTGTTCAGAAGAAAAGAAAATAGGAGGCATAGCTGTGGCAAGGAAAAGCTGCAGATTTTCCCCAACACACTCCTACAAAACATTTCTGCCTCTGTTAATCAAATTTTGATTTTCATGGGAGGAAAAAGGACCAAAAAGCACAATTATAAATGATGCCCAGGCACATAGACTACATCTCTGCAGAATCATTTGTCCCGCATTTGCAATTTGTAAAGAAATAATAGTTTGGGGCTTTTTAAACTACAGTTCTTTCTAGGTGTGCCATAGAAAAGTAGAAAAAGAACCAGATTTGTAAGCATCACCCATTTTTCTCCACATTTCTGAATGATGAGTTCCACACATCTTTTTCTTCCTCTGTAACCTTTCCTAGTGGACTAGGAAAAATCACAAACTGCAGGTAATGGCACCTTCTCCATCACGCTCAGCATCAGGAGCCTTCACATGTGAAATATGACCACTTATCAATGAAGAGAGAGGTCAAAGGCTTCTAAAGCTGGAACAGGAACCTGCTGCCTGCTGCAAATCTCACACCAGCGCATTTGAGCCTGACACTTAATATTCAAACTGGATTGCGAGCTATGTACTCAAGGATAAAGCTCGGCAATAATAAAGATTCACAGTCTGACAGGCTCAGCATACAAATTCTCAGTGCAGAGCTAGTTTTGAATATTTTTGTAATCTCAAAAGGAATGAGATTTTTTTTAAAAAATACACAACAGTACTGACCATTTAGTGAGGGAAACAATGGAATGATAAAATAAAATTTTATTCTATATTTAGATATTGGCAAAGAAGTATGGGTTTTATTATAACATAGGTACACCGTGTGTGCAGTCTTTGCTGTGCTAATCAAACACAGGACTACATCAAATAACGTAAACACTTTGTTTTCGCAGGGCCTGATCCTTTGAGCCAGAAATGGACTACTTTAAACCATTTAAAAATTTTCCCAAATTTCAGATAATTTATGGCATTTGATTAGCATGTCAGCAGTGAAAGCAAAAATCACTGGAAAGGGTCTAAAACCTTGGTACATATCACTCAAACATTGTACCTAACCAGTTGTCTAACTACTCTCATATTAGGCCACCAACAAGTGGCAATTGCTAATATCCTTTCATAAACTCCAGACTATTTTCATTTTCTGCCCATATATAGAACAAGCTTTTAGGTGGTATTTACACTTCTTCATTTCCATTTTTAATCTCTCAGTCTTGATGATCTTCTATTGTATCCAACATTGTTTAGTTCACAGTAAAATATTCATTGTTTATTTTACAGTGACACTGTAAAGTCATGGCCCTTTTTCTTTTTTTGCCTTTCAATGCTTATTTTACATTACACATTTTGTTACGTGGATGTTTATGTAGATAGGAGGTAGTTTAAAATTAATGACAGTATAATTAAATGCCTAATAGATTTTACACTGAAAATATTGTTACTAAACATTACCTACACTTAGAATGTTTTGCTGGTTTTGTATTTTGATTTGAACATCTACATTTCTATTGCTAATGCTACCCCTTCAAAATTACATTGCATCCAGCTTAACTACATCTCACTAAATCACCTTGTTAGTCATACTTTGATTCATTCCATTTCATTGCCTTTCATATTTAAATTCCATTTCTTTTCCTACTCCCCATCTTACCTCTGAAAAAGACAAGCCTCATGCTGTGCAATGATTCTTCATGCTGCAACCTCACATAACTCTCATTATCAAGTTTATAATCTTCCCCATACATTGCAAGTTTTCCTACAGAACTGTCTTCCTAAACAATTCCAAATGTACACATTTAATCCCATCTCTTGGTTTCATTTACATTCCGCAGCACTACAAGAAGTCAAGTTATGTTTGTGGCATCATAAAATAAGGGATAGATGCTTGCGTGCCAATCCTGCAATGAGCAACCTGTAACCCGTGTGCTGCTGCGCCTGCCCAGAGCTGTGCAGGGATTCAGCTGGGAACTCAGGCTCCATCCACATGCCCACATCGTTCAGGACCAGAGGTTTTGTTGGACACAAGATACAAATGATGGTGGCACAGTGGAACTTGATTTACACAGTATGTAGTTACAATATAAATATAACTATATTCAATATGAGGAGGGAGTAAGGAGACACAGCCTAAATCTCCATCTCATACAAATATGATCATTATAACATAAAATATTGTCCTTTCTTATTCTCTCCTTGGCTCAAGTTATGTTTCTCAGGAATTTCACTCCAAATCAGCATTCACTTCTCAAAATCAATATATAAATGAAGCAAGAGCTTCTCTACTCCAATAAAAAATAAATTATCTTCTTCACAAATTTCTTGACTGAGCCTTAGAAAAAGATCATCCCCTTAGAAAAAGATCATCTCCTATATCAATCTGCAGATCAGAATCTTTCTTTAGCCACTGCAGATATAAAAGTGCTGCAATGTGAGCTCAAACTGAGGATGAAGTTCTTAAAAAACAATTCTGAAGAGGCACACTTTTCAAAATGGCCATCCACGCTGCTCGCTGCTTCAAACCAGGAGCACCTGAACAATCCTTACTGCCAAAGTTAGTGGTGGTTTAATGCACTCTCCAGTATTAGGAACTTCTAGAAACCAAAGTCTTCTCAAAACTGATTTGTACTCCTGAAAAGCTGCTCTGCTGTTCTTTGCCTTCTAGATGTAAAAGCAATTAACCCGACAGTGATGGGAACGTGCCCCTGCTCCAGCTACTGACCCTCTGCAGCAGGAACAGGGAGAGAGAAGAGAAGCCGGCGCTGATAGCCCCGCATCTGAACGGATCAGGGGCTGCTGCGTAACCGTCACAGCCTCCAGCTGAGTCACCAAGTGCCCTACAGTATTTGCCAGCTAAAATGGTTAAATGATCATGCCCAATCTACAGCTCATCAAAAATTGCACTACCAAGAATTGATTTAAAATAGCTGTCACACTTGCTAAAAGCAGCAAATCAAAGCCTGAGTCACCTCATCTTCTGTGGAATAACCAAATCCTGCCTGGATGCAGCATAATACGTCTTCATCTTTTACAGGGGTGAAGAGAAATTGTTAGAAGGAGTATGAGAGAACTGCTTGCTTACATGGAATTTTCCCCAGTCAAACTAAAAATGGCTCAGCATCTTGCTGCTGAAACTAATCACCTTGAAAGCATCAGATACTGGTTGCTGTTGGATAATGATTTGTCTAAAGGAATTATGGCAATGTTTTCTATTTATCTTTTTTTTTTTTTTTTATAATCTTAGTTGTAAAACATTTTGGAAATTTTTAGTTTGTTTGGTTTTTAAACACAGGATAAAAATCTAGCCTACTAAACCAAAACATAACTATTTTTTGTTTTTCTAAACCCTAGCACAAAAATTTGTAGCTTGAAAAATGTGTGCAGGAAGGAACGATCCAAATCTCATACGTGCAACTTTCAGAGAATTGATAAAAATTCTCCGTGCTGTCTTTGTCCTGTTTGAATATCACAGCTCTTCTGGGTATCACTTAGATCTACCCGTCATAATTCAGATACTTGTGAATAATTCAAGATGTTATGCTTTAACTCCTATCAGCAATTCCCTTGAAGAGAAGCTGTAAGTAAGCATTTATTATAAACTATAGCGTGAATCTATATAATTAATATTTTGATGTACTTTACCTGTCTTACTGTTTGCTCTTGTGATATTAAGCTGATATTAAATAAATAACGTTCAGACAACTTGTTGTCCTACTTTCCAAAGATGCTTCAATTTATATAATTACTTTATTTGATTTATCGTTGCATCTTTACTCATTTACTCATGTTACATAATCTGTTAATGTGCTATCAATGTAATTAGCTGTTTCTTTGTAGGAAACATTTTTTAATCAAGCTAGCATTTTTATTGCAGAAGGAATGCACCATGAGTACTTCCCTGGAATCAAAATATCCTTTTAATGGCATGACAGCAACGTGTTTCATCTTTGCTCATTTTCCTCGCAACACTGAAGCAAAACAGAGATAATGTGCTATTATTCAAGCATAAGAAAAATAGTAGTGCTCCGCTAACACGTGTCAGAGGTGAATAAAGGCATAGGAAATGATAGGAAAACAACTAAAATATGCCTTCATTTTTCAAACAAGATTTCAGAAGGCCTGTGCCCAAGTGATTATAAGTTATAGATTATGATTACAAGATTTTGAAATGACAACAAGCAAAACTGAGGAAAAACTGATGGTAGATTTTGTTATTTGCTACTAGTGAAGAGTTAAGAACCCCTTCTTCTTCATGAAGGGAACGCACATCCCTGGTTAGAAACATGAAGAATTGACCCATTAGCCTGTATTCTTCAAATAATCTTCCTTTTTGCTGTTTACAGGATAGCGCACTAATGCCATCTAAAAGAGTTTTGCATGTTTACTCTCCAGATTCACCAAGGTAATACTTAGGGTAAACAGGGATAGAGACATAAGAAGAAAAAAAAAA
>VZZY01014493.1:0-63480 GCA_013400335.1 Eurystomus gularis | reverse complement strand
TTTCTCTGGTTTGAGTTACTTTATAAGTCACAAGGTGTTTTTTAAAGTATAACTTGCATTTGAGATGGAAGTTCCATCTCAAGCTGTGGAGTGAAAACCAAAATTTTCTAGGATATGACATAGGTTTAGGAGAAAAATTTCACTAGTTTCAAGGTCACAATTTTCAAAATAATTTTTAAGTGCTCTGACATGCTGTGTTTTAAACCACATTCAAATTGAATAATGGTAAAAATGTAATCAGTCATCAGAGTCTCTTGCAGGTTCTGGGACAAAGGAGAAGCACTGGGTCCAGTTTTTTCCAAATTTTTAGTACCTGTATTATGGCATCTTTCAAATATAGGCAAAGGCATCCCAAGACCATGCTCCTCACAGTGGTTAATGAATGTGTCTGATGTCAGTAAACAGCCAGGTGTGAGCATTAGCCCCGTCTGTATTTAGTAGGTACATTAACTATTTCTGGTTAGTGTAAGAGTCAGGATATAAAATAAGAAGTTCAGTGAGTAAAGGCTGCTGAAAGTGACCTTTAAGCATGGCTACCAGGTGGAAAAAACCCAGTAAGAATATGAACAGTTAAAGGGCTGAATCAAGATCATGGCATCAGATCTTCCAGAGATAGATTAATATTACAAAATATGCCGAAATTATAGTTTTTGCCAGAAAAAGGCAATATAGATTTTGAAGAAAAAAACCTCTCAACATGTTTCTGCTTGGGTGACTAAGAGAAATAACTGTGATGTGGAAAATACTTTATTCTGAGTAGAAGCTTTAGAGGATCCCAGCAAAGAACTGAGATACCAACTCTAGAGTGTTTCACCAGTGAAAGATTCTCTCTGATGAGTGCAGCCTGTAATACAAGGTGTCCAGGAAGGCAAAGTCCCCAACATATGGCTGGGGGAAGTATTATTAATATAAGGAGTGGGAAGTTGTAGGTTCTTCATCTGTGTTCTTTATATATAATGATAGAAGTATTTGGACAATAAAAGGACTTCAGTATTTCTGTTCTGAAGCACTGAACCGTCTGCAGTGTGTCTTCATCATTTTCAGCCCATCCGTCTCCATTTTGGAGTGAAGAAGTGAAGAAGAAGGTTTGTTTACAAACGTGAGCAGTTCAACTTCATTCCATCAACAAAGAAAGAAGTTTCTTTTCTGTGAGGTACTGTCCCCTGGTAATTTTATGATAATTGATCACATCCATCACATTCCTTCTTCCATGTTACTTCACTGTCAGAAAAATTAGATATTTATAGTAAATCAATCTGAAAGAAGCATCAAAAAATGCTTGTCCTTTCATTTTGAAAGTAGTAATTTACATTTGTGTAATTTGTTACTTCTGTGACAACTTGAATAGTGCTGCAATTAACAGTCGCTAATACTTTCTGTGATAAATCTGTTTTGCAGAGATTCATCATTCAGATATAAATATTTACTCCACATTCAAATGAGTCTCAATGATTGGGAGCAACTATTTATCATTCAGTAATCTAGAGGCAACAAAATTGTATTCATGCTTCAGTTACTCCAAAATAGCAAATTTTGAAATGTTGTTCACTGCTGGCTTGTTCACGTGGATTTAATTAAGCATACAATGATAGTAAAGAAGGACTTAAACTCTGATTTCATTCATGAACTCTAATTTAAAAATAAGCTAAGTTTAAAAGTAATTTTGGCCTCTATCTGGCAAAGTCAAAATAAGATCATGTAAGAAAATTTACATCTGACGTTTCCTTGACTTTGTGAAGTGCATGCTCTGGTTTTGACCTGGTTTTATTTCTATTTTTCTTCACTTTTTATATATTTTCTTCTCTATATCAGCTATACTCGACCTTTCTCCACCGTTTTCTGCTTTTCTAGAGAGCTGATCTGTCTCTTTCAATCCAAGCACGGCTACTGCCATGTTCCTTTTCCTGGATAAGGTATTTCAGTGAATGAGCAGTGACAGGCAGGGGCAGATAAATGTTTTATCTTACTCATTGGGCTGACCATGCTTTTTGGACTTTTTGTTGTTGTCTCTTAGCAAAGCAGCACCAAGTTGCTGAAGGTTGTGTTTACTTGTACAGCAGGTCACTCAAAGGAGAAATGCAGGGAGAAAGCCACTTGTCAACATAAAGCTGGCTATACCACAGTTCATGTTTCACCTGTTATCCTGAATTAACAGCATGTGGAAGTAGGGTAAAGGTTATATGCCCATTCTTCCCTGCTTTCCTCTCATCATCTCCAACTTCTTTTATTTTTCAACTCTGTTTCTTGCCTGCTTTGTTTCTGCCAGTTGCATCCTCCAAGGTCATGCACGTCTTGTGCTGCCCAGATGTTTTTCTCTTGCTGTTGTTCTCTCCCGTAAGTCACTCTTCTACTCCCCTTCACTTTTCCCTGTCCTCCTCATTAACCTCAGCATCTCCCAAGTTGAATCTCTTTTTCCCAGGGGATGCTGATGCTTTTTTGTCATTGTGAGTGCCCAGAAAGCAGTGGTAGAGATAAACAACTCTCCTACGTTCTAGGGCCTGCAGTCATGGTTCAGACAAAGCATAAGTCATTAAAAATAGGTTCTTATTATAGTTTAGAAAACTTAGCTATGCATGAGACTTTTTGTGCTTCCAATAGAAAATAATTTGCAATATTTATCGGGAAAGAAAACTTCATGTTTTCTCATGGAAATAAAATTACTGAATCAAATAAAAACCATAAAATTGTATTTTAGATCAAATAATTAAAATAGGCTTTAAAAAAATGTGTTACGTAAAACATTTGTTTAGGGAAATAAATGCCCCTACTACTCAAGAAGGTGAATTTGCTCACCAGTTTCAAAACTTCTTTCTACTTCTTTCTACTTTTTCTTTGTCAAAGCCTGACTAAAAACTTCAGCTTCTCCAGAAAATTTATTTTGGTGAATTTATTCCCTGGCCAGTTTCATGGGGAAGGTCACAGATGGAGGAAATGCAATTAATTAAATCAGAAAATATTTTATTAGGGCTGTGGGCCTAAGAATATTTTATTGAGATGTGTAAGGGGAAAGCATCATGATGTAAAGCCAAGTTTTGAAGTAGTTCTATTCTTAACTAAACTCTAGCCTGTCTGTTGTTCTTTTCCATTATTTTGAATAGAGACTTAGTTTTTCAACAAGTATTTTCCTTCATGACAAGTTAGGGTGATGCATCACAAAACTCTTTTTTTTTTTTTTTCTATGAAGAAACATTACAGTACAAGCTGTATATCAGCTCAATTAAGCACATAAAGCTCTGAAGCTCTTATCTTAATCCCTGTGGTGATAAAACAGTAATTGTTCTGAGAAACTACAAGGGAAACAGTGACTCAAGCAAAGACATGGTGTTCCAGTTGATCTCAATTGCTGTCATGTAACTGATTCTTTTGTCCACCATCTAAATTTAATGCTTCTGTCTCCCTGAGGATTTGTCACAAGATCTCTTACATTATTGTTTTCGTGTTGACCTGTCACTATCTAGTCTGCATTCTCAACCAAACTGAAATAATTGCCTCAATTTACCTGACAATTCTTTTGAGATCTCAAGTCATTGCAGTATTTTACATGTTTGAACTAGTTCCATGTGAATCATTAGTTCACTGTATCTTCAAAAGATCAGATTTTACCTTCTACCTGTTTTTTTTTCGATACAGACATGAAGGGCCAAACTTCTGCTCTAAGTAGGCATAAGTGACTTCTACTTTATGAAGACTTCATTTTGGCATGACTTCATTTACAGCCTTCAGTAAGTTACTTTTGATGTATATCATGAAGAAAATAAAAATTTTTCTTTCAGTTTAAATAGACCTAGTAGCATGAAAATATACTTAATGGCAAACAGTTTGTTCTTTTCTGTATGCAGTGCGTTAGATAATGTCCTTCAACATGCATAAAACATTATATTCTCATTTCTCTGGAAGCAGCATTGAGGCATGTGTATGCCTTTCTGGAGCTCATTGTGCCGTTCTGTCATGTGAAGTACTTACCACTTTCTCTCTGCCAAAGGCATAACTATATCCTGTGCTAGGGATAGAAATTAGGATAGGAAATGTTCCTTTAAAAATCTGAAAGTATATTATGTTTTACTTTGGAAATCTCATCAGTGGATGTGTACCTATTGCTATCCTTCTCAGGCTGTACTGTAAGTGTGTCAATTACATCTCAGTCACTTAAAAGGATGGGTGCATTTCTCTCAGTTTTTATTGCAAAAGAAATCTCAAAAGGCAGGCTGATGAAAACATTTCCTTTACATCAGGCACACTATCTCAATAAATGATTGACGAAAAGGTAGACAAATTAAGAATTGTTGACAATAAGTTGAGATGCTATTTCCAAACTCATTCCAAGGATAAATGAATTTGCAAGCAATATGAAAGGAAAAGGTCACTTGAGACAGAAGTGCCCAAGTGGAAGTCTCCTCAGTGTTTCCACTGCCATCAGTAGTTATTTATATGTTTGGTGATCATAACTGATAGCAACAATTACTTTGTTTCTAGAGATAACAATAGCTGGGATGTCATAAAATACTGATTTAATTATTTGGATCAGGTCCAAGTGATTCTTCGTCCAGGAAAAGAAAAGGAAAAGCAGCATTCTGAGAAGACAGACATAACTATTTATTATCTTCTCATAAAGAATGACATTGGGAGAAATCCAGTACCTGTTGAACTTGAGATCTCCCGTATCTGTGGGCAAACACTTGCTCAGTTACTCTGGTGCTATCATAGAGGGAATTGATACCAAGTGAGGATCTTACAAGAACTCATGACTGCTAGCGGGCTGAATTTTCACATAGTCCCAAAGGGTTTTATGGAAGAGGTAGTGCTGATTCCTCTTGGAGCACTGTAGCTGTAAAATATGAAAGATAAGAGCTTTCCTGTGATGATGTGCTCTAAAAAAAGTAGTAAAGCCAGGTTGTGATGGAGGATACAAACCCTATGCAATAGTAACTGCAAAGAAGTTAGCTAACAGACTGCTTCTAAGAAACTGCATGCTAAGGAGGCCAAGCTGTGCCTTGAGCAGTGTGGGGTGAGACTGTGTGCCTGTTTGGGTCTACACCTCAGAGATCTGCGAAGAGGTTAAGTAGGCTGGAAACGGGACATGGGGGAAGCCAGTGTTGCCAGGCTGTAAGGGAGTTAAACAGTAACCAACAGTGGCAGGAGGCCTAAGCAACTGGGATTTTAAGTGTCTAATAAAGACCTTGTTCCCCTTTTTAGTATTTTTGTCATATAATGTTGCCTGGCAAATCAAAGGAGTTGCAGTGAGAGTAATATTTTACTGTACAAACAATAAGTACGTGTTATAACTGAGCAGAGCTCTACTTAACATCTTGATCAAAGCATGAGCGTGATTAGAGAAATTAATTGCCCAGGAGATGCATCTATTTAAAAAAAAAAACAAACAACAACCCAACTGAAAAAAAGGCCGAGCGACCTGCCAGTTGAAAAAGGACCTGTAATAGGCTGCAAAAGGAAAGGTTAGAATATCTGCTCCTGTGGTAAACTGTTGTTTCCCTCAGGACTAATAAAAGGGGTGGTGATAGTAAGCTTATGTAATGAGCCAGCCAGGGGAAATGAACAATCTTCATGATTTTTGGATGGCTGTGATCCTTAAATGCATGAAAAACCTTCACGTTGTAGATTTGATTGCAGAAGGTCATCAAACACAGTCTTAAATCTGCTTTCGTCTGAATCTGTGGGCATTTAGTGAGGATGATTTGCTTTATTCTAAAGGAAGTGCAAAGGGAAAACTCAAAGATTACTGTGTTGGAAAAAATAATGTGGCTTTTCTGCATAACTTCACAGCTGTAAGCAGTTAGAAATATAAGGATATTCTCCTTAGAATCATCTTTTATAAGCATGGGTCTGAAGGAACAGTCTTCATTTGAAGAATCAGTTGGAGATGTCCTAGGACAAATTGATAAAACGACTACTAGCAAATTGGTAGGACAAATGATGGACACCCAAGACTTCCAAGGCAATCAAATTTGAATAATAAGGTGAGAGGGTTCTGGTGATACAGACCTTAACAAAGCATTGGGCTCTCTTTTACAATAGGAAGAAAGTGTTAAAGTATAGTTCTCAGGAATCATAAGTTCAGTACTTAGTGGTAATCAAAATATATAAAAGGCTATGAATTTTAGGAAAGGAATTGTGAAAAGTGGAAGATGTTACTGTGCTGCTTTATATGTGGTCACTGATAACTGCCACACTCCTAGTGGAAGTAAAGATAACAGAGAAAGACAATAAAGATAGTCTTGAAAGGAGAGGCAAAATAAAATTGTGTCTTAGAAGCCAACAGTAGATAGGGAAGTAGGCTGGCCTGAAGGATGAAAACATGGGACAGTAGAGGCCTCTTTCAAAGGGCTACTAATGGCAGCAGCTCATATGAAATCTTCATTTGCAAATTCCCTTAACAACAATTTGCCCTCCCATGTTCTGGAACAGTAAGGATGGGTTTATTTTATTCTGCATCTTCACCATTCTCATGTTTGTCCTAAGAAAACACTGTTGCCTGTTGACAGACAATTCAATAGCCTTTAAGGCTTAGGTTGTTTTGTTTTTTAAATGCAATTAATAATTGAATAAAATAGCAAATAGAAACTATTATTTGTCCATATACAATTTGCTAATTTCTGTTTCATCTGCCCTGGTGTGCCTTTTCCTATGGTACTCTATGGATGAAGACTGTAACATCTCCCAAAACCTAACCCAGTTTGGCTTCTTATGCTGCCTCAGTCATGCACTCCAGTGTCACGCTCGCTATAGGATCTATGGTAGCTTGGTGCCCCTAACCTTGTCTAGCCTTAGGGGCTGATGCCAAGCCAGCAACATGTGGTTCTCAGCCCAAAACATGACTTAGACCCCCTCAGTTCTGGTGCTTTTTTGATTTCCAGTGTTCCATGACACCATCTGTCTAGCAGGGTGTTTGGCTAGGCTAGGGTGGAAGAGTAGAAAGGACGTTTCTCATTTTTAACTGGGGTAGAGTCTTGTTTCTTCATAATCTCTGCAAGAAAGCAGGAATAAACCCAGCAGTAAGTAATGCAATTCAAAGCAGGTAAAAGACAAGGAGGGAAGCCCCATGTCAAACATTTTCATTCAACCAGAGTTTCCTCACCCCCTCTTGCTATGACTTCTGTATTCCATTCCAGTCACACTAGAAATAATAGTGCAATTCCCTTATAAAGCCTTCCTTTGGGCTAAGGTCTGTGGAGCCTAGAAGAAAGCACAGGCCATAGGAGAATCCTGCAGACTGATTTAGCTTACATTTTTGTCCCTGCAGCCCCAGGCGACCGAGCAAATGAATCCTGACTTGTTTTTGAAAGACAAGCAATTTGCAGTAATTTGCTTATGGCTGTGTTGTTTTCTCCGAAGTCTTCAACAGGAGCAGAGCAGAGTCTTCACTTTGGATTAATAAGTTTTGCTAAGGGTGACTTCTTCACTGGATGCGGATAAACGGTATAAAAGACAAAATTTCCACAAAACTGGCCACAGCCAAAACATAACTTATGGGAGGAGCTGGATATTCAGATCAGAAAGCCAAATTTGACTTTGTACCTGATTCTGAACTAGCACTGTCCTTACTCATGTGAATGGAACTCCTCTGGAGTCCAGGCTCGCACCTTTTAAAACTGGAGTAGCAGCACTTAGAAGGTTCATTGGAGCCTTGAGTAAATATTTGTATCTGCAGACCGAGGGGTTCCAATGGTGCAGCCTCGGGCACCCTCTAGTGGTGTCCTACAGAATTTAAGGTTTTGTTCCGATTGTAGCTTTTAAATAGCCTTTCTGTGGATTACTGTGTGCATTCTAGGTATTCAAGTGTAGACAATAGATTTTGGCTCTTGTTTTTTTTAAACGTCCTTAGATCTTGACCTCCAGGAGATCAATAACGAGATAAATAACAACAACTAAACTGCAGATTTTCAAAAGTTAATTACTGGCTACGGTTGGGTAAATATGATTTGAATAAAGACAACCTAGTATGCCATGTCCTCTTAGAATTAACCTTATCCTCCAGGTAGGAATTTCAGAAATCTTGACAACAATGTTTTCTTCATCAGTCTTTTCAGTTTTAGCCTCATGTATAGAACTCAATGTAGATCTTAAATGTTTATAACATAAGCACCTGTGACTCTCTTGCATCACCTCCAGAAAACAGATTAATCAGATCCAAGTTGTTTGGGAGTGAGAGGGACTTGAGTGCAGGATTCAGGAGAAAACAAGAGTAGAGAATGGATTTGTACTTTTATTAGCAGACGTGTTTTCTGTACGTTTGCAACTTTTCATGTATTTGCAGGAAAGTACCATCTGCTCCAGGATTTGTTTGTCTAACTGAGGTTTCAGTGCAGGAGTTTTACTGTAGAAAGTTTCAGGTCTGGATATAGCTCCAAGTCCTTGACACATCCCTGAAATGGATGGTAAGACATCTGTACTTTTCTGAACAGTTAGCTTGTTGAATCTACCCATCTTCATCATAATGCTAACCCCAGTCTGAGTTTGGCAGGCTTCATTTATCTCAGCTTTTGATCCAGATTCTACCACTCGGGGGGACTAGATACAGCAACAGAAATGGCTGGGGTGAGAGCACAACACCCTGCAGCTCTCCCAGTTTTGTGTAAGTGTTTGGTTGGCAAACAGCCAAACCTTGTAGGTCAGAGTTAAGGTATGAAAAGATTATAGCATGTTAACTCCTTGCTTTCCTGTAACTGTGGAAAAATTTCCTGCTGAGGGATTCAGCTGTGAGCCCCAGAGCAGGTGCAGCCACAGCCCAATTGGAACAGCCCCTGCGGCTGGCGCTTCAGCTCAAACCTTGTTGTAGCTCCCAGGGCTGCAAAGAATCCGCTTGGATTTGTTGAGTTTTTGCCTGTTCTTTGAACAGCTCTGCTCATGAACTGGAACTGGCCAGACAGCTCCAAGAAACACTGTATGAAATAGGGGCTCACATCTAGGAGGGTTAGGGAACAAGAATGGAAATAGATATATTTCCTTAAGGAAAGAATAGATTCTAATCTAATCTAATCTAATCTGTTAGATTTGATTAGCCAACGTCATATGTTTATCCCACCATTGTTGCATGTTGTGGTATGACTGAGGAAAAGAAAAAAAAGAAGGAATGCTTTTAATGACTATTGTAAGTACTGTAAACCAGAACTCCAGCTGGCAATTTAAAATATTTTAGAAACACTCTTTCTATCCTGCCTTTACATAAATTCTTCTTAAACTGCATGAAAGTATATCTGTTGATGTGAGATGCAGTGTGTGTTTATCTGTAGGACTCCTTCCAACCCAAGTCAGAAGAGTTTCTTAACTTTCCGTATTACAGGAATTATATAAGGAGAGAGATATGATACATTTGGCTTAGCATTTGTTTTCCTTGAACTTCATAGACTGTTTCATGAGAATTATTTCTGCTTACAGTGGAAATGGTGAGAAAGATGAGGAGCTGCAACTGAAGGTGGTGAACATTTTACTGGTAAATGAGCAACATATGTTGGACTCCCCCCCGGCACCACTGTTCAAACTATTTATCAAGATGTTTTCTGTTGCAGAGTATGAGGAAGTTGATGAAATGTATTAAGAGTGACTCTGAAATGAATAGCAGAAATATTCAGAAATATGCCGCTTGCTCTCTTTTTCTCCATTTCTTCTTATTAAATTGTACATAGGCTTGATCCACAAGTTAGGGGGAGTCCTGAATTTTATGTCAAGCTTAAACCTTAATCTTAGCGACAGAAATGTCATGAAACATTGTTATGTGTGGGAGATAGCTAATTTGTCAGTTTATTTGATTGAAACTCTTGCTTTAGAATTTGTACCTCCCTCTTCTTTCTTTATTCTCTTCTGCTTTTGCAACTCCCTGTCTTTTTGTTTTAATGCTAATGTATTTAACATTTCCATTAGTCTGGTTTGTGAAGCTTGTGTCTAAAGGTAAATAAGAGAACAATGTTGTTACTTCTAATGAAAAGGAGAAGTAACCTGATCTTAATCTAAATTAATGCTATGAAATGGAAAGAATTAGTGTTACATTAACAGTTACACCTAGTACCCCTAGTACATCTATCACCCCTAGCTAAAACTTGTAATATAGCAAACTATGACATCACAAGTTCTGAAGCACCTAAATAACTATTAAGAGCTGCTGTAGGAACAGACCTGATTTTAACAGAAGATGAAAATGGCAGCCAGAAAATGAATGAATGAATGAATGAATGAATGAATGAAAAGTTAGCTCTGTACACTAAATAATTAAAAAGCTTAATACTGAAACTCTTACACTGACCAAGTTTTCAAAATCCATATTTCCTAACAGAATAGCTATTAATAGTTACCGTAAAGCAAAAAGCTATAGTAACAATTGTGCCTGAATGTGGGGGGAAATATTCTTTCAGTCTTGGTGAATATTGATTTCTCAGGTAACACCTATGTGGCAGTATATGCACGTTTTTGTGCGAGTTGCTTATGTTAGACAATGTAAGTTTGTTTATACAGTGATTATAGCAAACAGACTCAGGTCTTACGCAGTTTGGATGTAGTTTTCCTGCATTAAAAGTTATTTTTTGCAATAGGTAAGATTCTTGAATAAGAATCATATCTCATGGATTTTGAGGCATTCTTCTTGCTAAGCTGCTACACATTATTTATATTTTATTATCTAGTTGTTGCATCCTGATGTACTGAGCTCAATATGAGTAGCGAGTTACTCAGTGGGACCCTTCTGGAATACAGTACTACTCATTGTGAAGGCAGATGCCACTAATTGGTTCCACGTGATGGAACCTTGAAAACAGCTTATAATGGATATTTTTAAAGAGACCATGAAGCTGGCAAACTCAGCCTTAACTCTGACATTTTAGCACTGTAGTGAAGAAATAAGTACTAGTTTTATACCACTCCCCCACCTTCCCCCCTCCTCCATTTTTCTGTTGTGTAGTTAAGCTTGAAAACTGCTAGTATTTCAAGAATAATTTCTAGAATTTAAGCATATTCTTATTTCAGTGTAGGGTCTGGGCTTCTTGGCAATATCAGATGCTTGTGTTATTTTTAAATTATTTTATAAAAAATATTCTTTAGAAATAGGTCTTATAAAATATTTTTTAAAATACAATGTCCATACAAATGCATACAATTTGACAACTGAACTTTTTTTCCAATGATAAGGCTCTTCAAAATAGTTAGAAAGAATAAGATATTTAAGTTCTCTAGTTGTTTTCTTTCAAGATATGTTTGTAAAAAACAGAATAATTATGGTTGTGGGTCATTCCTTTTCTTTTCATCCTTTATTCTCTGTATCTCTCAAAACAGTTGAAGTTCCTAATCCTGAAAGAGAGAAAAAGATTTTTGTAATGGCCAGGGAAGAGGGTGAACTATAGACAGTGGGAATGAGAAGTGGAAAGGAACTGGTTGTTCATCTGATGGATTTCTTGAGCCTTGTGCATGGGCTGAAAGACTGGCACTGTTGGGAGTTCACACAAACTGTGCATTTGCACTGCTGCATCATTTTCGGTCTTTTTCTAGTCACTCTGATCTCTGGCCCCGTATGACTTATGCCTAGAGGTGTAGTCAAGACGTAAGAGGAGGAGTAGGCAAAGCACTGTGCTGAAGCCAGTGTATTGACCACTTCTGCTAATCAATGCCCAGCTGCAGTGTAGCTTTGTGGTCCTTCCCCTGAGTCCTCAAGCACTGGCACATTTTCTGTGGTGTCAAAACAGAAACCAAACATCAGGGCTTTCTTCCTTCTATTTCAATGATCTTGAGTTAGTGCTCGTATTCATAATAAGAAGAATGGTTTAAAATGAAGGCAAGGTTTTCAAGGTGAGAGGCTTTCACAGAATAGGGTTTTTTTATTATTATTTCTGCCCACATGATGGCAGTATGTGTTAATCCAAACCAAGAAAATAATAAAAAATATTACAGCATTTCAACAACAGAGTTCTGTTGCACTTCCCCAAAATCCAGGAAGCTATGAAAAGTTGCCAAAAGGCCTTACGACCAGTTATGAAAGGATAACTCTCCCTTGTTTTAAGAGCCCCCAAGACTTAAGAGGCTGTAAAGCGCTGCTTCATGCAAGAACCACATGTAGCGAACTCTGAATTGGTATGGAATGGTGCTGTGTTATAAATAGAAGTGGTCAGTAAACCTTTGTCAGTCATGCTTGGCTTAATCATTTGCAGTCAATAAAGTCATTGAAGTATAATTACCACTCTCTGGCATCGGTTTTGCAAGTGCAGAACTGGAGATCTGAGGCTGTATGGGCAGCTAGATGCTTAGCGTTTAATCTGTGGTAAGATTACAGAAAGTCTAAACAGACAGACTATTGAGATACTGGCTGCAAAAAAGTTCAGGCGTTACTTCAGAAGGATTATGACCAGGAACAAAATCTATTGAATCTGTCAAGCTCTTCATCTATTTGTAAGTTGAATCAAGGGAGTTTGAGTGTGTGTGGGGTCTGTGTGTGTTTACTAGGTGGAATCAGAGAACATTGCCAGTAGTCACAGATAAAGGTTATAATGTTAAAAAATAAAAATTAAAAAACCAAACCAAAACACTTCTTTTTCTGAGCTTTGACATATCTGTAAGCACATGGTATTTTAAAAAATTTTCTATGTACTGTAATGTAAAAATCCGGTAGACTTAATTTTAAACCTCAAACTCTTTTCATGCCAAGATAGATAAGAAAAAATACAATAGCAGAACTTAGTATTTGCAAGAGCAAAAATAGGGAGGTAGGAACAGATACTCAGTTCAGCCCAAAGGCATGAAATAAGAGGCATGTGTGAAGCTCAGCAGGTTCTTTTGATTAGGGTCTTGGATGAGTGTCACCTGTGACCAATTTACCTTCTGGATCAGTTTAGGGAACATGTGAGCACAGGCAGCTCTTTCTTTTCTTTTTCCTTGTCTTTTGTAACTCTGAGTTCAGTTTTAACAGCTGTGATTTTCTCCTTCTTTACCTTGATGTATAAATGAGGAATTGGAGCAGTGCTCTTTTAGTTGTGCAGCTTTGTTTCCTGAAAAACTTGGACTTCATGATGTGTCTGGAGAACTGTTGTGACAGGGTACCTGCAGATATGAAGCTAACAAAAAGGACACTGAAGTGGCTCAAAGACCAGAGTGAGTAATCCATTGCTACCTTTGCTTGTTGTGGTTGGAGTTTATATTTCTCAGATCCTAGAGATTATTACTGTAGTTCCTATATGACTTGTTGTAAGATGTCCTATGGCTAGTGTATCTCTTCTACTGGCTCCTACATATAATAGGCTAGGAAAGTCCTTGCCCTCATGGTTTACACTCTGCAGGTAGGTAGGAATTTATTGTGGCATGCTGTATTCCCATATGTTTAGTGTTACAACTGAAGTTATACCTAAAAATAAGCCACCAGAAGCAAAAACACTTAACCCTGTGTCCACATAGGACTGGTACTACTAATGGGAGAAGTCTTGATATCTTCAGTGTTTAGGGTATTTTCTGACTTACATAATTCCTACAGATATGGACAAATGTTCCTTTTGGTTTACCATTACTCCTCTCATATCTGTAAAATTTCCATTTGGAATTTCTCACTTTCTTCTTTGTGGCTAGGCTACAAGTAACACTTATTTCTAGAAACTGCATATCAAAACTCCATAAATGTATTATTCTTCTGTTCCCACACCCCACATCTTCTAAAAGGAAATAATCTCAATGCTCATGAGTATAGTCCCCTCTGTGGTCAGACTAGGACTATTTAGCTGCCATTCCTCTCAGTCGTTTTACTATACTGAGCTAGGAAGTGTTCCTGTTAATTTAACTGAATTTAAAACATGCTATTTAGTAGACTGCAGAGATTATCCAAGACTCAGTGCTAGGCTCTGTTCATATGAAGCATAGGAGAAAATGTCTTCCTGGAAGATGTTAACATGAAAAAAAAACAACCAAAATTCACATACAGTTCCCACTAAAAACCAGGTAAAAATAAGACTGTTGCAAATAAGGGTAGTGCTGCAACATCTTGGGGTGGGCTGAGGTAATAGGGAACAAGTGTTCCAGAAAGATAAATATGAGGGAAAAGGGAATGTGTTAGACTGGAGGGAAGGGAGCCTGAAGAGAACAAGCTGTTTATTTCTTACACATTCAAAATATTGCTGAAATTCAGTTTAAAAAATATGTAGAATGTCCAGGGTCCTTGATCTGTGATTATTCCTACTGCCTGGTTTCTTTCTATGCCTTGTCCCCAAACTGAAGCAGATTTTGTCTACTAACTAATAATAATATGAGAAAGGCATAGGGAGGCCCTGATGTTTGATTTGTACCTTGAAACATCAGGGCCTGTTTGAGCTTGGTGTATGATTGCTGGGCATAGCATGAAATGATGTTTTGAGGTATGAATTAAGTGTTTTGGGGAAAAATTATTTAGCTGATGAGACTCTAAGGCATTATTATTAAACTAATTCTTTTTATTATTTTGGGGGAAGTGCATTTTACTCTAGATTCTTTAAAAGTATGTTGAAGGTGTAAAACTAACTTTAATACTTGCAGAATGTACTGGTGTGAAGCAATACGTACTCCTATAAACTAGCACATTTTGCGCTAAGAATAGAGGGCTGATCAGTTTATTACACAGTATTTTGGTACTGAGATGACTGTAAGCCCCAAAAGTGCTACTGCTCTGCTCATTGCGAGTCTCTGTTGCCTGAAGTGAAACAGCTGAGATATTCGGAAACTAGCATGAAGGAGAGATGCCAGCTTTAGGCATGTCACCTCTACAGTGCTATGTCTAGTAAAAGGGAAGTATGGCATTACCAGATGCACTCTAGATTGCTAGTCTCTTGTTTTTCCAGCATTGGTGAGCAGAAATATCTAGGGGAAGAGATTCCTGGTCAAAAGTAACTTATCTTGGGTTTCTCTAGAGAGAGCCATCAAGGATTGCTCAGGGGGGAGCAGACTGGTACAGGCCTGGCAGAGAAAGTAGTTGTGCTTCTTAGAACTCCTGGACAGAAGATGCAGCAGAGGGATGCGAATTGTATTGAGAAGGCATGTGGGCTGGGTAGATCTGGGTAAAAGCTTGACACGAGCTTTGTCATGTGATTTGCGATTGTGATTTGCAATTGTGTGCTCTCCAGAATTATGACAGAGAGGTTCTTATGGTAGTTTTCTGTTCAGGAATGTGAGGAGATGTACTTCATTGGGCTAACTTATGAAAAAATTCAGGAAACATTTGCATGAATTATACTGATATTGGAAATCACATATTATCACCATCCCTGAAAATGAATTTCTCAAAGTACATCCCTCATTTTTATAGAACTGCTGAATGAAATATTTACACCTATATATTCTACAATGTAGATGACTGTTTCTTTCCTATATCAAGTAAAACCAGTGCTTTCTGGAGAAACCCCATTATTTTCTTAGCAATTCTGAGAGATGAGTTTGGTCTCCTTCCAGTCCCCAGTTGTTAGAATGCTTGGCTATTGCTACAGTTGGCGGTAAAGGGTAGCCTGGGGCTCTCCTCTTGCATCCACTGGGATCTCTTTTGTATAGACTCAATCCTCCCACCCTGCGCCCCAAACTAGCTTAGCAAGCCAAGAGAATGCTTCTTGAACTAAGGAGTAACTTGGACATTGTCCTTTCTTCTGTCTTCCAGTGCATGGGTGTGTCTTGAAAAGAGACTATTAATTGGCTGGTATTTTGCACAAGGGATTGTCAGCTGCAGAAATATCCCTTTATGGGCCTCTGCTTGCTTATGTAGTTCAGGGAGGCCTTGGGGCTTCTTTGACCTAGTTCCCTGTATGGATGAACAAGAGTACTGCTCTGAGGCTCAAAGAGTGCCTTTGTTTCTAGTTTTCACTAACACAGTGGAGAGATCTGACTTTGGTGGTCTTGGCATGGAGAAAATGACAAATCGGACCATCCTCTTACTCCCAGTGGTAAGGCTGTTAGAATGGAAGCGCTGAATGCTGGAGGTGATGGCACAAGTTTCATTATGGTGTCAACGAAATCTATTTAATGTGGTGTAAAATGGCAGGATATCTACAGCACTAAAGCATTTTTTTTCTCATGTCAAATCAGCTAACACAATAGTTGTTCTGAGCAGCTTTTTTCGTACGTATAATCTGATAACTGATCAACATGAATGGCTTCTACTTCAGTGATACATACACTGAGTTCATTGTGGATCACAGTGCAGTATTATGTCTAAATTTATAATTTATAGTATGTTTTCATTATTAGAAACTCTGGTGCACCTCATGCACAAAAAAATAACTCCTGGCTAAGTAGCAGCTTAAAAATTATGTCTTCGTTCTACTGGATATGAATATTATCTTTGTATGTTTGTTTTAGTGGTGAAGTTAAGGTGGCTCAGAATAGGAGGTGTAAAGCCAAGGCAATTTTCAGTTCCACTGCCTTTGCTTAAAGCACTGACTCCTTAAGGTCTACTAATCATTTGGAGGACCCTGCCTTAGTGAAGAAAAGCTCATTATCATGTTCTTAACTAGTTTAAATAGAACTCAAATATTAATTGAACTGCAGTTTCACAAAAAAACCCCATAGCTAGCACAGTTTCTCAAACTATGATAGGCTAGACAGCCTATAGTATCCCTACAGCCAGTTAAGTGCCTGTGTGCCCACAGCCTAATCACTGGTGTAATTGCCGCAATGTAATGTGCCATACAAAACACCAGCAGTATGGTGGCTTCCGTAAAATTGGGCTGAACTAAAACTCTGTATAACTGAAAAGTGTGAAAGTTCTGCTGCACAGTCCATCAGTAGCTTCATTCAACTTTAAGGAACAATTGGTAAGAAACCATAAGAGTTGTGCCCTGTATATCAGATGACGCACTGCCTGATTATACGTGGTCTCCTCAGAACTGCATTTCCTGCCTTGAGGGAGAAGTCTTCCTGAGGGACAAGGAAAACTTGCTACATTCCAGGTGAGGATTAAAGAAAGAGAATTTGGGTTGTTTTCTGCTAGACAAAAGCACTTTATGCTAATTTAATACACCGGTCAGCAAAGAACAATCAGTTAGTAGGTCAATTAAGTGTGTCAAGTTATAAATTAATAAAGAAATCTCAAACATTTGGTATCAATGAAAATAATCTTTATCCAACGGTGATAGTAATGAAAAAGCCCGGCTTCTTGATACTCTGACTTCTTGGCCAATGTGTGATGAGAGCATTAGCTTCCTTTATGGAAGCAGTGAACATCTTCCTATAGAAATAACACTGCACAACTGTGAGATAGTAGAAGCTGAAGCTTCTCTTGGTTTGGCTAGATGAAATGTGGCATGCACTTGGGTAGAGTGAGTAGCATTTTCTTACACAAAGCTTATCACTTTATATGAGACCTAATATTTTTAAAGGATCACTGTTATGTTGGCAGCTAATACCTATTTGTTGTTTCTTTAGTATTTTTACCTTTGTAATGGCATCTTGAATGTAACTTTGAAACTGATGCCCAGCAAGTGAGCATCCCTTACGAACAATACCTGAGCGCATACGTAAGGTACATAGTTGTCATTCTCTTAGATTGCCCCGAGACTATCATGTGGTAATGGTACTAGAGTTTAAAAACCAACATTTCTTTAAATATTTTCTGCAAATATTAATCTTTATGCCTTCAAGGACACAGAAATCTGAGTGAGAGTAGCTGCAAATGTTTGATATGTGAAGTCACATTGAGGCTTAAAAGAAGAGTATGTTTTCTGGGGTAGCTTTTTTCCAGAAATTACAGATAAGCGGTAGCTGGACTTGCTCAGGCCAAGTATGAAGCTTTGATTCTACTCCATTGACATTCACAGAATTGCAATGTTGCAAATTTTTGTTTCCCCATGGTATGAAGTGGGAATACAGGCCAAGTCAATCATGCCAGTGTCCTAAACAGCCAGCATAGTTTTATTGCCAAGCAGAATTATTTTGTCATTAACATTTTGATTCTCTAAGTGTTTTTTATGAAGCGTGTGATGGTCTTGACCGCATTATTTCCTTTGCTACCTCTTTCCCTTCATTTTGACACTTTTCAATATAACTTGTTATGCAACAGTCAAATGCGATCAAGAAAAGTAGTTTAGAGATCGACATTGATTTTTAGTGTTAACTATTGGTCTTGGTGGGTGGAAAATCAATTATATTAGACATCAAGTATTTCACTCTTGTCAGCTTGGTCTGAGTAGAAGGCAGAGAGTAAACCTTCATTATTTTGTTGTATTGAGGATAAAACTTGCAGAACAAAACAATACGGTGTTGCTCTCAGCATTATTGAGCTACCTAACCATCACAACAATATGACTCTGTCAAAAATGCCGTGCCTTATAGTTGTTGTAAGACTTTTTTTCACTTCAGTATGTCTTTGGCATGTTGCTCCATGAAGCAAGTAGGTGCAATTGATTTTTCTCATGAAACAGATTTGGCACAGCAGTTCATCAATTGTATGGCAATGTTGGAAGGCCAACCCATGTTTGTTCTTTTAGCAGCATAAATCTGGTATAATTTGAAAGTCAAGGGTACCACATCTACTTATGTCAGGTGATTGTCTAATCCCCAAACAAAAATTTCACTGGACTAAACCAGAAGGTGCATACTGCTCTCAGCTACTCATGTTGGTAAGGGGTAGGTTCGACTGGCGTGTGGAGGTCCACAGCCTTAATAACGAGAGCCCATGGCCAAAAAGAGTGCTGGCTCTCTGGTGGCAACCTGGAACTGCAGTGGTATTGGTGTCTGATGGTTTGTGTGTGTATAATAAAATATCCTCATCTTTTCATATAGCAGCCCTGCATAAGAAGTAGTTCACTGAATTTACTTTTAACAGTGTTTTGGTTTCACTGGGAAATGCTCCCACACACAGTTTTACGGGAATGTCTGTCTTCCAGTTAGGCAGAGTAGTAACTAAAGAATTCCCCTCTCCCATTACTTCTGCCCAGTGGGGGAGGACAGCATATATACAGCAGGATCTTTTTTATGTTGATCTGTAGGTGGAAGTGCCCTGCAGCCAGATACTGGTTCTATGAGGAAACTTGAGCAATAAAAATATTTTATGCCTTTATCCACCCCATTATTCAACAAAGACATTTCTGCAGGTGTGAATTGGCTTCTCCAGCAGTGCTTCCTTCAGAGACAGAGCAATACGAGAGATGTTTGGCACTGTGAAAGAAGAGGTCAGATTGCTTAGGCTGTCTTTTCAGATTTGATATATTTTCTGTGCCACTTTGTGGCAGTACGTGACCTTGCTGTAGTTTCTCCTCCTATTTCCAGATAAGAGGATAATTGCATGTTTATGAACATTCGAGTTCTGGCACTGAGAAGTCACTTGGGTGGTAGCACCTTCAAATTTGAGGCTCCCACTTTGAAGATAGAGACAAAACCATGGAATATAAGCAGCCAAACTGTTTGTTGTTTGAAGGAATGCTCTGGAGATGTCAAAGATCTACTCAGTGTTTTATCTGAGATGTTAGTTAAGTAATGAATGGTTATTTCTTCTAGCCAACTGGAATGAAATTCAGTCCTATGCAGAAACAAGTCCCTGTGCTTAGAAAAGAGACGACACAGTGCTAGTTTAAGTGGTTCATGGACTTGCAAGTGAGTCAGGGTTTAGGGGTGGATGATGTCAGTTGTATTTATCTCTGTCAAAAGGGAAAAACTGTGAGGCATAAACTCTGTCTACCTCTATACTAAAACATACGGACATCTGCCTCTGAAGTGAGGCAGATGCCAAAATGGCTTAAACTTTATCCTTACGAAGCCACACCTTACCCTTAGCATCCAAATCATCCTATTAATCACCCCATTTCAAAGAAAGAATTATTTTTCATGCAGCTGTATACATATATATACACATGTACATATATATACATATATAGAAGTAGTCATAACTACTTCTCAATTTTCTGCACTGACTGCAGGATTGCAAAATACCCCTCCTGTGTAAATGAGTCAGTCCTGGAGAACTTGCTTGGTTATTGACCCTCTTAGACCTAGTTTGTTCCCTCTTAATCAGCTCTAGCAGTAACCATGTGTCACCACACATGTGCACATACCATGCTTTAGGCACCTAAGCTACTGCTCAAATGCTTATTTCTAGCAAAGCTTAAAAGCAGTGTCGTTTGAAATTTCTTGGGATGTCTATAGTATTTTGAATAGCCACAGACTATGAAGCCTCATCTCCTCAATAACAAAACACTCCTCTGAATTTCTACTGACAGAAGACTATGATTGACTGGGGAAAGGGAAAAACAGGATAAATCAGCCATCTCCTGTGACCTAACGCTTATTTGACCAGGAATTATGTCCTATACTGACCACAGTCAATGAATATCAATGGGGCATGTCAGTCAGTCAGCTTGCCGTTCATTGCAGAGACTGTCCACTAGGCAGATGTTAATGGAGCAAGGCTGTGAACTGCTCAGGCTCTACCATGGGCACTGGAAAGCAAGATTGCCTGGCTTACCCAGTAAACCTCTTGACAGAAACAGCATGATGTTTCTGCAACTTCATCTACTTTTTAAAAGGCTGAGCTGTCAGCTTGGTATTTTTTACCTTTTTTTTTTTCTCTCTCCCACCTGGAGCATAGTTAAAACAGTTTATAAAATATAAAAAATAGGAATTTTTCTGCATGTCCTCCTTTACTTCTTCCTTCATCCCAGCTGCCTGTTTGATTATAGGAATATGCAAGAAGAAATGTGGTCTTCAGCACTGCTGGTTTTCCTACTAACCTGCTAAGTAGATGCCTAGAAGGAAGTGGAGCTACTTCACTGTTTCTTCCTAAAACTGCTGTCTGGCATGCCCTGTGTCTGCTGCTGCTGGAGTGCTATATAGTTTCCCACTCACTTGAAGAATTTCTGTCTAGATGACTTTTGTGCTGGTCTCTGTGGCTTGTAGCCTAGCCTAAAGGCACCAGTAGGAAATCTGGACTCTTTCACCAGCTCTGTGGCCTGGGTAGCCATTTACAGCTGTGCAGTGTGCCTGGGAGATGCTGCCAACTATAGGGTGATGAGATCTAGTGATTCTTCAGTTGTCTAAACACTCTGTAGGTGGAGAAACAGTGGCATGGGGGACAAAGCTCTAAGACAATGAATTTCTGGGACAAACACTTTTCATCAAAACTAGCCTGCCTTTGTGCTAAGACTCGGTATGATTGCTGTATGCAGCCTGTGTAACTGAAACAGTCTTCAGCCACCTGCATGCTGTGGGTAAACAAAATGAATTCACAAAGGAAGGCTGCCTGAATATAAGAAATAGAAAATGTAGCTGTTTTACTGTCATCCAGATGAAGTAAAACACTTAGTACTCGACTTCTGATATATGATAAATTTGAAGCGCTCTACTTTTGGGCTGGGCCTTTAAATTGAAAATATCCTACCCTGGTTGTGGGAAACTTCATGTTGTTTGAATTCCTCCTTTCTTTAAAATAATCCATCTTGCTGATTATACAGTCTTTAAAAGATGAATATTTTAATTATCTAGTTTTATCTAGTCTTACCAAACTTCAGATGGTGAAAGTCTTTTGGTGCTGTTTCTAGAAGTTGTCAGGTCAAAAACTATGCCTTTAGAAGTTCTCAACACTATCATTCCTCAAATAACAATTTCTAGATGATACAAAGAAGACAAATAATTGGAAACTAATAAATTCTTTTCTGCATGTTAAGGCATTTAAATAAAATTAATTTATTTTTAATTTAACTGGGCATTATTTCTAAATGCTTTCTTTCTGTTAGGGTTGACTTAAATACAGAGTCAAGTTTGTGGTTTAGTTTTTGCCAGAATTTAGATAATGACATTTGCTTATTCCCATATGAAATTGAGCTATAAAATACAGAAAAAGTTTGTAAAGGCAGTGGGAAGAATGCATATCCTTTTCACTTCACACAGTCGATAAAAAAATATAAACCTCAAAATGAACAGATAATTTTGCCTGCAGGGCTTCCTTTTACCATTTTTGCTTGTATTATTTCCAGTCCCTTAATCTAGACAGAGGGAGAATTTGGCCTCGTTACTTTTGGCTATAATACTATTTACTTTTCCATATTTATTTTAATACAAATATTTCCTGAAAAGGTAAAAAGAGTCTTTCACATTTTTAGTGCTTCTAGAATTGACTGGGACATGAGAATGCAGAAATGAAGACTTGGGATTTAATTACAACAGTCTTACTGAGCTCCAGATCAGAACTTGTACAGTGCTGCTATGACTCCTGTATGTATTTTCCACTTACAAAGTATTATCTTGGGGAATTAGGCCATCTACAGAATAAGTACTGTTAAATGGAGGTAGTAAGAATGTTTTTACTCCCATTCTTTTAGGTGCTCACATAATTCTTTTGAATGTTGACTGATCTTTTTCCTTGGCTAATGAGATGTACCAAACCATTGTTAAGTCTTCCACCAAAATGTTTGATCCTTGTGATACTTTCAAATCTCTGTTATGCTATTATTCTACCCATTTACAACCTGGTATGTGCCTTAAATCTCTTAAGGAAACTGCCACTTTTTTCTTAGCCAAGCTCAGGGATTTTTGCCTATCTCAAATTTAATCCTGGCTTCTGCCAGCATAAATTCTTGTCCTAAACCTATGGCATTTTCAGCACTGTGATATAAATCTAGCTCTTTATGACTGAATTTCACAATCTTATCTCTATTTCCACTATAAAGTGTACAGCCTAGTAACCTAGGAACTTCTGCCCGCATGGGGCATAATCCAAATCCCAAGTGATTCACAGCCTTCATCCAAATCTCTTCTACAATTTATTTGCAGCTATGTCTGAACTGAACTTTCAATCTAAATATTTCTTTATTAACCTTGCTTATCTTCTGGGATTGAGTAGTAAACATTGCTCTTGGTTTTTGTTAATTTTAAGCTTCCAGACTCCAGGCCTAACCTTAAAACCCGTTATAAGTTTTAGTCTTCAAACTCCTTTAAGATCTCTGGAGGATAAAGAGATTTTACTTCTGTTTGGGGATGGAGGTGCTTTATGCTCTAACTCTAAATCAGCATGAAATCTGGTTTTAACACTTCTGAATGCCAGACTATACCATGAACCAGGTTCTATTTCTAGTATCTAAGCTGCCTGGGGCCTCCAAGAAACTCAGCTCTCCTAAACAGCAAATCTTGTCCATGCTTCTTGCCTGTCTCTATATTATATCTTAACTCATTTGTCTGCTTGCACATGGCCTTTGCAGTGATTCAAAAGGCTTTGCTATAAATACAGTCCTTCAGCTGATCCTAACCCTGCTCTTACTTACCGCTTTAACTTCTGATGGTACCATCTTTTTCCTCTTTAAGACCTCTAAATTTAAAGTGAGAATGACAAGGTAAATCTAACTGGTGTTAGATATGCAATTGCATTCTGGTTCACCTGTCCCTCCCTGCAGACTTTCTAGGCCGTGGTATATCTTCAGTACATCATATTCTGGAACTCTGCTGCCTTGGTCCTGAGCCAGTGCTCTAACCCTTACTGCAGGCGTAATCATCAGTCATTTATTTTCATTTTTACCACCTCTTCTTTTAGACTTTCTTAATCTGGGAATTGGTAAAATACATGTATTTGTATTGAAATGTTCTTTTGCAATTAAGGGCATCTGAGAAGTCAAAATTCTTTTGCTGGGTTGCCCAGCAAAGAATCCCACATTATTATTTTTCTGAAGTATGTCTTGCTCTGGATTATAAAGTGTTGAGACTCTTGAAACTCTAAAAAAATGTAATAGTTTTCATCTCCAGTGTTCTAAAATATTATCTGAGTAAAAAGTTTTCCTCAGATACACAAATCTGCATATCCTTGCATCTCTCTTGGCTGCACTCAGATGATTCACTGTACTCCTCCTCTGTTCTTACCCCTTGCAAATCCATAACAAAGTTGGTAGTGTTTATATCTCACAGCTGCTTGTTCTGTTTCTCCCTCAGCTCTAAATCAGGTAGCCAATCTAGAAAACACCTTCTCCCTTCATCTCTCTTGGCAGGGAGCTGTTGCTATTTTCTTTTCTTCATCCCTAGACAGCCTCCCAGTTTGCCACTTTTTCTGTCAGCAAGGAAACAAGCAGTCTCTTCTGTCTTGTTTGCCTTTTATCTGCTCTCAGTTCTCTAAGTTATGACCTAGAAGAAAAAACAGGCATCACCTAAATTCACGTTTAGGTGAAAGATCAGACATTACCTGTGCTAGCAGTCCATCTTTGATACAAGCTCCCGTGGCAGCATGAGGGTACAGCCTTCAGTGCTGCTGCTGGGGGGGCTGTCATTAATGAAATCGAATAGTTGTTGTAGGAACCTCTTTGCCGGAGAGTGGCGATGCCTTCATTTGTTAACAAGCATTTGCAAAACAAACAGAAAAATCTTTAGTGATTGAAAACCACCATCTGGATGGGGTACTTCTCATACACAACTGTAAACCCTGGAATGCAACCCTGACAAAGGGAAGAGTATTCTGTGGTAGTACAGCTATATAGTAGGATGCGGTTAATTAAAATTATTTTAATGTAGTAATGGACCTTCATTACAAGGACACGCTCCTGGAATGTGCTGCAAATGTCTGTAGTTTTTCAGTGAAAAGCTGGGGTTTCTCACTCTTTGCAGGATCAGTCATTTAGCTTTATGCTGGAATCCTAGAAGTTTGGAACTTGAAAGTTTCTGCTTGGGATTAAAATATTAAAATTCCTCTTTTGCTCTCATCCAAATTTTCTGCAACTACCTCAACAAACTGTTCCCCAAGGCTTAATTAGCACTAACAGAACAACTGCCTTTGCTGTGTAATGAAGCCATCCAGAACAGCTACAGACCCCCCAAACCAAACCAAAGCCTTTCTGCCATCCCGTGCGATCATGCATATTACCCTCCTTTTCTGCAGGGCACCTGCACACATATATCAAGCACACAAGTATATGTAATAATTAGTCACTAAAGGTACTTGTTCATTTTAGTGTATGATTTTTTTTTTTTAACCTTCACTGATTCAGATCATTGGAAAAGTCCCAGACTTAAAGCTTTTTAAATGTCTCCCAAGCCTTTTAATTTTAGCAAATAATTTTGTGCTGCTAACCTGCTGTTAACAGTGGCTTAATCGCTAGGTCTCTGCTTGCAGTATGCAAAGAGCTAAAAGTGGAAACAGTGGAACAAGTTCAAAACACAAAATCAAGTTATTCACAGCAAAGGTATTTCATTAAATAAAATAAGGAAAATATTTGGAAGACTTACTTGTGAATAAAAATTAGAAATGCTGCATTGTTTTGTCAACTCCAAGATGCACAGAATCATCCAACAGAAGTTATGTTGTCTTTCATCAATTTTAATGCAGCTTCTAGCTGTAAAACTCTGCCAGCATACAGATGAAGGTGTCTGGGCATATTGGTATGCGAAATCGTAGCTGTCTATTCCCATTCCACTATATTTGGTTAAACTTAACGTTCCAGAACAACCTGTAGAAAGCGAACAACATGTGAAATTGTTACTGGCTGGATACTTTGATCACTTTCTTCCTTGTCTGTTTGCAATGAGTTAATAAATGTCCTCATAGCTGTGGTTGGAAAATATTGCTGAAAATAACACTAGGTCAATTATTGGTTTGGACCAGTTCTACCAGGTAACTCTCCAGAAAGAATGAACTTACACCATCCTGCATTTTTCTTGTCTTGATTTTAAAGTTTTTTAGAAAATTCTTGGAAAATGATAATAATGTATCATGCTTCTCTTTTTTTAATAGAAAAATAGTTTTGTAACTCCTAGTTGTGGAGTTAAAGGCTTGTGTTATTAACATGGCCTCTGATAAGAATTTCAACCCAAAAGATCACTGGCAAGTTTTACCTTCTCTAGTTAGGAATTATCCAGTACAAATAAAAAAGACCATAGTCACTGGACCTCTACAGATTTGCTGCAAAGTTTTTATGATGTGGTGAGTCACCTGATGCAAATGCATAACTAGTAAAGAACCTAAAAATATGGATTTCTCATTTATAATGTTACTGTTATCAATATATGGGCCACTTGTGATTTTTTTTGAAGGACTCTTTAAGGGAAACTTGGTGCAGATTGTCTTTGATTCTTTCCTTCATTCTAATTATACTGGTCGTCTTGGTCATTTTACTTATAACTAAAGGAAATGATTAAATCAGGATCTTAAAATACATATTTACTCTTAATTGATTTTAATCTAAAGCCTACTGACTTCAACTAATATGGGGTCAGGTTAAAACATGTGAAGTACTTACTTGTGTTTTAAATTAGCCTTAAATCAGAGTCTGTATTTTAGGTTATAGTTTCTTAATTAAAACTCAATAAATTTGGACAGTGATAGTCTCCTGTGAAATATTTATTTGAAATCTTCATATTAACTTCTTGTTAATCTATACTATGAATATATTTAAGTCCTTATGTACTTCTCTCTGCCTGATTTGTGAAATAAAAATCTGGTCTTGCCAAAAATAAGATCAGGTTTGTGTAGAAAAGCAAATACGCACTGATTTTAGAACAGTCTGGCTAGGTTGCTGTGTCATCACACATGGTCTGACAGTCATCTTCTAAATTCAGTAGACTTCAGTGAAAAGAAACTTGAGCAATAATCGATATTTATGCTTTTGGAAGTTGAGGAAAAAATGCGGAGTGATTTGAAGCCTTAAAAATGCAACAGTAGACAGTTTATAGACCTGTAAATGGACCATGTATAGCAACATTTTCGAAAGACTAAGTTTAACATAGAAAAATCTGCCTGTTAAATCAGAACCATCACTTAACAGATTTTTTTCCTGCCTTTTTTTTTTAACACTGTAGGTGTTACTATCAGCTAACTATGTGCCAATGGCAAGTGTTTATCAGAACTAATGAATATGAAGAAATAAAGAATTATAATTTAAATTTAGCCTAAAGGCAACTAATGCTAAAGTATCAGCATAAAAATACAGGCTGTATAGTTGTTGACACTGTAAAAAGCAAACGTCCCCTCCAAACAAACAACCCCAAGAACCCCACCCACTCCACCCCACCAGCATTTAACAAACAAAAAGCCCCCCAGTGACTAATATTACTTATTGCTAAGTTTAAGCTCTGATTTTGCTTTTGGTGTTGTCCATACATGGTCTTCATTTCCTTCAGTTCAGGAACCAATGTACAAGCTGCTGTGAGCTCAATAATGCTTGAAAATTCTTTTTTTCTTTAGTGGATTTCCTTAAGTTGGCAGTGCAGGTAGGTCACCAAAAGTAAAATTAATCCTTTGAGTGCATGTTTTCTGTAAGGAAGGAAAAGATTTTTAACCCCAAAACCACATATGTACACCTACAATGTCATTTTGGGTTCATTAATTTGACTGGTCTGTAGTTAAATAAGCGATTGGGAGCACATATCCATTATAGCAATAGATAATGCATTCTTTTTTATTATTTCAGTGCTAACATACCAAAGACTAAAGGTCAAAATATTCAGTCTTCATCCATAAATCAACAGCAGGTTTTCTGGGTGCTTCCGCATTTTACAGTGTTATCTGAAGCACTTCTCTTACAGGACAGTGCTGAAAGCTCACCAGTCCTTTAGGTTGTCACATTGGTATACAGGTATAGGAGCCGGAACACTTCCAGTGTCATCGCAGACATAGCTCATCCACTCATCCCTTCCAGCAACCTTGGGCTTTGAGCTTCCAACCTGACATTCTATTTTCTTGATTAAAAGTGTCCTTTTATAACTGTAGATGGTGAAATCTCAGTCACTAGTGGAAAAGGGATTTTCCTTCGCTGGTTAAAGTAGTTTTGATGGGACTATATTGGAGCTGGTCCAAGTCTGGTGTATTCGGGAAGGGAACTATAAGGCCAAACCACAGACCCTTCTATGCCGTTGTAATGCCTAATGGAAACATGCTGTGAGCCTACTCTTCTGTTAAAGTATCTTGCTGCTAAGCTGCTGTTTTAACAGGAATGAGTTGAATGAGCTCACAAATGAGGACTGCCAACAAATTGTACAAGTCAAGTCTGTCCTTCTTTACCAGATTACTGTGCAGAATTTGCTTTCTCTATATATAGTCCAGCTTTATTGTTCTTATTAAAACTGATAATTTTTTTCCCTTTGTCTTGAAAGCTCCATGAAAGATTAAATTAAATTGTGCACTATGCCTGAAAGAAAGGGTAAGGCAATATACTCCTAAACCCCAGAATAATGCACTAGCTTTCACATATTACTGTGTTCTTTGTGGCCATGTTCCTTCTTTGTTCATACTGGAGGTGTTTATTGTGTTTGGGGAGAAAAAAATAGGATCTGTTGGTAAAGACATCATGATTTATGTCAGTGGGTAGCATTTGGGCAAGCATGAGTCGTTATTTGTAAGTTAGCTTTGAACCAAATGTTGCCTGCTGCAGATTTAAAATTGTAGCTTTCCTTCAGTGAATCTGCTGATCGTGGCTGGTAACGTCAGGAGTGACTTGTATCTGCTTCTGCTGTTTAGCTTTCTTTGAAAATATAGTTAGACTGTGGTTTTTAAACTGGAACTCCACGTATTTGCTAGTTTTTCACCGTGAGTTAGTGGTAGGGTGGGCAGAAGGGTGGTCAACAACATGAAGAGACAAATCTGCAATTGAAAGGTCATGCAGACTGGAAAGCTAAGAATACCAGCACAAGAGCTTGCTTCTACCTTAACCATCCTAGCATGCTCTGTGTACAAATTGCTAGTCCCTAAAGAGTTAAAAGTGTTTGTTTCCCAGGAAATTGGAAGAAATTTATGTGCGCAAGTGAAACTGAAAGGTCGAATGTGTGACTCATATCTATTGACAGATGGAATGAGCATAACATAAGAAGACAGTGACTAGAAAACAAGCAGGTTGTGTGAAAGTATTTTTAGAGACTAATTTCTACCCAGCTGTGTCTTCTATGAACAGAAGAAGTTTGTAAAGTTACCTAGAAGTTGCCTAATAGCTACCTAGTGAAAATTAATCACATTGATATAGTTTAAATAGATGCTTTGTCTCTTGGGATGAAAACAGAGGTAACATTTTTTAAGAGCTTTACCTGAGATTTTAAAAAAATGTAGGAAAACAAGAATTAAGAGAACATATAAGTTCCTATTAGTGCTCCTAAGCTTTTACATACCCACTTACTTTACCTCAGTTCCCCTGTTGACTCCCACTTCCGTGCTCTCTTCCCCTCTCAACCTATCTCTTCTTCAGCTTAAAATATCAGAACATAACCAACTTGCTTGTTATATAATAATGACTCATACTTTCATTGGCTTAAACTTTACCCAGTCTTTCTTTCGTGTCTTTTCATGCTGTTTAAATTGAGATTTAGCTTCTTCAGTTTTGGCTACTACATTGTGGAGTTTTTATTAAGTTCCACTGATGAAACTTGAAAAAACAATGAAGCTGAAACTAAGTATCTAAAATTTGTTTAGGAATACAAGGATAAAGAATTGGCAATGACACGTTCGTTTTGCTGGACAAGCAAAGAAGTGTAATGTATAGAAACCCATAATGGTTTCTATATGGTATTCAATATCCATAAAGTCTTCAGCAAAATTTGACCCAAAATATAGATATGAGCCAAACAGCAAGGTATATGTGAGCCCCTACTTGCCTGTTGCCTGGAAAAGCAACCTGTGCATATAATGCAATATAAAATATATGTTATTTGCCTTCTGTATTTTCTAGACCATGGAGTTAGATTCTGAGGCAATAAACTCAAAACATAACAATTGCAACTGCTCCTCTTGTTGCCCTGATATGCTCTTGTGGCCAGATGATCACAACTAAATTTATATCTGAAAAACTACATATTCCATTAAAATGAGTGAAAACCTAATGGCATAAGGGAATGTCCTACTTTCTGGGCCTCTGCTCCCATCAGGTGAAAGGATGGGGGGCAGAAGGCATATCTCCAGGAACCTCAGGGAACATTGAGAGATAGGGTAGGGGCTTTTTGCCCAGCTTGTGGAGCTCGCTTTCCCCTCACCCCAAGCTGCTGGGCTTATTTTCATTTATACATCTATCTATTTTTTTATCTTATTTAAAAGCATTTTCAATGTCTAGGCTATTATATGCTTTCCCTTACATCCTGATATGAGTTGGGCACCAGCTCCTAGACCTCCTGCTCCATAGCCAGGTGGAAGAATGCAAATACCATGCACTGCAAGATGAATAATTTTGTTAAAGAGCGGAAAATAGGAGAGAGGGGAGAGAACCATTCTTTTACCTCAAACCGGGGTATTTCAGCAATGTCAAAATCTGCATTTCTATTTTACTTGGAATTTTTTTTATGAGATCTTTATAGACATAAGCTACTTCTACTGTATTGTCTGGTTTACGAGGCTCACACATGAGCTAGCTGGACAAGAGTAGCCTACTGGAATGAGGAAAACATCTGATGTTCTCTTTTACAAGAAATGAAATCTGTACTAAGTTAAATCTGCAGATTCACTGGCGTGTTAAATCACTGAGTAGCAGTGTAAGTAGGGGTATGGATAAATCCTTCCATTAGTATGGCATGTTGCTGAAATAATTTTCACCACACAGTTTTGTTATAAGACAGGACCTGTAAGGGTGACGAGCATAACTTGTTCATTAAAGCGGGCAGCAGGGAGCAACAGTAAAAATGCATGTATTGTGAGAGCAGGGTATCTTTTCTGAAGTAAGCATATGCATATAGCGTATTCCATTGTCTATAATCCTTTCTCATCCAGCACATATTCTATTAGTCTCCTGCTCTTCCTGGAGCTCATCCAAATACTAGCAGCATCATTTCCTGCTTAGAATGGAAAACTCAAGGGAAGAGAAAAAAAGAGTCTTATGCAAATAATCCTATAATATTCCTACAGGAGTTATGTATTAGTGAAAATCTTTGATATGAAAACAAAGTATTGAATGATAAATATTAAATGATGGAACTCATGGGGCAAATTTTATAATTCTGACTCTGGTGGAAATACAATAGCAAGCAAACAAATGAAAATTTCTCTTTTCAAGTACTGCTTGTCATTGTCTCAATTGGTTTTGAATTATTGTTCTCCCAGCACTAAAAAAAATATGTTTTCTACCTCCTCACTTGCATTCTTATAAAATAGTGTTTTGTCAGCTTTCCTTGAAAAATCTGTAGGAGAATAATGTTTCATATTACAAATATAAACTGAGACCTGAAATCCCGTGTACAATTAGAACTTACTTTAAATAAAAGTAGAAGCTGGCAGGTTACTATAAATGTAAAGATTGCAGTAGTGGGTGCCTAAGATCTTTTTTAAGATGAAGGGAATGTTCCAACTGCTGCCAATAAAGGGTATAATACGTTCCCTACCTCATACCTCGAGAGTGGATGAATGGTCCAATGTGGACCATAGAGTGATCCAGTATTTGACCTAAATGCTCTTCCTTTGTTGTAGGGAAGATTTTATAAATAGGGAGATTTATGCTGATTTGTGCCATTGATGGGAGGCAAATTCGTATACTTTGTTTCCCTCCACAGTTTTGTAGTCATTACATTGTAGGCATCACAGTGCATACAGAAAAGAGGCTCTGTCTGTGGTGTTCTTTTCTGTGGTCCACCAAGGCTTTCACTGTTTCTTCTGTTTTGAAATATTGTCTGCATGAAGTGTTGTGAAATATAAAATCCTGCATTTGTTTTAGTTTCACTGAGCAGTAAGTGACTCTGCAAAACACTTGCAGTACGTTTTGGCGTTGTGGCTGTGTGGCAGTAACCCACAGTCAATGGAAAAATTGCAGGTGATTAACAAGTACTTTCTACACATCAAAACGTATAAGATATTTCTTAAATGAACAAGAAGAAAATAGAATTATGACTTTGAAGATCTCTATGTTTAGGAGAACCTGTGGCTGGGAGAAAAACTTAGCTGTTTCATCAGCACTAAATTCACTCCAAGCCTATTTCTTGTTTGGTTTAGATTCTCACTCTCTTCACTTTTGCAAAATTTTGACAACTGTTGTTGATACTACTATCTATACCTCTAATATGTCATTAAAATCTGTCAGAGGACATCCTGACCTAAGCTAAAACCACTGCTAATAAGGTGATTAAAATTGAGCACATCACTCTGTAACAGCACAGGACCTAATCTGCAGCATTCTGCTTTTACCGAAGCCAGCAGCCATGCTTACTGGATGCTTTGGTATTGTGTCTTATTTTGAAAACCAAATCTTCTGTGGATGTGATTGAGCTATTCATGCATGTACCTTTGAGTGGAAAAGCAAATAAATATATTATTTGGAGAGTAATAAAATCATGTAGTGAAAAGCTTTATGTGGCAACAATGAAAGGCCCAACTTCAGTTCTTTCCTGTCTTGTGGTATGATTGTTGAAATGGAAGAAGGAGAAACTGAGGTGAACAAAGTTAACCTCCATCTGAACAGAATTAAGTCTAATAACTAGAAAAAAGTAGACAAAGGTTCATCTGACTGCATGATTGCTTATAAAGTTGGCATCTTGCAATAGTAATCTCTCAGGTCTTGTAGAATTCTTCATTCCCCTTTTCACCTTCTCTCCAGTCTGATGCATTAAATTAGCTAGAACAGTAAAAATTCTTAAAAGTTGGGTAACCTTGCATACATGCCAGGAAGTGTACACAGCATTGCATGTTTTTTGAAACAACAGTAGAAATACTGTAATTATATTTTAATAGGTGTTCTCACTTTCTACAATGACTTATCTTCCATTATAGGTATTGAAAACTTTACGATCAGAGTATTATTACACAGGTAACGTGAGCTCCCACACATTCCTTTGGGAATTTTTAGACTGACGCAGCTCTTCTGAATGCAAAAAAAAGTTTTCTTGAAAGGCTCTGCAGAGATACTGATGGAATTTGTGTCCAGTTCATGGGGCAGGCAGGCATATTTGTGTACCTCAGCACATAATTATACATAAAGGTAGGCTGCTACTTAGGTCACTGGTGAAGAGGTCACATATCTGCAGGTGAAGTTGTGTTGATTCCCTCTTCCCTTTGCTTATCAAAGAGGATGGTACAATGCGTGGATGGACATCATTACACTGAAGATTTTTCTGTGTCTAATTTGTTTATTTATGTGTTTCTGAGGGCTTACTAGCTGTTGGTGTAGGAGTAGCACTGCACGTTAACAGTATTTCTCTTTTAACCTCTGTTTCTGCCTTCAGTGAGTTTAATCTGAATGTTTGCTTAGCTGTACACACAGCAGTAGTTTTGGGGATTGTATTGGGCAGCAGCATGGGGGAAGAGAAGAGCCCTCAGGCACATACAAAACCAACAGTAAACCGGGATAAATCTGAATTTACATGGTATTGAAGTCCTCTCACAAGTTTGTTTGGGAACACCTATTATTACTCTAATGTGCATGTTAGAATTGTAACTGCTAGCCCTCCATGCTTTGTAGGTCCACTGAATTTAAAAATAAAAATCTGTTTATTAGGAAAATCCTCCCCAGATGTGTTGGCTTAAGTCAGTTTAGAGTGGGATCCTGTTTTTATTTGGTAGACTGGAATTTACACACTATATGTATCACAGGACAAAACTCAGCACATTCAGAGAAGGGTAGTTTGAATAAACATTAGGTAAGGAACAGAAAGAGGGAGCAGTGAGGAAGGCAGGTATTTCGCTGCTCTCATTAGAGCAAGCTTCATCTACAGTGGTGGGGCTCTTAATAAAGATATTTCCTTTCTATGTCTATTTCCATTCCTTCTCCATTGCCTTTTATTTTACAGCAATCATTTCACTCTCCTTCCTGCAGCAGGAGTGATTTGAACAAGGCTGAGTGGAAGAACTTGTAAGGGCCTTAGGAATACTGCAGTAAGACTTGAGAGAGGCAGCCTTCCTCAAAAGAGTCATTCAAAATGCTCTGTTTTCCACTGGAAATATTTTGTAGTTATGTTTGAGTTCTCCCAGTTCTTCCAGGCCTTTTTTGTTGTCTTTACAGATTTTAACCATGGGATGGGGGGGGGGTATGACATATTAAACATTAACAAGGAAAGCTTTTAGTGCTTATGGTATCATTCAGTATGCACTGTGCATATGTGAGTCTCTTCAAATTAACAGGAACTAGCATTGGCATATGTCTAGAATGCACTTCCTATTTTTGGAGAAAATGGGAAAACTCTTACCAGTATCAAAGAGAGCTGAATTTATTCCAAAGTGGTGCTACTGTAATTGATGATACCTTGATAGGTAAATGTTGTGGTGGGTTGACCTTGGCTGGCCACCAGTTGCCCACCGAGCTGCTCTATCACACTCATCCCCAGCTGGACAGGGAAGAGAAAAATAACAAAAGGCTCATGTGCTGAGATAAGGACAGGGAGAGATCACTCAGCAGTTACGATCAGGTGCAAAACAGACTTGACTGCGAGGAATTAACTTATTACCAGTAAAGTCAGGGTAGAATAATAAGGAAAAAGAACAAATCTTAAAACACTTGCCCCCTTCCTCCCAGTCTCAACTTCAGTCTGGACTTCTCTACCTCCTCCCCTCGACCGGCACATGGTTGTGATTAGTTCATTATATGTTGTCTCTGCTGTTGCTTCCTTCTCATGCTTTTCCCCTGCTCCAGCATGGGGTCCCTCCCATGGGAGACAGTCCTTCACAAACTTCTCCAATGTGGGTCCTTCCCATGGGCTGCAGTTCTTCACAAACTGGTCCAGCATGGGTCCCTTCCGCGAGGTGTAGTCCTTCAGGAACAGACTGCTCTAGTGTGGGTCCCCCATATAGTCATAAGTTCTGCCAGCAAACCTGGCACAGTGTGGGCTTCTCTCTCCATGGGGTCACAGGTTCTGCCAAGAGCTTGTCCAGTGCAGATTCTCCATGGAGTCACAGCCTCCTTCAGGTGCATCCACCTGTTCTGGCATGGGGTGCTCTGTGGGCTGCAGATGGAGATCTGCTCCACCCTGGACCTCCATGGATTGCAGGGCACAGCCTGTCTCATCATGGTCTTTCCCCCAGGCTGCAGGGGAATCTCTGCTCCGGTGCCTGGAACACCTTCCCGCCTTTGCCAACAGTGGGTCCATCTTGGACTCTATCGGACATGAGGAAATCTGCTCCTCTAGCCCTCGTGCTACTGAAACCTTGACACACAAACCTATTACAATGATCATTTTGATTATTTACTTATTAATTACAAGTAGTTCCAAATATCCAACAGAAGGGGAAAAAACTAATAAGCCATAGTACCATGAATGCAATGTTCAGAACCAGTAATAATTGCTGTCATTGTGTACACAAAAATACTTCTCCTGAGCCATCCTAGTAGTAGTAACTTCACGCTTCAACACCTTTTAGACAGAAAAAGATGTGTGAAGAAGCTTAAGGGGTTTCCTTCTTGTCACAGTTTAGAACATGTCTGAGAGAAGCAAGAAACAATAGCAGAAAATGACTGAATAGAAACATTGTTGTGCTTATTGATACTGCTGAAAGGTTCAGGTCTGGCTATAGTGGACTGAACATGTTACTATATGACCTGACCACGGAAATAAATACTAGCCTGCTAGCTCAGGGTTGTGCATTGTACCGCTCTCAGTTGGTGCTTCCGATAGCTCATGAATTAGTAGCTGAATAAAAACATGGAAGTTATTTCACATACCTAATAAAAAGAGAGAGAGGGTTCAAATGGTTTTTCTATGGATGGAAATGGCAGAGCCAGGCATTTGAGCATAAGATTTTCATAGTTGGTTTATTCTGCTGGGCCATTCTCAGCTGAAGATGCATTGAATTTATAATCAGCCATCAAAAAACATGACATGCTTTCTGTGACAATAAGTAATAATTTGGAAATCGGAAGAATGAGGTCACTAGAGTCTAACAGCTGGCAAACAGAGGGGCACGCCTGTTCTCATGGACTTTTGCACACCTTCTATTTCAGACCCGCTCCATTCCTTCCGCCTTCTGCTTTGGGAAATCTCCCTTTTCCCACCTTCCCTCAGAGGCCAAGCATCTCTGCCCTGCCACACTCTAGAGTAGTGCTCACCTGAAAATGAGCCATTCCTGACTGTAACCAGAGATGGGAAGGAAAAAACCAATTTTCCCATTAACAGCAGTTTTTGATGTGTTGTTCTCTTGTATCAGTCACTGCAGCAGTTTCCCATCTTTGCTGAGCTGACACCTGCAAGCTTACTTTAACCCACAGTGTAAGACATCTCATGTACAATCCATAGCTGACCTACCAGACTTTCTTACGTTTAGTAGTTGCGGGGTCCATAGCTCCTCTGAAAATCTCTCTGATTTCATTTGTTGAGCTGCAGCACATATTTCAATGCCTCTGCCTTGAAAAATAATTGCCATGAGGCAACTTAAGGCTTTTAATGGGTGGTAGCAAGAAATATTAGTGGCTTTTGAGAATGGTATGAAGAAAGGCTGAGGGAAAAACCTGCGGAGTCCATAGTACTGGATTCTGTGTTATGAACGTGAAATCCAGGCACACACATGCAATATTCACTGAACACAGCTGAAAAAATAACTCACAGGTTGTTAATCTGTGATCTGGAGCCTTCCTTTGCTCTTAATAAAAGACACTGAAAGAAATTATTTCTGTCTAAAATCACTGTGTGCTATGTGAAAAAAAACAGGCATCAGTGGCTTCTTATAGCATCAAAAGTCGCTTAGCTATGGCAATAAGCATGCTGCTTGCCTATTAAGTCTGTATGTCTGCTATTGTTTTTTCCTTACTATTTATTTTAAGAGAACATATTCATTTAACTGAAAATGCCAAGTGACTAATGTGTAGCTACATGGAAAAATACAAAAATTGATCATTCTGTTAGAGGAATGATTTAGTTTTTGTGCATAAATTCTGATGTTCAAGTGCAACTAAGAAATAAATGTAACTTATTACTGATAATTATGAGTGTTTCAGACATCCAGAGCTTTTCAGAAAATCAGCTGTCTTCTAGGTATTAATGAAAAACAAAAAATATAAGGGTGCATTTATCAATAGTCCATACACAGAGTCTGAGACTAAGTGGTTTGGAAAAGTATTTATAAAGTTGTTCATAGTAAAAAAAGCAAAGAAACACCAGAGGAAACATCCCTGTGGCTTAATCAATGATCAGCACATGAACATAAGTCAAAGATTGTTTAATATTGTTCCAAATGAGGAATAACTGACGTCAAGAGCTTGCTTGACTTCTTACCAGCTTCACACTCTGGTTGCCTGCAGTGACAGAAGTACTAAGAGAACACTTACAAGCAGCCTTTCACAAACTGGTTTAGGTTGGTTTTTTATTTGCATTTCACCTAATCTATTTACAGGACGGTCACAGATACCCTTCAAGGGCAGAACTGTGATACCCTGATCAATCTATATACTGTTAGGACCAACAGATAATGAAGCCAGGAACAAGTAATAGTGTGTTGTTAACATGGAATTGCACTCACCCTGCAAGCCACAAATGACATTTGGTCAGTAACAGTGGTTTTTCTGGGTTTTTTTTCAAATTCATTGTGACCTCATGGCCAAAACTGTTCCATGGAATTCCTTCTGCCTCAGTCTTTCAGAGAGGAAATACTGAGGTTGGAAAAGGGATTCGCAGAATATCAGAACAAAGATGCATCATGCATTTGCATAGGTGCTGTGTAGTTGATGCCTCAAATCTTAGCTGCCTGATGAGTGCTCTAAGTCACACTGGGTAAGGATATTCCTGAGAATTCCAAAGCTAGTATTAATTTCTGGATATGTTGTTATACTCTCACCTTCCATGGACACATTCATTTCAGCTCTGGGTCAGGAAACAGTTCATATCATGAAATTTTCCTGGCTACTTCTAATCATGTGACTAAAGATAGCTGACATTCAAGAGTGTCTTTTCACATTTTTCAGAGATCCTAAAAGATCCATCCTAAAAGATGGAAGTCCATCTTCTAGAAACTTTATGCACAACAGGGAAAGAATATGTTGAGGGAAAAATAAACATGTCATGTCTGTGACTGTTCAAAAGTATTGTTTATGCAAGACTTATGTAGTTTTCCATTAAATCCATTAAATGGAAATGGAATGCACTTAGAGAAACTAATCTGAGAAAAGGAGGAGTGCATTGTATCACCCATGAAGAGAGTGGAAGTAGAATCGGTTTTGATCTAATAGCTGCTCTGTTTTCATGACTGATTTTTCCCATTAGCAGTGTGGAAGCCCAGTAAAGAGCAGTGAGCTCACAGCGCTGAACAAACAGAAGGTTGGACTGTAAGGGCAAAACAAATATTTCCTCAAACTGTGTGGTCAGATTTTTTGTATACTGCCTGTTGTTCAATGATTTAAAGAGGATGTCAAAAGGAAAGTCTCGTACCTGTGCCAGAAGCTTGTTGTATGTGACCTTGGAAGTTACCTAATCCTGCCGTCCTTCGGTTTTCCACTCTTCCATAATTTCTTCCATTTTCAGTCCACATACTTCCTTTTTTTTGCGTAAAATAAACCAGGATTCCAATGGGCAATGGCCTCCTTCACTGTACAGACTTAATATGTACCATGAAAGCTGCCTGTTCTGTGTGAGGAACATAACAGACTCATCTGAAAAATGATCATGCTTAGGTGTTTGGGGTTTTTTTTCTTCTTTTAGTGCAATCACCTGTTACTTCAGTTGGATTCAAAATAGTTTCAGAAATGTTAAGTAGATAGGGCTGTCTGGACTATTTTCTTCCAAAAATATTGAACATATGGAAGAATGATTTGCTCCAAAACCAGGTTCTGGATAGTTTGAGTAACCTTTCTTTGTTTCTGTGTCACTGACTTGAAATGGAGCACTATTGAGAACAATCTCTTAGCATCTGGGCCTACGGGGGCATTAAATGAGCAAATCCCTGAAAAAAAACTGCACACAAGATTTGTGCTTTACTTGATTTTGCTTTCATTATGTCAACCTTTATCACTGCATATAGCATGAACCACAGTTGAAAGCAGAATAAGTACAGCTACAAATCCTGCCAGCTAAAAACTTTCAGCAGATTATCAAATGAAATGTGCTGTCATCCAGTATTTTGGCTGTAGATGTTCTGGTAGATCCACCACACACAGCCGCCTTCTTTTATTGGAATGGACCTGAATATGCTACTTAGTTTCTCAAATATCTGAATATCTCTCAAATGAGTTTTTCATCTGCCCTTCTGCTTTTCATTCTTTCCATCATAATAACTCTGTTATTGGTAGAGAAGTGTCTAACTTTCCTAGCTTGTGACCTGGGATTATAATAGGCCTGGCAAGATTTTTAGTATATTTTTAATGTTTTGGGAGTCTGGGGAATTGGGCTTTGCTTGTGCTTTGGTTTGGGTTTTTTTTTTGACAGGCATGTTCATAGGATACTTCTCTAAAACAGGTAAAATTGCAGTGGCCTGCATTCCCAATTAGACGTATCTGAGCATCACTAAAATTCAACTGTATCATGTTCTGTGCACAGATGATTTACAGGATTTCACAAAAACAAGACAAGTGTACACATTTAAGTGAAATAGAGATGGTTTCCTTATTTTACTGTGTGATAGTCAAGAGTTCATAATGACCAGTAACCCCCTGGAAGCGGTGGCACTAACAGGCATTTGCTCCTCCCTAGGACTGAGGCTTCTGTGCCTTTCAGTCACTATGGTTTGTTGTAGTGTTTAATAAAAAACACTCTACCGAGAGGAAGCTTGAACCGAGTTCTGTGAATATTCTTTCTCCAGGGAACAAACCAGAATTCTTTTTTATTTATCTCTATGAGGAGGAATATGTGAATGACTCTCTTTCTTCCACCAGAAGGCCATGTGGTTGTAAAATGGCCCTGAAACTTTATTTCTAGAGAAATGTTGGCATCTGGAGTCTGTCTGTGAGGGGAGACTGTGGAGAAAGCCAGTGAAGACGAGTCCTCATGCTGTTCAGCAGAGATTAGATAGGATTGCAATCAACCTGACAGCTATGTCTCTTGCCTTCTGTAGGCAAGGCAGAGATGAATGATCTAAGAAGGCATTTGATTTGTTTGTTTCCATGTCCATTGCAATAGGAAAAATGTTTTAAATGTTTTTTTCTTTACACGTACTCGATAAGATCACAAGATCCATATTTTTGTGATAGTACGAACATTTATACAAACCATGTACTGAATACAAAACACGATTGGTAAAGGAGCACGTGTAACAGCTGGAGAGGTCTGTATGTATCTGTTATGCTGTAGGTTGATGGTATCAGAACTTGGCCCATAATAGTAGACGAACTAGAAATATTGCTAGCACTGGAACTATAAAAATACCACTGAAGAGCTGTGGTACTTTGTGTCTGGAAATCCATACGTAGGCTGTTCTAATCATTGGTTAGAATTTTGCATTTATTTGCAACAACTAATTTGAAGTGTGAAACTTTCTAGCTGAGTTGTTAACTTGTAGTGAACACCGTAAGCCTGGCTTTTGTTTTATTTCTTGCTGGTTTAATGGTAATGCTACGCAACTTCTATGTCTGAGTATATCACATCTGCTTGAATCACAAGGGACCCCTGCAAACATACAAATAGAACTTTGCTACAGGTATTTGGACAATGTCGTTATTTTTCCATGCATATAGTTTATTTGGTTCTTGAAAATGTGTTTGATTTGCCAGTGTAGGCTTCTTCCTGCAAAAACGCATTTAAATATGAGCTTAACATAAAAACTATTTCAAAATAATGCCTACACCATATGAAGTTTATCCCTAAATGTACTTCTGCTTGATAAGGTACATCTTGCAGAAATAGATTAAATATTCTTGGTACTAAGAACAATACCTGATGTTAAAATATTCATTTTTATAGTGTACCTTCATTTTTCCATATTATAAATGGGAATAAGGTTAAGGTGGGGGGGGGGGGGGGGGGAAACAGGAAGAGTGCAGAGTGCACTTCCAAAAGCAGGGGGGTTTTTCTCACTGTGTTATGAATTGCAAGACTCTCTCTCCTTATGTGCTAATTTCTCTTATTAATGTTTGTAAATTGAGCCATATGGATTTGCTTATGGTTTTAGAGCGAGCTGGTGTCAGAGATAAGAACTGAACTCTTATTCCCTGAGTTTCAGGCCTTTCGTCCTTTAACTCATTTAAATGATTTTTGTTATGCACTTTTGGGCAGAGCAGTAGCATAGAAGCAAGAATCCTTAGAGTGCTTGGAGAAAACAGGGCTTACAATGGTGCTGGCTCCTGGCAGAGTTTCTATGGTGAGAGTGTCTCTCCTGTTTCATCCTTTGCACAATACCTGCCCACTGTGTCACTGCAAATACTTCCGCCTGTGTGCCAAATGAATTATTAAAAGTGAAATCTGGCCCCACTGATATCAGACAGAACTCCCTCTGACTTTGGTGGACCAACATGTACCACCCCACGACTGGTAAACACGCAGATGCAGTGCCAGCACCGAAAAGAGAGTGGACCTGGGTGTAAAGATTTGTTTGCTGTATAAAATATGCCTGAACCCAGTTACTGTCACCGTGGCTAGAGACATCTGGTTTTAACTTTTCAGCTTTCTTCTAACACATCAAAATCAAACACTGAATCTTACGATCTCTGTATTATGAAAAGTCTTTACCATTCCAAACTAAAAAGAAATTACATAGGCATAGTTCATGATTTAGCCAAGTAATCCACAGACACAGTGAAACAGGTTTATTAGCAGTCTGTCTCACACTGTATGTTGCTTGGGTTAGGGGAGTTAACAGCAAAGGTGGTGTAATCGTACAAGCTGACTAGGGAAAATTACAGAATCCCTTCTGAATAAACAACATTGGAAATGCTTTTTTTTTTTTTTTTCCATATACTCTTTTGTCCTTACTGACAAGATTTAAGTTAATCAAACCTTGGAGATTAAATAATTAAACCTGTAGATAACCACAATTTTTTTATTTTTAATTAGTCATAGAGAGGTGCCATTTTCATAGGATGCAGAGTCCCTAAATTTAGCTGTGGAATATTACATTGATCACACACAAAAAAACATCATTGATTCTCTGGGGAAGGGTTGGACGTCAGTATGTGCGTTTTGGCTCAGACCACCTTTCACCTATTAAAGGGGGTTCCAGTAGATTTTTATCCTTGCTGCACATAGCAACAAAATGTGATTTGCCATCCTTAACCCTTTGAACATTTTCAGCATCTTAGCGGTATGATTCACACTCAGTTACTTTGCTTTCATGCCCTGTATTATATCTGAAATCTTTATACCAGAAGTGCTGCATTTTTACCCTCTGCTGCTCTGTCTTTTTTTTAATGTGTGGTATACATGTTTAAATATTTAATATACACTGAAGCCATTACAGCATGGCTGTAAAAAAAATCTGTAATACCACATCTTGCTACTACGATTTATTCCTTTCTTTAAATGACTTGTGGCATTTGTAAATAAAGCGCTAAAATTAAACCCTGACATAATGCTAAATACTGTATTTTACTTCACCTGTTTAAGTTTACCATAGTGAATGGAAATGAAACATTGTGCAGGCTATTTGTATTGCTGTGTAGATCTTTGCCATTATGCAGTATGATAATTCTGAGATCTTTTTTTTAAGCAATCACTAATTAAGTGAAACAGGCATGAATCCAGACACTCCTGAATTTTAATCTTCATGTTTCTTAGTGAGTTGATCGAATATTACACAGAATGTAGAAAAAAAAAAAGGGACTTATCTAAAATCCAAATATATAATTTGTGTAATTGTCCAGCTAATACAGTATGTCCAAATATTATGATTATCCTTGCAAACACTTACGGATGTGTACATGCAATTGGTGGAAATTATCCATGTGCATACATGCAATTAAATATTCTATACACATAATTGCCCATAAGGATTTTCATAAGCACGCATGAAATTATATTTTCAGAATAATTTTGAATCTAGACACAAGTCCTGCTTAAAAAGAAGACCAGAAGCTAGTTATATTAAAAAAATATTAGTTATATATTATGATACTTGATAGAAGGAAAATTTAGATAAAACAACATCCAACACCCTTTACTGTCACCTGACAGTTGCAGCAGCCTTTTGTGGGTTCTGAAATGATAGAACAGCTTCTTTCCTCCTAGAGCTCTCTTTTGCTGATGGGAAATTCCTGGCAGCTGAAGTGTCTAATATTTGACCTGACTTAAAATGTATTCCATGATTTTGCAGAGTCAAGGAGCTTCCAGTAGTTCAGACAAGCTTTCAGCAAAGATCTAACCATCCTGCTGCTTAGCTAGAGGTGTTTTGATGTTCAATACCACTTAATTTTGCTTCGTTGTTCTTCATCTTAAAAAGTATCTCCACTAACACAGTAGTATTTATTGAAAGAAAAATGAAAGTAAAAAATTGTCTGTTGGGAGAAGCATTTATTTTTCCACATATCAGTGGTATAAGCACAGTACTGTCTTCTGAACAGGGAGGGCCAGCCAGAGTTCTGTCTCTGCTTTTTCTGTACGATATGATTTAGTTTGGTTTAGCTGATAGTTTTATTTTCCAAATCCTTGGGCTCATAAAGGCTGGGAAGACCACAGAGACAGATTGCTTAGGCACTGAAGAGAGGGAATGTCTTGTACTAGTTAGCAGCAACCTCTCTGCCTGATTTTGTGAGAGGGAGATGAAAAGAACGAATGAGCATATGCAAGCAATGCTAGTTATGGTGCTTAATGTACCGTTGGCAGGCAGTTGAGCTACTTCTGTGTTAGCAGGTGGAGAAATAGGAATTGGTCTGGAGAGTAAAACAGCTGGTGCTGAGGACCTGACATCCACGTTACGCCTGTGTTGGAGTGGTTTTTCTTCAGCCTAGCTCTGAATCCTCCAGACAGAATCCAGTTCACAGTCGGTGAGACCACTCTGTGGTAAAAACCAAAGCACAGTAAATGGAAATGGTCAGACACTTGCCACAGAAGGATTTTTCTAACCTGTGCTGAAACACTAATAGAGCTTCACTCTCACTTTGAGTGTATCAGACACAATACGTGAACCCAAACACTGCAGAGAAAGCTTTTAGGAAAAGCATGTCTAAAACTGGATTATTCTTTGGCTCTTACATGAGGCTATGAAAGTAAAAGAGCACAGGAGAATCTCCATGTTGAGATATTGCCCTTTCCTCTTTACAAATTCCCCTCCACATAATGGTCACCGACATATTTAAGTACTTACTGTAAAATATTTCACAGTGGTGGCTACATATATATTCTGAAAATTTAAGATTCAGCTTTTTTTTTTTTTTTAGATTTTGTGGAATATCTTCTGAATCAATTCAGTTTTTCAGATGATACAAGATAGATGTGTTCTTTTAAGTGACAACTTAGTTTAACAGATAAATTAAAAATAATTACATAAAGTTTAAATGGGGCCAGCATTTCCTTTTGCAACTGGAGTATCCCAAGAACAAAAATGTCCAGCAAAGACTGTTCACTGAGAAAAGGCAGAGTTTGAGAAATCGCAAATGGATGGGGCAAAAATAAAAATACCTTTTTTTAGTGCTGCCTCAGCAGTAGCAATGAAATGGGTATCTTGGGAGACTGACAAATCTTCCTCTCCTGCTCCTTTGTTCCACCAGTGTCTCCTAATGTATGCCAGTGCTTGAGCATTGTCCGTGGGCTTCCAATTTCCTTCACTATTCTTTTATTCTTCAAGCAAGGTACAGCATGTAAGAGCTTTTGGAAATAACAAATGCTATAGCCGGTATGAAGGGTCTCATACTCCTGGTTTTTTCTTCTCTCCCTGGGAGAAGTGTGTCTTTACATAATGGCACCGTTTCATAGTAAGAGTCATAAAGGGTACCCATATCCAGCCTATCATTGTCTGATCAGAGTATCTTCCTGGGATTTTGGACCTGTGATTTCCAACTCCCTTAAATTAAGGAAGGGGATAAGCCGATGAGTAAGAAAAACATGAGTCAAGTTTTAGAAGTAAAGCTGTTCCTTCAATTAATAGTAGTATTTTTATGTGGACTGGAAGGCAACTGTTAGAAGTAAAATTCAGTGAAGAGCAGTGAAAGGCAGACTAAACATTTACTTGGTAGAGTTGTTTTTATCTGGAGGATGGCTGTGCATCCATTACGTGTGGCTGCAAAGGCTGAACTGTCCTTTTTAAAGCACTCCATCTGCACTGTGTCAAAAATAGTAATGCCCTGTACATGCTTAAGTTTTTGGCAGCAAAGTAATACCTTAATTTCTTTTACAGTAAATATATAGATGTGTTACATAGTGACATGTAGAGCAGATGTTTCTAAAAATGCAAAGAAATTCCAGTCTGTTCATGTTGATGTAGCAGCTTTAGTCTTCCAAAACAGAACTAGTTCAGCAATGCAGTCATAGTGGAAGTATGAATATTTGAAGAATCTATGTACAATGTCAACACCTTGTATGGGGTATGGCCATGACATCTACAAATAAAAGGAAAGCATATTTCAGATTCCCCTATAGAAACAATAAAGCATTCCTTTTAAAAGTTTTCAAAGTGAGGGACCATTCTTGTATTCAGAGTTCCAGCATAACAGTCTTGACTCATCGACAGATGACACATCAAGCACAGGGAATTTGAAAAAGTACTGCTTAACCTCGCTAAAAAAAAATCATACTTTTGAGAACAGGAAAGAAGGAAAATTGCTTTCTGATCCTTGACTCTGCTGTGCTCAAAAAGGGTAATGAATGTTCTGATAAAACATACTTCATTGGACAAATAAATCTGGTTCAAACTGACAATGTTATGTAAAGGGATGTTCAAGTCTGTTTAAAAATCATTTTGAAGCAGAACAAAAATGTACAAACTGAAAGTCCAGCAGGAAACAAGAAATAAAATTTGCCTGTGCATTAATTTTTTTGTTGTTTCTCTTGTAAAAACTTTTTGTCTTTATTTTAAAAATATTTTACATAACAAGATGTCTGACACATGCAGGCAACTCCTGTTGTGGCAATTTATTCTAAATATGAGAAGAAAGGTTTTAATTACAAGTGAGTATAACTGGTTTTTTCCTACAATGTTTTCTATCTGTTAATAAGTTTAGATAGATATTTGGAAACTTTTCGTGGCATCGGAGGCTGCTGAATGCTCTCGCTGTACTAACTCCTGCAGGAGGTACTAGTCTGTTTCTAGTTTAGTTGCCATCAACTTGGGTAAATGACCTGGAAGTAGATTGCTGTAGGTACTTTTTATTTCCCTCTCCCCATCACGTTATTCTAGTATGTATTTGAAGGATTTCATGTGAGCGGTAGGAATGGCAGTGGGTTCTTTGCTTGGGAATGAGTTTCTTCAGGAAATTTATCACTAAGTCACCGTAGTGTTCTGAGACCTCAGCCAAGATTGAATTAGTGTTTCCCTCAGATACTTTGCAATTTGGAGGCTTGATTTTGATACCCTTCCTTATTTCCTATAGTTTTAAAGTCTCTGTGAAGTCAAGGAGGTTACTAGTAGCAGTTTATTACCCAGTTCAAGTAATAAAATTCTGTGTGTCCCTAAGTAATCAAGACTTTTTAATCAGAGTTAATGACAGTTTTTACCTAGAACATGTTGCAATTGTCTGGTTTTGTCCAATGTTGTCGCTAACACTGATTTGTTACTTCTCTCATATGTTTTCTTCGTTTCTGCAGAGACCATGTTTGTTGTCTTTAGCCTGGTGAAACTAATTTTTCATAATGCAAATAATAGAAAAGTTTAACCAGAAATAAATTGACATATAAAACATAGTCCTATATAAAATATTCATAACAATGGTAGAAATGTTTTAAACATCAAGTATCTAGGATGAGAGATTTTCTTTAAATGTCAAAGGACAGTCTTTTCTTAAGTTTGTTTTGCTACATTCCAGAAGCGTCAAATCTGAGCTAAACTGGGTGTTTCCGCTAGAGACATTCTTGGGTCTCAGGAAGGGATTCCTGCGTGATGCACTCAAGTGTCAGTTAAAATTCCAGATGCTCTTCATTTCTGATTTTTAGATTAATAGGTACATGTGGTAAAATCTGTGTTACTCCATTGTTCAAAATAGCAAAGAAGATATTAATTTTTTTTTCCAAAATAATCTGTATTGCACACCTAATGTACTAATTTAAGCAATAAAACCTGCTTCCAAGATTAGGTGGTTCCTAAGAAAAAGTCCTTTCTTAATTTTCTAGTCTTGTACCTGTTACATCCTAGATAAGACTAAGTGGCTTATGGTGACATCTACTTTTTACCTCACTTTTGTCATGCCTTTTGCCTTTTCTGCATGGCTGAAAAAATGTTTAGTTGCTGATACTAAATAGCAACTTATTTACCTCTCCACCCTCTCTTCCTGCTGGCAGGTCAGCAATGGGGCATTGAGCGCTGTCCCCTCTGAAGGGACATATCTCTGAGCCTATCTGTTACAGGAGAAAATGTTAGGACATCTGTGATGCCTTGTGAATTCATTTCATAAAGTCAAATGTAAACAGTGTTAATCTACAGCTGGAAGAGAAGACAGACAGCTTTAATGTTTTAATTAAAGGAATTTGTAAGAAAATCAAAGGTTGGACTTGATGACCCTGGAGGTCCTTTCCAACCATGATGATTCTGTGATTCTGTGAAAATCAATAGCTAGTTAAAAAAGAATGAATTATGTAGGATTTTAAGTCCCATCTCCTGCTCCTGGTATAAACATGCTGTAACAATTGGCCCTCTGTTCTAATTATGCTGCCTTGAATATTAGCATTATGTTATGAAGGGTCTTGTAGACATCTGATGAACATTTTCAGATGAGGGAAGATGATTGTATATGTGCTTTTAAAAAGCGCAATTCTAACCACATCTACAATACTTTTAACTGCACTACACCAGTGCAGTATGTGAAGGATTGTTAAAAAAGCCCCAAACAAACAGGCTTTAAAAGAGAACAAACCGATGAACCCTCCCCAGCAAGGCCCAAATGCTACACTCAAGCCATTCACAGACGGACAACCCCAAGCATGAGTGTTCCTATTGTCTATCATACTAAATAGAGGAATGTGGTATCTTGCATTTCATTTACAGCTTTAAATTAATTAGAAGATAAGAAATGTATGCGATCATTATTACTGGCTTGATTCAGTTACTTCAAAATAACTGTCTCTTGCCATTTGAGATGCAATGGAATATCTGAGACAGCTGCACGGGGCTTGCAGAGTATGATCTATGGAAACTCATAACCTTCTGCATTAGCAGCTAGAGGCCAGCATGAATATCACAGGCCTTGTCAAAAAGCACTAGATACCTGTTAAATACATTGAACTTCACATTTTCAAGGTTTTAATGCATCTCAAACACCTTTAATACCCAGATTTTTAAAAGTTAATATTATTTATTGTAATTGGATAAAGTATTTGTTATTAATGACTTACCTGACACAGCTAGTGTTCTTATTTTAAAAGTGATGTATGAATAGAAGCAATGGAAGAGAGAAAAGAACCAAACTTGTTTTGCAAAACATTTAATTATGATAGGGTTTTTTATTCGCTCTCCCAAGCCAAAAAAGGACTGATTATATGAAGCGGTAAAAGATATGAATATTCATGAAAAATTTAGGTTTTGAAAAGCATATCTACTTGGATAGACAGTGTGCAGATTTTTATACCAAAATATAAAATAAAGCCTGTGTATAGGGAATTATGCATCGGAAGATCTAGGAAGCCACTCACAGAAATTCAAGGAAGGCCAGCTGTTTTGGGGAGCAAGGCTGTTGTAGCTAAGAAACGTGTTCATAGCCATATAGGCTTCTTGTGAAGAAAAATGTTTATTTGTTCCAGGTGGAAAAAAAACTAGTCAGATCTTGCCTGTTTTAAGAATCACATGAGTTCCAACTCTTGATTTTTCAGCAAATGATCTAAATGCAGCATACAAGACCATCCATTTGGGAGATCTCGACTTAGTGAAGTCTGACAGCATGAAAAAAGGCTTGGAAGTGTTTGCATTTTCTTCACACTTGCTGAGCAAACTGACAAAACATTAAGCATCACAAGTGTTAACACTATTTGTTTACGATGAAATAGTAGGTTTAGCTGCAAGAGTAGAAAATAGCAGTGGTGAAATATCACATGATGCAGCTAAAGAAACTCTTGGGAGACTTACAAAAAAGCTAACAAGACAAGAATCAGCAGAGGAAAGATTTGTCAGCCAGCTGCTTACTTCTAAATTTGTGATGCACATTTAATTTCTCTCTTTCCCTTTTGTAAAAGTGGGGACTTTGTGCATAGCTGCTAACGTGTTCTAATGCTGTTGTCCAAAACGTTGTTGTATATAAGTAAACCAGTTTAATATAAAAATCAAGACCTGATTGCTCAGAGCTGTCTGGGTGATATTTCTAATACTACTTGGATTCATATTGATGGAAACAAAATAGAAAAACAAGAATGTCTACTTTCTGTAGAAGTAAGGAAAAATAAGCTTTCTTATACCCTTAGCACCTTGTGTAAGTAAATATGTTTTGGAACAAATGAATTTTTAGATATATGCTGAGCCTACTTTCCATAATGTGTTAGCCACCATCCATAAACCCCAAGTTTCTGATCATCTCTCTAATGTATTTATTTCTCAATAATTCTTAACCTTGTATGGTCTCCTCCCTTGTGAAGCATAGAGGATGTAACTGGTACAAGGCTAGTCAAGAGTTATTTAATGTCTGTGGTCAAGCAGGGAATTTTTCTGGAGAGGGAGGATTCTCTTGGAATCCTTCCCCTAAAAACCTGAAGCCTCTCAAACCTTTGCACTACATACACACAGAATGTAAAGATAATTTTGTTTGGGACTCATGAGATTTTCTGTGGAAAGTTAAAATTACACAGATGTACAGTTGAAAATTATACTTTGTTTCATTGTGTGCCTGGAGATTGATTCTTTGGGTACTGACATTTGAAAATGTTAGCCTTTGCCTAGAAATTATTCCATGATAAATCTGTTCAACTAACAAAATACTCTGTCCAAATATCTGTCATAGTGAACAGAACCAGAACTGATGCAGTGTCTTATATTCAAATTATTTCTTATATTTCTAATTTCTTTGTGTTTTGATTTTCTTTGCCAATTGAAGAAATCAAGGTGGTAAGAGAATCTTACAAGGGCTTTTTTCCCAGCACCTCTGAGCAAGGCTCCTGAGCAATTTTGCAGATGCAGGAAATTTCTTGGATAAGACTGAGACTTTGTAAATATGTTAGAGTGGAACTTATAACTTTTTCTTCTCAATAGATTTAGTAGTAATGAGAAGTTTAACAGGTATTGGAATTGAAAAACATTAAAGATACAAAAAATGTTTTTAACTTGTATTTCAATTTTTTCAAGTGGGTGTTCTAAACTTTTGAGATATTTTTATTCATAATTTTTATTATTTTCTTTCAATGAGAGGGTTGTAAGGTTTGAAAAACATATATGAGAGGTAGGAATGGAAACAGTGAACAGAGAACAATGGTTTGTTTAATTTTTCTATTATTTTTATTAAATTAACTGTTACTGAAACTACTTTTAAGAGTCTGCAACTTAAAAACCCCTGTATTTCTGTAGCTTCACTTGAAGTATTTCACTTCAGTGCAACTATTGTTTCAGTGCTGTAAAACAGTATCCTACTCATGTTTTTATACAGTCAAGCGTGAAGGAAGCTATGTATGCCCTGAGAGGGCAAGAGACAATAGACATAACCTGAGACATGAGAGGTTCCAACTTTGAGTCAAGGAAAGCCTTTTTCACTTTAGGCCATTGCGATAGTGAACAGGTTGTTCGGAGGAATTTTATATTCTCCATCTTTAGAGATTTTTCAAGACTTGACTAGTTCAAGTCTGGAGCAACTGTGTCTGTTCATATGGCTGACTCTGCTCTGAGTCAAAGTTTGGCCAATGCCTCTTCCAGGGGTATCCATGGAATAACAGGGTTATTCCATGTCTTTAAGATCCTGAGTTCAAGCGTTTGTTGTCTGAATATCCACAATCCTTTTAAGACTCCTTTTTTTTTTTTTTTTTCCTCAAATTATCAAGAAATATGCCACTTACAGAGTATGTGCCCAAGAATTAAGAACTGAATGGAAATGACTGCTATCTAAGAAAACAGAATTGTATATAGGTCTTCGGACACAGGCTGTAGTGTGTTTTAGTAATGAACTAAATACCTGGACCTATATTCTGGGAGCAAGGTGATCTATGTCCATGATACTATTGCCTCTTGCCTATATCATACCAGGGACAGTAAATATTTAGAAAGGAAAACTGTGGGTAAAGGATGGCTATCTCTGGTTCCAGCTACTGGCAATGAAAGGAAAGAAAGAGTCCTGCTTTCTGGCACAGATTGGAACGTGAAGAGTACCTAAGTTAGATGTGTTAAGCTAAAGCTAGTCTTTATGATTACCTCTCAAGTCTTGATCTCTGAATTTCTTAATACTTGGACACCTAAAAGGCACTTGTCTCTTTTGTCTCATTCTTTGTTTTCTTTATAAACCAAGCTGTATGTGAAATGACACTAAATGCAGGTAAAGATGCAATTACACAGGTATAAATAGTTTACAGTTAAGCGGCAAGTTTGGGTTGACCTTTCATGAGTATTTAATGGAGATAAAATGTGCCAGATTAATACAACTCAGGCCTCAGTGTTGCGAAAATGATTTTGTAACTCTCCATGGAAAAAGTATTGATTGATTTTTGTCCATCTATTAGACTGACTTCTGAAAAAATGCAGAGATGTTTTCAAGAAATCCAAGAAGAAAAAGCTTCCACAAGCAAAATATATTAAGATGATATGTTACTGAAAACAATTCTATTTTCAGAGATAAAGTAATAATTTTGACTGTCACAACTATGAAATGTCTGAGGCTGTGTACACACAAGAGTTAAGATCAGCAAAGAAAGTTAAGTCTATACTCTTCTGATAAATCCTTATATTTGTGTTCTGTAAATAAAACTCCTGCAGAAGATACATTCAAGACATTAGTTGATTTCATGCCTACATTTTTAATCTATTTCTTCTGTGAACTTTTGCAGAGTTGTTGCAGTTATTTTCTTTTAAATGAGAAGGGGATCCCATATTTAATTTCCTCCTGTCTACAGATCAATAATTTGATATTCTTTTTGACATTGGGTAGGGTAGATTTTTTTTATGCCTCCCACACTCTTAATTTTAAGTCACTTTTATTGTAATAGAAGAAAATTTAAAAGCACAAACCAGTGCATTTCAAACATAAATATATGAAAAATATTATTAAATGGTTAACCACCTGTTCTGGTCATACATAGAAGCACTCATAATAAAGGTGAAATTGAACTCATTAAATTTTTTTCATATTGCAAAGTTCAGTTTGGTATCCCAAAAACCAAAGTAAGCCACCTACACTTGTACATGTTTGTACTGCACTACACAACTTAAAAAATAGAGAAAATTTAATTATGTGGGTATTTGTTATGGAAATGCAGATTTGATTCTTGTCATTTGGGGCTCTATATCCTCTGGGCAATATCCTTTCCATTTGGTGATAGATGGGAGAATTGTTGTCTTGTATTAAGAGAAATAAGATTTAGTCAAGTTATTAAATTTCTCTAAATCTAAAGTAAGGCCTAGAAATAATAGAGAAAGTCCTCTTTCCATTTTAAGTCCATAGCAATTTCTCAAACTTTGATGTGGAGAAAAATATTTACCTGGGGAAGTGGGGAGGAGTTGAGGGGTAAGTATTCTTACTCTGTTTTGCACGAATTTTAGTTATTTCCTCCCAGTAATTCCACTGTAAGGGTGTAAACTGGATTTTACAGCTGGGGGACAGTTTTCCCCTATCCAGCTCCCAGTACCACCAAAAAAAAAAAACCCCAAACCTGAAGAAACTGAGTTCACATCATCAGAGCTGTAGAACACCACACATCTTATTTTTCCTCTTATTCTGTCAGTAATTCTCAGGACTGATGGCTTTTTGCATTGAGAATGTTTCTCATCTCGCTGTGTGAAAAAGGCAGTTGTTCTTTTCACCGTCTGAATCATGAGCTTTTACAAACAAAGGATCACTGGTGTTGGCTAAGCAGAGATGTGTGCTCTGCAATGAGCAATTTTGGTGAACTGGGTAAGCTGAAAGAATTCTACATAAAATGCATTAGCTTCAGTCTTTTGCCCGAATAGATTTCATTCTGGCCAGAAGACTTGTACTTGTTGATCAGGCAATGAGCTCGGTGGAACTGAAGAGGAAGTGTTCGAAAGTATAGCCAAAGCAATTAATTTTTATGTATACAGCATTATAAAGGTTTCTTTCTTAGCCTTCTACTTCTTGTCATATATCAAAAGATTGGGGTTTTTACTGTCTCTGGAAACATTTCATTTTGGTAGGTTTGGATGTTTTCAAAATAAGCTTAGATGAAATTGTACAGAATAAATTGCTTGAATCCATCCTGTAAAGACAGCAGTGTGGTGTACCTTAGGTACCTTGGTATCATGATCTCATATTTGACATTTCTGGAGACAGAGATAATCTCCATCATATCCTTGGACACAGAGGATTCTAAAAGAAATAGAACCTGGATTCCATAACTCAGGGAACCAGTGCCCAAGGATCTTCACTGTTCTGTTCTTTCCTGATGGAAGGTGAAAATACAGCTAAAAGGAAGCAGACATAAAGGAGGTTTCACTGCATATTCATTCTTCTCACTTTCACCTCCTAAAGGAGCGAAAATTATAAAACCCTATGACCTGTTGTCAGTCTGAAGCTGCAGAAGTTAATTCTTTCCTGAATCACATATGTCACAACTTGACTTTGGTTTATTTAAATCCAAGCTTTGGATTGTGTTGTACTGAAATGTGTTTGTTTTGGACACCAGCTTCTCACATAAACAAAAGTAACCTACATAAGGTGAACAAAGGGAAGGAACTGTGAAGCCAAGTCTGGAACTGGAACATGGTATTATGAAAGATCTGGGTCATCAAATCTAAATCCTTCTTATTGTAGATATTTGCATCATCTGGCTCCGTAAGTTGATGAAACCCCATCTTAAATATTTCTGCTCCCACTGAGGATCTTTTCCAGACCCTCCCTCCTTTGATGCATAGGAGGCTTCTTTCAAGCTTACTTATGGACAGCTCATGAGTACTTGTTCTGTTGACACCTTGAACTTCCACATAGCCTTGTTCCTGACCGCTTTCCGATATGATATGCAATTGATTTCCTTCATATTTTCAAAGAGGCTAAACCAAACATCAGTGGATATTTAGCAAATAAAAGGCCTGCTTTTGCAAACACTGATGCTTAAGTGGCATACATAATGATATCCTTTCTTGCCAGTCAAAATTATTTCCACTCCCTAAAACAATGTCTTTGCTTGGGGGGGAATGACTTGGTCCTGGTACTTGGCCATCTTCAGCAAGTTGTGTATATAAACAGAAATTAATGCTTTCTAGTCCAAAATTATGGACCTAATTCTTCCTCCAAATTCAAAACCATGCGTAAAATGCTTCCAATTATGGTTTGAAGGGATTCAAGAGGACAGTCAGTCCACTTGTATCAGCTGATACCTGAAGTTGAATGGTGTCTAAGTTATAATCTGAACAGCGAGTTTTGTCTTTCCAGTTTATTTTATGGATTACATGGACACAGTAGTATAGCTTCAAATAGGTCATGTCCCTGTTGTTTTTCTTGCCTCACAGGTTGGTGTCTATCTCAAGGAGGATTTTATAAAGGAAGAGAGTGTCTTGTGCTAGTAAGATGCATGATAGAGTTTCCCAATATAATCTCTCTCTCTCTCTAAAACTCTGTAACCAGAACGCTATGTAATTGTTAAAGGAGAATGGCCTGAAAGAGGATGGTGAGATTGATCTGCAAGAATTTCCGAAGGAGGTAACTCATGGCATGAAAAAGGGCAAGATTTGATGGTTTGACAGTGGACAGTTCAACCTGTTTAAAAAGATTTGCCTGGCTCTAATTATTAGTCTTCCTCCTTTCTAGATACTAAGGCCAGGAGAAGTCTGGAAGTAGACTGTAAAATGGAGTTGCAAAAAGGAGGTGTTGGGCTTATAGAGAGTAGCTTTATCAAATGTAGTTAAAATTCGAAAAGATGTGAAGGGAACAGTGCCATCACACATCAGGATGTAAGCTAGCCTTTTGTCTTTCCAGAGGCAAATCTGATGCAGAACCATTTGGAAATTAATGTTGCTGTTGAGACTGATAGAAATAATTTAACAGTCAAATAATTTGTGTCCTTAGAAACTCAAATGCTGTCCCTTTGTCTACTATGCCATTTGGACATGCTGGTACACAGTATCTCATACAAGACTTCATTAGAAAACAGCATTATTTTGTCTGTGAGTTTTGCCTGCTCTGTCTAGACATGCAGATTACATTTCTCTGAGGTATTTTAGACTGCTAGTGTTGTAACACAAACGGTCAATAATACTTATATACCTCCATGAACCAAGGGTAGTAGTTGCATTATAGCTGATGCTCATCAAAAATAGAAAAAAAGTCTGACCTAAGTTCATGCACCAATGTCATCTACTGAGACTTACCAACTAAGGGAGAGTATTTTTTCCTGGAATGAAATGTAAGGCCTCTTAATGCTTTATTTATCACTTCCTTGAAGAGCACTGCTGACTTAGAGGGCATTGTTAAGACTTTGATGCTTTTAGGATCAACAGTTCTTTCAACAGCTTCCTTAAAACCTAGTCAAATAGAGCTTAGTTTAGTAACTTGCTTTCCACAAATAGAGGTTTAATTCATATGCCAAAGAAGTAATATCTTCATAATTTATCTATTTATAATGTATTCTAGTAAAGACTGGCACCTCATCTTATATAGGTTAGCAAACGTCTGCTGGTTCAACCTTGTTTTATGATGTCATTGGAAGATATGAGCTGTCAACTGCAGAAAATAATGACTGGCGCAGACATACAGTGAATGCAGAGGAGCATAAGGACAACAGTTTTCACTTGTGAACAGTTCTGTTCAGCAAATGTCAAAAGAATGGATTGTTTATGTGAGTAAATTTTGAAGGATTAGGCAGAAAATTGCCAGTATAGCATCAAAGTTAACAATTAGCATTTGAAACACTTCTGTTTCATTGGTGTAGGTCTGTCTGCAGTTTGTACTTTTCACTGACAAACTATTTAGTCTTTCTCACGATCTAAGTGTAATACAGTAATAATTTTCTTCTGATTAATTTGCAATACTCAATTGCTTTTAGAAGATACTGCCGTCAATATCTGAAAAGAGTAGCTGAGGACCATGTTATTTTCCATCATAAAATTCCATTTTGATGGCTTAACATACAATCCTGTTCACCTTCAGACTTCCTATGATAGTGCCTTCTGTTCTTTCCCATCCTAAAAGTAAATTTTTTTTTAATTATAATAGGAATTTTCTCTCTTAGACATCACTTACATGTTTTTACCTGTGTAATGGGCTGAAGTCACATGAGAAAACTGGAAAGCTGCACTGTATTTCCTGCCCCTGAGGTCTGTTTCTGCCTTCTACTTTCCCTGGTTGGTATTAGGACATGTAGTTCATTGTACATTTTTAGAACTATATTGGAATAATTCTGATGTCCTACTGAGTCCTTATTCAATGGAAGTATACTAACTAGACCTGTGAAACTTATATCAGCACCCAGAGAACGTGTAACACAGCTACTTCATTCTGTCACAAAGGGAAGTAAATTTGCCTAGTCAGGTAACTTAGTATCTTTGTTATGGAAGGATTCATTGTTTGGGTACAGCAGTGTGACTGAAACATGTCAGCTGGCTGGCAAAAGAGATGATGCAGCTGTTGGTCAGAAAGGAAAAGAGAGGGAAGGCACTCTGGGGCTGTGTCCCTCTGAGTTCGGAGCTGAAGATGTTGATGTTGGAGCATTCTACAGGCAGGCATCCTGCTCTGCGTAGTGTGCACCATACACAGTGGGAAAGAGTTGGGTCCTACCCTCCTGAAATCTGTGTCCTGAAGCAATCTTTTTAGTACTGTTTTCAACTGTCATTTGTTATAAAGGAGGCAATTAGCTGGTCAGTGAAAAAGGTAGATTAGCCCAGAGGAGCTCAGTCTGACACTTTGGTTCTTCAAACAAAGAGAAGCAAAAGCTCTCTAACAGAACAGCGTGAGGTTCCTTTCTTGGGCAACAGAACAAAACGAACTAGAACTTGCTTATTTCCCTTATGTTAATACCAATTTTTCTGTAGTATCCAGAAGTCCACATCTAACATGTTAATATTCTGTTTGGAAATGCTTATTAATGCTATTACATTGTTTTGAAGATGTTAGTTTTGCAAAAAATTAACTTTGTGAAAACATAGATGCCTTGCAAGATGTGTACTGGGTGGATGATTAGTTCGACTTCTAGTGAATTGAAGGTTCACTAAAAAGTTCAAGAACAGTAGTCTGTTCCCTGTCCTGTCTGTTACCTATAGTGTGTAAAATGGGAATTTGGTGGTTGCACGCTGCAGCAAGACATAGGAGAACAGCTTACTGGGCTGGATTCTACCACCTGAAGAAAGTATTTTCATTACTGCTGAAACTGTATCCATCTTCAAGTGAGGGCTGGGGTTTTTTTTTGGACATAGCCCAAGATGAGACAAGATTCTTGACCATTATAGCCTGCCGAATCTTAGAAATTAAAACAAACACCAGGGCCTTCTTACGCTGGGTTTGTGTGATGTTTTCTTTGTCAGCTTGGAACAAAAAAGCTCATCTTCCTCTTCCTTTTATGATATTTGTTTGTTGCTCACTAGAACATATTAATATATAACTGACTTTTTCAATTTCACCTACATACTTGTATGAAAAGTAAGATGTGCTGTGAAGCGTTTTGTTTCATTTTCTTCTGGAGCCTGTACCTTCATTAATTCTCATCTATTGTCCTACCTTCTTAAAATCTCTCTTAAAACAGTCTTATTAGCAATGCTTTCAGATGTTATTTGCTCTCTTGCTAGAGGACTATTAGAAAACTACAAGATTAATTTGCACATCTGAAACTTGTTGTCCTTAGTCCCAGCCTTCTATCTGCTGCTTCTCTGCAAGGAATGATAACCTGTTTTCCAGCAGGACTCCATAGAAACCCTGCTTTGCTGGAGTTCATTATCCCTTCTTGAGAAGCCTGTTCCACTAAGCTCCTTTACCAAAATAGTCAAGATGGAAATACTGATTCTAGTCCACTTTGGTCTTTGGTACAAGCATTCTTTTAAATATTAGAAAGATCAGAATGTTGTCACAATATTCAATTTTATTGAACTTTAAAAACTGTATTAGTTTTTATGACAGAGTATTTTGACCACGGAATATAAAGAATTATATTAAATAAATTGATCCAGTTTCAATTTAATTATGAACCATTAGGAGGATTTAAACTTCAGTCTAATCTGTGCTTAGCAAATAATTTTAAAATTAATACATTTTAAATTTATTAATTGTGAAAATAATGTCATTAATTCATTCCTTTACAAGGGAAAGTAAGAAGTACTACTATCCCTAGTAGAATATTCAGAAGAAAAGTCTAAAATATTGATGGTATATGTTACTTTTGAGTTTATTTTTCTTTCTTTTCTTCTAGTACGTTAAAATTGTGCTTACTAGTATTTCTTTTAGGGGACATCAATTTGGATTGAGGCCCCTTTATGACCCCTTTCTGAGATCTTTTTTGCAGCAGCAGCAGCAGAAGTCATTCTGCAGTCTGTAGTACTTGTGCTGACAATTAACAAAGAAATGTGAGCAATACCTCTTCTGAATGCATAGAAGTGCCTTTCCTCAAACTATATACTGATACTTTAAAAATAAAAAAAATCTGACTAGATTCTCTAACTACTTCTAACTAGTTTCTCTGACTGACATCTAAATATGGTCCATTTATTTACATCTTACATACATTTTAAGTTGTAAAAGAATACATTTTATTCATGTCTGTTTGGCTAAGTTTCCTTTTTTTTGCTTTAGTTTTTTTTTGTGGGGGAGGGGAGGTTTTTATTCCACGTAAATAAAAAATTATAATTTATCATTTTCAACAGCATTCTATGAAGTCTTGCTGCTGTGAGAACAATACAGTACTCCTTCAAAACAGTGATGCATATAAAGCAGCTTTATTTCCTTCAGTGGAATTAATTAAGTTCCTATTTATATGTGTATTCGAGGGCTTTGCAGGGATAGGTCACGTGTCATACTTGCACTGTAGAATCTTGAATCATGGTTTTTCTTTTGTTTCAGTCTTGTTTTCTTGCCTCCTGAAGTTTACTGTGAGAACTGGCAATGATTTCTGATGAGAAAGTTAAGGAAGTTGATGTACATCCCCTGTCACGGCCACAGTTGCTAAAACCAGATTATAGCGATTATTCAGGATTGTACACTAAGTGGTAATGGGAGCAGAAATTCGCATCACGTGTCTGACATGTACGAAATGGTGGAACTCTTTAAGAAGTGCATCCAGAACCCAGACCCCGCTATTGACCGTACATGTGCCCGGTGTGGTGCACATCCTGTACTGCTCAGGGACCTGGTAGGGTCTGCTATAGTGAAGCTTTGCTGACACTTCCAGTTCCCAGGCCCTTTTCATTTGCTTTATTGTGGTTCAGTCCTAAAGCTGATATTTTGAACTTGAGATGAGTTGCCTGAAGCTGACATTTTTGGGGCATTTAAGATTAAACACTTCAGCCATTCCCGAGAGCAATACTGGCATAAAACAGACTATTTTTTCTTAAAATAAGATTAAATTCTTCAGGCTATTTTATTGGCATTGGCTCCATAGTTAGGAACAAAGATTAAAAATTAATTTAAAAGCCTGGAAAATATTCAGCTTCCTTTGACATGACTTTTTGAAAGCTGTTTTCATGAATGAGTCTGCATGGCACTGAAGTGGTACAGTAAGAAAATTCAGAAGCTGATGAGGACTTTTCTCCAAAACTGCGGTAATGGATCCTTGCTTCGTTCGGGCATAATAGTTCATTTATATCATTTGGGGTCAGAAACAGATTCATTTTAATACAGCCAGTGCCGTGACACAGTAGTAAGCTGTGAGCAAGTGACTTTACTTCCACAACAAAAAGCTGTAAATTGTAGAATAATCACATTTAGTGCTTGAAGAATTTCACAGAATGATTGTCTTGGTAAACCAGCAAGTGAGTTAGCATCTTCTGCCTTTACATCATGTTAAGTCATATAGAGTATAGATGTATGTTTTGGTATGTTTAATGATTTCGCACCATTCCTTTGCATAAGCACCACACTACTTTATATGAGTAGTTCTCCAACTTTGATGCAGTTCATCAAATATAACAGCTATCATACTCTCTAGCTGAGATACATACTGCCTTGCCATAGAAAGAACTCTCTAGTTGTTTTTCTCATCATCTTTTTGTAAGTGAAATGTATCATTGGGGTCCATCCAAGAGAAAAGCACAACTGTTGCCTCAGAATTAGAAAAAGGACTGTTTAGCAGTTTTTATGTCTTTGAAAAAACACAACCTGGTCTAGATTTAGTAGGTGATGAAGACAGAGGAAGCAGATGCACTGTAAAGTACTTCAACAGGTATTTCCAATAACCATAGTTCTTGGCATAAATAAGGTACAGTGAGGGTTTTACTGAGAAATAGAAGACTGTTTTGTTTTCCATAAATTAATTCTTCACAACTTAATTTTTATGAGAGTAGCTATTTATTCTTTCAATGGGAAGCAGACAAAGCTGTTTAATATGTGTCATTTTGTTTCTGTCTGATCTTGTTATCCCTGGGAGAAAGAACTTGCGAGAGTTGCAAAGTTCTGATTGGAAATTTATTACGCACTGTGTGAAAGAAGGCATTGCACAAACTAAGGGGAGGAGAAAAGTGGAGGACAAAGGCCTTTTTTTCTTGATCTTGACCTTGAGCAGTGTTTTGTACAAGGATGTGGGAGTCTTTTTTTTCTTTTCTTTTCTGTTCTTTTCTTTTTTTTTTTTTTTGTAAAGCTGGAAAGTGAGAACATTTGCGTGCTGACCTGAACAAATGTGTAGAAAATGCCTTGTGCTGAGAGGTATTATGGATAAGTTTGGTTTGTGAAATGTCAGTGTGGGTGGATGTGAGATGATTGAAAGGAGGTATGTCATGAATTCTTTATAAAGATAAACTTGCCCCAAACTCCATAACATTTGTGTGAGTTGTTCATAGATGGTATGAATAATTATCTTTGGAATTGGTATCTGTGGTATGTCCTGTTGTCGTAGCCCTGCAAACTCAGAGAGAAATGAATGCTCCATTTCTCATGGAGAGCCATTTCTTTAAGCATTGGCATACTCTTGAGCTTTGAAGTTCTGTCATTCTTGCAAGTTCTTCTTGGTGTCACAAAAAGGGAATATTACTAAATGTATGGACAGAAATTCTGCTTGAAATATTATTTTAACAAAATTTGAGCCATAATGAAAGAAGCAGTAAAATGAAGGAATCTGCATTTCTATGTCAAGAAAACAAAAAGATTCTGTACAAGAAAAATCTCCTACTAAACAGATAGGGGAAATATGTGGTCTGTCCTTTCTGGCACATTGAAAGCACTGCCCAAAGTAAATGATAGAGTGAGTTATCTTCCATCTTGTGCTATGTACCCTCTACTCAGTTCTAATCTTTGGCGACCCAATGGATGTGTATGAATATCTCTATGAATTTCTGCATAGTCCTAAAAACCAAAAAAACGTGAACATTTATGAACATCCAACCCCTAACATTCTGTGATTCTAGGAGACAAACATGGAGAAATACTGTCTCAGGAATGATGACCCTGGTGGTTCTGTAGTATGAAAATGAGCATGATGGGAACAGATGCTGCAGAGATAAGGGATGGAAGTTTTCTGGGAGGACTTCTGGAGGACTGCGCAGTGCTGCAGCAGGATTAGGAGAGTGTTTCCCTGCACAGGGAAGAGGAAATCAAACCTAGGGCAGCCTTATCCAAGCTGCGGTTTAGGAGGGGACCCTGAAATGAGTCATAACCTCTATTTTAGCCTCACTAATTAAAACAAATGAGAACAGAAACAGGGAACAAGCTGAAAACTAGTAAGAGTGAATGCTTTACACTGAGTATATATTGAAATAAGGTTCAGGAAAAACTGAGTTTTCAACCAATATAACATTCCAGACTGAGTTTAAAATGGTATCTGAGTTAATTTTCAGTTATCATGATGTATTGCATATTTTTGTCAGCTCGACATCACTATGGAAATATGACTTTCAGAAGGAACCAAAAATACTTGCTCTTTTAGTGAGTAACAATTTGAAACATAACTATATATAGGATAAACAGCTCCTTAAAAAAAAAAAAAAAAAAAAAAAAAAAAAAAGCTAAACTCATATTATATGTCCTAGGGGATAGTATATGCCAGAAAGGAGATCAGAATTATTTTCAATTCACTAGCTTTTGGGATCAGTTAAGACCCTCAAATAAAGCCATGTTTTTTAACAGTTATCAGAATGTTTTATTTTCTAAGTGTAATATACAATATAACATATATTAAGAAATTATGCTGAAGCACGATTGAGATCAGTGACTTCAGGAGCCACTAGGACAGATAAATGTTTTTGTGGGTTTTGTATAGGCCTCAGAGTTCAGCCTTTTAGCACTGGTTGGCTGAGTCCTTCAGGTTTCTATAGAAACCTTTTGTATGAGACTTTAAATAGAGACTCTGTATGTACCCAGAAAGTAAGAATTCTCTGGTGCCTTTGGTTACAAGGTTCTTCTTCTGTCCAAAAGTCAAATCAGATAATACTGAAAAGAGATAGCAAATATCTGTATTATTTACCTTTTTGTGGCCTTACCGTTTACCTTATGCTTTATAGAAGTAGGCTGTCCAAAGCATATACTGCTCTCAAAAATTTGTATGCTCCATCTATTAACACATGGATATTAATTACTTTGTCACTTCTTTAGTCCTGAATGTTCATGAATAAATTTCTTCTGTAAAAAAAAAAATCATCATTGTTGGTAGAATTATGCATAGAGACCATGAGACATATTATACCATTATCTGGGAACGAAGAAGAGATGTACTTGTGCCTGCCATCTACCTCTTTCCAAAGAAATTCTGTCTGTTCTGAGGTGTATTTTGTATAGCAATTTGCCCAGAAGGACATAACTGCGCTAAGCACAAACAACGCACCCCCCAAAAGCTAATTCTAAGGCAAACAAACAAAACCAATACTGAGCCATGGTTCTTTGATCCCAGCCAGTTTTCCTTTTTTATGTCTTTCCATCCAAGTAAGTTCAGCCATGTCCAGCTCAAGAAAATATTTCATCTCAAAAATAGCTCACTGTCTGTTCTTTTCATTTGTGAGATTTTTCTCTCGGGATGTTTTTTGCTTGGATGGTCCATTTTTTTGTGCAGCAGCTGAGGACAGTTTTTTTTCTCTTGACATGCTAACTTTGCTAAAAAGTAAGTTCAATTCCAGATTTTTTTTTCACAAACAGACACTGAAATTTTACTTTAAAAAGAAAAAAAAAAACCACCAAGAAAAGACAAAACAAACAAACAAAACCCCACCAACTTCTGTGTTCTGATTGCTACTTTACTTTTTTTTTGTTTTCATAAAAGAAAAAAGGCATCAAAGCTTCTGTTGAGAAACAGTCAGGACAGCCATAGAGACAGCACAAAGTGATTGTTTGTGGTTCACTAACTCACTGCACTAGGTTTTGGCTTCAGAATTCTAGAAATTTATTTTGAAAGGACTTTATTAATCAACAAACTGTTAGTTTTCCTGTTATTTCCTATAGAACTGTGAATTTTTTTGGTTTTTTTTCTTCTGGGGTAAATCCTCTTGTCTGAGTGATGGGTAAAATGCAC
>VZZY01014492.1:53481-146726 GCA_013400335.1 Eurystomus gularis | reverse complement strand
CGCGCCCGACCGCGACACATATACATTTCAAGTAGAGAGGCATGAAGATTTGGTTATGTTTAGTTTTTAAATTTACATTTACATTCAAGCGTAGTCAAGTCTGTGATTCTTTACTGAGAAACTGGGAGATACTAGAAACATAGTGTTTCAACAGAGTGTGGTGCCATACAGAACCTGACTGAGCTGGAAGTTGCATGTTCTCAGTGCTCTGGAGTAATTCACTCAACCTCTCCACCAGTCAAGAATCCACAGGGTAGAATTAGTTCCTGAAAGGATTTAATACTTCTTACTTCTTGGCCTCTCTTATGTCATTCCTCCTGGTGAAAACCCTGTAAATAATTGCAACTTGGATTCCTGAGCCTTTCCTACCCCTGCCCACCCCCAAAAATGGAGGAGTTCTGGGAAGGGGAAAAATACTTTAACAGCAGAGTTAGAAGGATGTCAGAGAAAAACAGATAGATGTTATTTCTGTGTGGCCATGATCTTCTACAAATACTGACACTTGTCCTCTTTCCTTCTGGGTCTAAGGAACTTGAGAGCTGTACCTAACCTGGTAATTTTGCAGACAGAACTGGTGGGCTTTCCAGCAGTCCTGAGCTGTTAAGAGCTGTAGCAAAGCAGCAGCTCATGGGATGCTGTGTTGCTGCAGTGTAACGCCTGCTGCAGCAGTCTCAGCCCTTACGTCGTAATGCATGTCAGTGTGTGATTGATTAACTTAAATATGCCAACAGTGAAAATGTTTGAAGTTACCTGGTAGCATTTCTGTAGGCAGAAGGGAATTGGATCTTTTGCATTGAGAGTGAGCTTTCCTAACTACTGTAAAAATGCTGAAATATGAGAGTTTGCGGGCTGTTTTATGTCCTGTTCCATAATGTTTTGACAATTCTCCCCCAAAAAAGAAAAAAAAAAATAAAAAATTGAGAACCATATGTTGTTAAGACTTCATAGATCATTGTTATTCACAGAAGGCCTCATTTGTGAAGCAGCTCTGCGATATTTCTAATGTTGAGATTGTATTGAGACGTTCCTGGATGTGCAGTAGAAGAATAATGTTATGATGCATCTTACATTTTTTTCTACCTCTGTTTGGACATCCATTTTTCTTACATATCAAATAACAGGTAACATACAAATAGCAGTTAAACCTTGACCTTGCTGCTAATGCAGCAGAACTTCATTTTTGAATGAGATTTGGGTTTTGGTCATGACAGATAATGTGTGGAATATACAACATACAGAATTCAATCATCTAGCTTTTACTGAGGCAAAGCTCCCACTGATTCTGGTTGGGCTACCAACTTTGCTTGTGATTAGAGAAGTTCAAAGGCTTTAAAGAACATGCCTGCAGAATGCACAGCCCTCAGGATCATGTATAGCCTGCAAAGTGAAACCTTAGTTTTGGTATGGTGCCTTCCTTGGTTGTCTCGTCAGCTGAGGAGCTGTGAAGCCTACCCTTAGGATTTCTTGGCTTGGCCTCTGCATAATGGTTTTGGTTCCCAAAATTTCATCCAGTGGGGGTGAAAAGTGCATAGGGAGAGAAAGGAGGCACAAACCCATGAAAGAGAAAAAAGTAATTGAGAATTAAGCTTAACATACAGCTTCAGCTTTTATTTTAATATCACATCCCTTTCAATGATGAGTTAATGCAGAAGGGTCACAGTTCCTTGTTAGGAAGCTGTGTCCCTCTCAGCCAGGGCACTCAAAAAGGATTTGCTTCAGTTCACAGGTACAGTCTAGCTCAGCCCCAGTAGGCACAGGGCTCACTTTGCAGCATCAGCCAAGGTCTGTGATGGAGGTGAACTGGAGCATTGGTTGAAAGCATGCACCCCAGAGCCAGAAAGTGTAAATCCTGCTTTTCATAAAAACAGCCTTTATTTTTGAAGTGGCCGGTTTAGATACCATGGTTCTTCAAAAAGTTAGCCAGTATCAACTGCCTGCTCTTCAGAGAGCGTTATTAATGCCCAGCCCTTTGAGAAGATCAAGCATGTAAATCGGCAGCCCAGAGCTAAAGATCATCCCTGGAGCAGGGAATATCTGCATCTCGGCTGTGCTTATTCGTCAAAGACAACTGGAGCAGATCCTTGTGCTTTCAGAGGTCTGGCAATAATTCTGCAATCTGCTTCCCCTTTGTGGATTTTGTGATTTTTTTCATGGTGGTTTTGTTTTGTAGCCCTCTGTCCCAAGCTAAAACATCCCAACACACAGCATGGCAGCTTTCTGCCCTGAGCCACACTGGTCACAAAAGCAGGTCACTGATTATAAGGGGAGGAGAGAGAAGGATTGAGAGAAACATAAGGAACCTCAGCAACAGTAGGGCAGTAACAAGAAAAAGGATAACTATGGGAAACCAGAAAAGAAAATAGAAAAGAACACCTACAAAAATCAAGAGCGAACTGAGCAACAGGAACAGCAGTAAGAAAGTGAGGATAAACAGGAGAGGGAAGAGGAGAAGCGGGAACAAGACAGAGTAAGAGGTAAGGGAGAGCATGGATCAAACACAAAACAGTCCTGAAATACAATCTAATTCCTATTACACCAAAAGTTCTCTCTTCAGGCTCAAGGTTAAGAGGTAAGTGTATAAATAATTTGTCTAGTTGTGTCAGGAGAGGAGGGAGAGGAGGAGGGGTAGATTTTTCTCTTGAGTAGTCTCTACTTTTATTTTCTGTATCCAAAAGCAAAGTCACGCTAGCCCTCAGAATTCAGCAAGACAATATATGGGGCCGCAGTCCAAAGCACCATCTATTTCTTTTTCTCTATAACTTCAACTGTAAGGATCTCCCCTTCTCCTGCTCTGGGGGATGGAGCCATACTAATAACCAGAGACTCCTTAGAGCTTCTTTTGTGCAAGGGTGCAGGTGTAGGCTTAGCGTCTGCATTTGGCTCTTCCTTTGGTGCAGGGGGTGCAGATGAGGCCTCAGGCTCCGCTGGTTTCTTCTCCTCTTGTTTAGGCTTGCTCTCTGCTTTGGCTGGAGGTGCCTATAAACAAGAAGTTAAATGTTTTCCAGTGCTGCAGAAGACATTCAGGAAGTAGTTCTACTCTGTGCATGCAGTGGAAAGGCACAGCATGGATACTGTGATTAATGGCATGCAACAAGTAAATTTGTATTTAGATGCTGAAAATCAGTTTCTAAATGAAAAATGCTATTAGAATGTCAACATAAAACCTAGGAAAAGCTTGTGGGTAGCGAGGGTATCTGTTTCTTATGAAGCAGACACATTTAGAGGCACACAACCCTTATGTCTTGCCTTTATGTTCTTACTGTAGTATAGGAAGAAAAAGCATTATGTAAATCTTGATATATTGCCCAGTGACCCAATTCCTTGGCAAGCCTGTTTGCTATTAAGTTCACAAATACACATTAAATTGAGCAATGCTTCTGCTCCAATCATAGCGTTGTAGTCATTTGTGTAAGCAAAGGCCTTTGTTTAAATTAAAAAATTAAATAAAAACACAGCAGTTCAGCTATGAAGACAGAAAAGGATTCTGCCACCTTTGGGTAAGTATGTAGAACTGAGGAGGTTCTTGCTAATGTTTCTCAGAACACACATCAACTAAAATAACAGTTTTCTCCTAAGTGCAATATATTAGAGATTTAATCAGCTTTAGCTATGTGGGCTACACTTCAAGTTTTCTCCTTAAGGTTTATGGCAACCAGAGATCTGCCTTTGAATTGGAAAGTTCACCATGTGCTTGAGTCAGCTGGATCAGATTACTGTGTTATAGGATATTTCTGTATTTACTGTTGTTTACATAAAATTAGAAGATCAGATGCCCTTAGGGTCTTTGCAAAGTCTATTTGCTCTTTACTTTGTTTGAGGATTTGTGTTTGCTTGCTTTTTTCCTTGCTTTTTCTTTGCTTTTGTTTGCTCTGCTCTGCATAGAGTCCAGGTCTGGGAAGATTTGAGCCAAACTTCAGAATTAGTGTTTACAGAGGTTAGGTACAGTGATTATATCTTGGCTGCTGGGAGTTTTTTGCACTTGATTGCAGTAAGGATCCATTGCCACCTGCTCTGTTTCCCCAAGCCCTCCCAGTATCTTTCAGCACCTGGAAGAATCTACTCTATTTTCTGTGGCATTACCTCTACATCTTGTGATCTCTTCAGCTGCAGCAGCTTAGCAAAGCCTTCTTTTCCTTTTCCTCCAAGCATTGCTTTAAACAATTTTGGAGTTTCTTGTTTCTGTCCAAAGAGACCAGCCAAGCCCCGTGGTTGTTGCACTGGTGGTCCTGGAGCAGGTTTCCCCTTCTCCTTCAGCAACACCCTGGAGACAGGAAGGAACACAAACACATAACAGTGCTGTGAAACCAAGCAAAGTTCCTGCAAAGCTAAAATGTCGCATTCATCAGTGAAAATCTGGCAACTTTTCCAGCCAATTTTTTTGTGCCAGGTCCAGTGGCAAAAGCAAAGCTGGAAAGGGTAAGGATTTTACCCTAGGCTCTAGTAGAGCTGGAGGCTTCTGTTGAATTTGGAGTTCCTTACCTACATCCTGGAGAATAAACAAGTGCAGGCTCAAATTAAGGTGTTGCAAAGCAGATGAAAATTTTATAAGGTGAGAAGTAGTGTGGAGGGGAACAGATACCTTGTACCTGAGGTGGCAATCTCTTACCTGGGCTTCTGGATACAAATTCAGAGAGCATTTAGTGCTCAGTTGGGAGTCCAGCTAATGCTTGTGGAAGTAATAGTTTACCAAATTATCTTCCAGCATGGCTCATCTCCCATAGGTTAGGTTAGACAGTGGTACTTTTTTTTGGTCTTCTTCAGTAGAAGACGACACTCTGCAGATACATAAATTGCTGCCAGTCATGTAGCAGGCTAGATTTTCACACCCTTCCATAGCTGTACTGATTTGCAGCAATAATGACAAGAAGTGAGAATGAACAACGAGGGTAAAGATTAATGACAGTTCTGAGATGATGAAACCAGTGGAAAGCAGAGGGCTCCCAGCTTCCTGTTTCTGTTGGTTACTGTACAGTTTTCAAGGCAACTTCTCTATCCTTGCAAAAGCCCCAACTTAAGGCTTTTTATTAACAGGAACTATACTTGCAGTCTGAAGTACAGTAAATCCCATAATACTACAATTTTTCTAACATCTTTTATTCTTTAACTTCAGGAATTTTGAAAGTGAAGATTTTACTTTTAAAGTTTTGTCAAATTTGAAAAGTACACTTTGGCAGCTTAAATGAGTTTATCGTGTAAAGACCATACAGTGACTATCAGGCAGGTGATAATGGAACAAATTTCTTGCTTGAATAAATCGTTTGCGTTTATTTCAAGGAGTCCTTTAAAGGTGTGGAATGGCCACAGAGAAGTCTAACTTCTAAACCTTCCAGGGCAGAGCAACTGATAACTTGATTCCAAAACTGAACATAGCTGCAATCTTTGTCAAAACAGTGCACAAATATCCTCTTGATGCCTAGTTTTTCTAGAGACATGGCCGACGATACATGGAGAGCTTTGGAAGAATCAGTGGATGCCTGGAGAGGTGAGCCAAATACATGGCCTCCAGCACAGCACAGGTACGGCATATCTTTAAAACTAAATAGGATATCGTGTATCCAGTCTGATATCTAGAGAAGGCTTTGAGCTCAAATAGGAGTGTAGATACGAGGAATGGGTGATTATGATCCTGCAGCTGAGAAAGGCTATCTGGAGGAAGCAGAATTTAATGGCGTGACAGGATATGATTAGGGTGGGTAAGAAAGCAGAAGGTGGTAGTGTGGGACAGAGAGACAGGAATAACAAGTAGTGATGGTCGTACAACTGTTTAGAAAGATGCTGGAAAAAAGTCAGGGAGGATAGATGCTAGGGGCCATCAGTCAGTGGATTTGTTCTGCCTTTCTACCTGTTGATGCTGGTTTTGAAAATTGGGTAATCAGCCCCTTCTGTGTCTACGTTCCTTGTTCCTCAGGGAGATCATAATTCTCAAGAAACTGCAGTTTGACAACCGGGGCTGTTGAAACACACTGAATGCTACCATCTGCTAACACTTCCACTAAATGAAATGTCACTCCTGTGCTATGTTCAGTCTTCTCTGGTGGAATTTCAAGCCTGGGAGGAACCTTCCAACCTTTGATAGCAATGCAAGGCAATAGCTGAGAACAGTAAGATTACTAATAATGACAAACTGTTTCCAAGTAGTTGGATCTTTTACAAGGTACTATTTTGTCATAATTTTGACAGAATCTGACAATGTTTTGTCCTTTCAAAGCTGGGGAAATGGTGATCCCAGCAAGCCACAGCCAAAGGAAGATGAAAAGTAGTTTGGGGTTGAAACCCCATTTCAGAATCCTTTTGAACAAAATGCACACCTCTTTCATCTGTGTACTTTCATCTTCTCAGGCCTGACTTTAGATCCATTCATAACTACTGCTTAAGGTTTTGGAAATGCGTACAAGTCTGTGGGTGCATTGAAGTATATCTCTGTAGAAAACTTACCCCTTAACTGACATCTATCCTGCAGTTTTTTTCTTGACTGTGTAAGGAGTCCTGATACGCATCTTTATATACTATTTATTTTGTTACCCTAAATACAACAGAGAAGGAAATTCAGGACTTCATTCTTGCCACATTTCCAGAACCCTTGGAATCTCTGCCAAGACCATGACTTCCACTAGATACTGCCAGGCAAATATGACCTCTAAATGCAAAGGCGTTTACATCTGTTACTCTTCCAAGGAAGGAGTGCAAATCTGTCTAGAAGCCACAACTGTCCATTCTGCAGCTACTAATGTGATTTAAAAACTGGTATTAGGACATACTTTGCTTTCTTCATAAGAAGTTTTTCTGAGTCAGGATAGTGCACCAAGATTTCATTGAGTGTTTTCTTGTCCAGAATGAAAAGGTTGGCAAAACCATGAGCCACCACGTTGGCAGTCCTTCGATTTCCTCCACCTGCAGCTAATAGGCTGGAATGAAAATAAACATCATTAGTCACATCATAACCTCTCCTAGTGAGGAATGTCTTTGCTGGCGGTTCTCCACTGAAGTTACCATAAATCTCCCTTATGCACCCAACTGTTCTATCTGGTGTTCTCTAAAGGCCCTTTACAGTTGGAATTAGAAATATCTTCTTGCCTCAGGAAGGCAAATTGTCGATACTGATCAGGCATACATAGATGCTAAGGACTGTAAAAAGTCTTGCTAGATAGAGACATTTCTCCCAAGAGAGACCCAGTGCAAGGATTGCATTTGTTTTAGTCCTCATGTTTTATTGTTGAAAATGATTTACATCACAAGTAGAGCAGCACAAGTCCATTACAATTGAAAGAATTCTATACAATGTATGAATGATTCTCCAAGAATTTTAATTTTCCCAAGTGAATCACTTCTGTGGGACACTGGTTTTCAGTTTCTCACATGTCACACCTCATGTTTGAAAGTAGGCAAGTTGAATGATATGGATTAGGAAGGTCTTTCAGGCTGATGGTTACAAATATGTCTGCCAGAAAAAGGACTCTTTTGTTTTGAAAGTAAGACATTAGACCAGTTTAGCAAGTAGCAGTTGGCCATAGGAAGGATATCCACATAAAAATTAGATGATGTACAAATAAAAATTAAATTGTTCATCTTGCATTAAGCAAATGAAGAGACTTCACATCTCCAGCTGTGGTGATAAGCAATAGAAGTTGCATTTTGCTCTTAGTACTAAAATAACTTTAGTGCTATATTCAAGAAGATCTACCTTAAAATTTGTCCCTTAAATATTTCCCAGTGAGTTAATACCTTCACAGAATATTTAGTAATCTCTAAATTTAAAAGTTATTAATGAAGGATAGTCTGGACCCCATAAAAAGTGACTTAATACTTATCTAAAATATTAATCAAGGATATCTAAATATTGGTTTTAATATTATATATAGACCATATTTATAAGTATTAGATCATACAGATAATATATTTCATTTATAAAGAATAAGAGACCTCTGCAACTGTGTGTTGTTTACACAGACACACACGGTTGTTCTGCAACCTGAGACACCAATCAATATATAAACTCAAGCTGAAAATGCAGTATATCGTCTTCTTTTTAAACAATTCTGTAAAATTCCTCAGGTAGAAAAGAATCATTTGCATAATATGAGAAGCAGCAAAAAAAAATTGCACACAGCTTTTGAGTTCTGTTGAATCACTTCTCAACAAGTCATTGAACAATCATTTTCAGGCTTTCCTAACAGAAAGCTCATTTTATCAAGGCAGACTAGGACTAAAGAGATCAGCTTTTTCATTATGGTGATGATGTGAGGTGAGTTTTACAAGTAAGACAGTCCTTACTCAAGCAGAATCATCTTTGACTAAGCTCGGCATTATGGACTTCACTGAATCTGTTTTTAAAATTTTTTAAAATAACTGTATTTTCCTTGCAATGGTTCATGATAATGTAATAGTTGTATTAATTTTTTTACCTGTGACTCCGGTTGTTAGCCTGAAGGGCTGTAATATCAGTATGAAATGAGAACTTTTGAATTCTTATGCTAGCAAATTTAATGTTGAGGTGTAAAGTTGTCAAAGTGCTGACTCAGCTTATCTGTCTATGTATCTATCTATTTTAATAGCTGATCTCTGTAGGAAGCTGCTGTTCATTGAAATGAGCAAATAGATCCAGGGAATGGTGTGCGTATCAGCTGAACATGCAGGATTGTGCTGACTCAGCTCAGCACCTATGTGCATATGGAGAGAACTTGTGAGTCAGGAAAGGGAAACAGGTCTGGATCTTGCTCCTGAACAGGATGTCAAACACCAAAGGGTAGAGCTCACTAAAAAAAGCAGCTGCTGCTTCATGGGAAATCCTGGCCCAAAGTGGAAAACGTAATCTTTTGCAAAGATAAATACTTCCTGTAGTTTTGATTTTTTTGATAAAAGTTAAAGTTACAAAACAGCTGAAAGGCTAAAGCTGAGACCAAACAATTAGATATCTTGTTGAAAATTTATACCAAATGAAGAAATGTTTTTATTTTTCCCGAATTACCATTTTCTGATAGGAAATACTTCTACTGAAATATCAGTATATGGATGAATGAAGACATCTGGCTTAAAGTGTAAATTTCTCTCGGCTAATGAAGTGCTATAGCGGAATTTCTCTCTCAATTGTCTGTGCAGACAGGCTGTCATTAAGGCAGCAATCTGTCTCTGATTCTGAGATTATTTTTCTTCCCCAAACTGATATTAAATATACAGGAAAGTAGTAACGAGGTTAAGCTGTTAATTGGAAGGCAACTCCTATTACTTAATCTGCTTCTGTAATAATTTTCAAAGATGAAATTGGCAACAGACTTATTTGAACGTTAGTCTTGCATTGGCCTCCTACTATAATTCAGGGAAATTTTTTCGAACAAACATTTATTGTTTTCTTCAACTCCTTTGCCCTTGCAGACTTTCTAAGCATCATTTACATGCATTTTGAACAGAGGGAGATTAAATAGCAAGTGTCTTATAAATCCTGTAGTTAAACCACTGAGAATGAAGCTAACATTTCTCTAAAAAAAAAAATCTTGAATCAGAAATCAGAATGAAATCAGTCTAATATCAGGTGATAACCATGCTATGAATACTGAGGAGAATACTTGAATGTGCTAAATGAAGCAGTATTTAATCCATTAAAGAATTTTTTTTTCATTTGCTTCTGCTATACAGTATTCAGAAGTCCTTCACAGAACTTACATAGAAAGGCACTATACAAACTCATTAATTTTTAACAGTTTGCCACAAGGAAGAGGATAAATCTCTATCAATACACTTAGTGCTTCATGTCTTTGCTTTTCTTCAATTTTGGAGATGTTTGTCAGTTGCTGTCTATTTTCTCCTTCAGTTTATCAACTGCCTGACATTTATATGCAAATTATGTGTGTCTGAATGGGTATGGTACTGCAGTAGGTTGATAATGAATAAAACAAGACTAGAAGTGTAGGGCTATAGCGTTGCTGAGGGTTTTACTGGCCACACTGGCATTTATATAAGGAGTAACATATATTGGGAAACAAGTGCTCATCTGTATTAGATCAAAAGCCTGAAAATCCCTTCCTTGTTTTAAAATCGATCATTATCACTTCCTAGTTTAAAAAATAAAGTCCTTGCTCCAAATACAAGACTAATAAATAATCAAAAACTAGGTGTTGTTACGTATCTGGGCTGCTGTAGCTTTTTCTTTTGTCTTTTTGTTATTCAGCCCTTACTGAAAACCAGTGCATTCTCAGCCTTTCCACGTAACTTACAGTGTAGCACGTCGGTTTGAGGTTTTGCTCAGGTATTATATTGCCATACAGAGAAATACCTTTCAAACAACCTTGTCTCAAAGAGCTGATAAAATTGTACTTTCCCACTCAATGACAAAGGTCTGTATCTATGGAGTATATCAGGTGTTTTCCACTTGGGATCTAAGCAAGTTCTGTACGCACGTCGCTGGATAAATGGGAATGTCTCTCCTACTACAAAGGGAGTCACAAATAGAAAATAGGTGTAAACCTGGCACAGAGCTGATTACCGCTTTTCAAAAGGCAGATTAAAGCTACCAGCAAGAGGATTATCAATAACAAGAAGGCAGATGGAAGAAATCAAGGATCCAGTTTATCACATGCAGCAGCACATGTATTTTATTACTTTTCCTCTGGCCAACATCAGCAGGGGATGCAGTGCCTGAAAACTAGCACTTGGTTGGCTATTTGGGGAATATGGCACATAAGAGTTAGTGGATTTTGCATAGCAACCACATGGAGAATATATAAAACATTTGTAGCTGCCAGAGAAAAAATTTCTCTTCTAAATAAACTCAGGCCCAAAAATCTGGTCTGTCAGCCTTTTTCTTATTTTGTATGTTCTTCAACAAATTGATACTCAAACGTGGATGCCTGATTTTTGGCAACTTAATCCCTACTTCAGCTCCTAAATTAACTAGTTTTATTTGCTATTGTAGATTTTTTTTCATCTCTTTTGTTGCAAATGAATTATAATTTTTACCATCTGCTATGTAAGGCACCTACTATTACTATACAGACAATAAAATGCATCTGGCCCTGCTGTATTGCAAACCTCAGAACAGGAAGATGTCTTGAAATTTTAAAATGCTGAAGAAGACATTTTTCTGTGTATCTCTGTGTCTATTTCCCAAAACATTTGTCTCAGATTTTGCCAGATTAGTCTCTGATGCTTCACTTCTAGTTTCCTTCACTTAACTGCGTCTCCTTGCTCAGTGTCCTCTTGGTTGATCCTACCCACTTTAAAGGCTCCCCATGGTGGTAGCTGTCATGCATACTACAGGGAAGTTGAACAACCATTGATTATTTGACTAGTTCTAAAGAAGCTGTTAAAAACAGCAATGGACCTACCTGATCTCCCCAAATACAGCTCCTGCTCTTAGCGTAACCAGGACTTTTGTACCATCAGGGCCTCCAAGGACTTGAACTTCACCTTGTTTGATGATGTACATCTCTCTGCCAATCTCTCCCTGGGCACACAAACACATAAAGATCCCATGTTTTAGGAAGACAGTGTTTTTTTGTTAGAATAATCTATCAGACTCTTCTTTAAATCTCTTCCCACTCCCTCATAAACAAGTTTACCAGCATAATGGAGAAATAAATGTTTGCGCTCCTTTTCCTAGCACTGAGCACAAGCACAAAGATTGACTTTGGCAGTTCTTATTGTGATGTGGGACAATATTTGAACAGGAGTAAGACCATCTAGGCCAGCCTGGAAAAAGAAGACTAGGTAATAATCAGGATTATATCAGTCAGGATTATATCAGGTGTTCTGGTAGAAACTAAATTACAGAGGCAGTGTATTTAATAACAGACAAGTACAAAAACACCCATCCTTCATGGTTTAGAAAGCTTAAATTTTTACACTCTTACTTCTAATCATCACTTACCTAATTTAAAAGGAAAATAAGAATAAACAATTATTCAAAACTTTGTCAACTTTTATGCAATCACTGAATGGTTTAAGAGATAATTGCTTTACTTATTATCCTCCACATCATCTGCTAGGATTCAAAGGTGTGACATCAGTACATACAACAAAAAGCCAGCAAACTGGAGTAATATAGTGGACTTCATAAACATGATCATAAAAGTCCTCAAAACATCTCAGTTAGGCAGACAATAACTGTTTTTCCACTCGTGCATCCAAAGGTAAAGCAGAAATTTAATTTTAAAGGTGAAAAGGCAACAAGACTGAAAACATAGAGCTTGCACTTCCTATCCTTTCATTTGCTCCTCCAAGCCTGCATGCAGAGCCTCCTCAGTGAAGTATGATGAGGCCAACATACATCCAAGGAGGAGGTGGTTCCAACAGGGATTTATTCAGCATTTGGGAAGAGGATCATATACTTACCTCTTGGAGGGAGAGGTGCCCTTAGTGAATATGCTGGACAAGAATTGCTAAACGCAAGTTGAGGGATTCTGGTGGTCACTTCTGGGTGTGGTATGAACTGTGGGTTACTTACCAGAACAGTAGCGGTATTGATACCTCATCCCCCCCATGCTTTAATTATGTCCTACACTGCCTATGAGTAAGTTTACCGTGCCTTCTGGAAAGAGGCTCGGGCTCGCTTGTTCAGAAGCTGATCTACCTGTGTTACTATCAGGCCATGTTTGAGCCAAAATGCTAATAGAAGATAGACGAGTTTGCTAAGGGACAGTGTGACAGCATTCAGCTGGATGTCTGGAGATGGCTCAGAGCTATGAGTGAAGGCAGAGCAACAGCAGATCCTGCTGTAAGGAGCGACATGGGAGGCAGTGTATTTTCTGCATTCTTGGATAATTCCACTTAAGAGTTTCTGAATACACAAATGAAGCACATGCCAAGAATCATAGACTGAGATCTGTAGGCTAGGTTTGTATGTATGAATGTATAAAAAAAATTGAGCTTGCTCCATTTTAAATATTAAAACATCATGATGTATCATTAGATAAGCCATATTTACATTAAATGCTTTCCCATATTACTATAATTTTGTTTGATAATGTAAGTAATAGAATCCATATTGTCTTGTTCTAGGTTGACATTTGAGACCACATTTGGTATTATTATACAGATTACCTTAATTATTTTTATGCTAATTTATTCAGGATTAATCTTATTTAAAGGACACTTGACCGATATCTGAACTCTTTTTCTAAAATACGTACCGTAATTAGTATTTGAAAGAGACAACAATGCTCACCTTTTTGCAGACAAAGTCACCAGGTAAATACACAATGGATTTCAACCTTAGCAGCATGTCGTATATCATCTGGGTATCACATCCCTGTTAAAATAGTTAGAATTGATTGCTCCATTAATTCAGAAGCACAAATGACTATTAGTGCTAACAATGGGCAGCAAAACCCAACCATACGTGAATGATCCAGGGATTCCTAAGTGGAATGCAAACTCAAAACATCGTAAGGATCAGCTTTTAGAGCAGAGAAAAGACTGAAAGAATTGTCATTTCAAATACTTTAAAAGTTCTCCTTGGGTTGAACACCTCTTCATTTTTCACAAAGTAAGCTTCTGTACATCTGGATTTGCAGTGGAAGCTCAGTTAGTGCTATGTTGAGAGCTTTACGGGTCTTCTATGTGAATTTTTTTTACTGATCCAGGGAAAAAAACAGATAATATCAAATGTTGGTATGAATCTATGAGTTCTATGTCTTCAGCAAATGTGGCAGAAACCATGCAGCTGTGTCATTTTTATACAGAGATATCATGTGATTTCTTGCAATTATCTTAACAAACAAATTAGCGTTAAGGTCACGGTATGTCAAGACTGCTTCTAGAAATGCAGTATCTCCTCTTTTGTGATGTTAGGAATCCAATCTTCAGTACCACATTTAAATTACATCTCTGGAAAACTAACATTTTAATAAAGAGAAAGCTCCTTTCCACTAGAAATTACTAAGAAGTAGTATTTATGACATCAAAGTTACGTTGACAGAACACACAGCATTCATGACCTCAGCAAGGTGGACTGTATTAAAAATTACATTCCGCTGTCTGACTCTTGAGATTAGTTATACTCTGAAACCACTTACAGTCTGACCATAACATCAGCTTTAGTATGTTAATAGAACAGGACTGTGTCTTACTCTTATGTGCCTTTTTTAAAAATCTCTGCTTTGACACAAAAAAATTCAAACGCAGGCACTTGGCTTTGTCCTGATGCGACTCCATTAACTGAGAGATTTCTTACACCTGCTTTGCCTTGCATTTTAACAGACATGTTCTTAAGAATTGCAAGATGTGCAAAACAAGGTTTCTGTCTCAGGAATACCACACATTTCTACATTCTATAACACTACTTGCTTTGAATAAGTCGACTTTATTGACAATGGCAAAGTTCACATCAATTGCAATGGCTAATTGCATTTTGAGTGGCATCTGCTCCAGTAATTCTGATTCATCTGTAAAAGAAAGAAAAAAGAAAATTCTGTTAGTTAGAAAATATAAAAGAAGAGTAGATGAAAGAATGCCCATAAAAATGATCATTGTACAGAAAAATAACTTCATGGAGCTACTCTAGCATTTATGGGTGCAAATGAGGAAGCTGCTAATACGCTTTTACTAAGATACTGTCTTTTAAGTTACGTACCTTGTCTAAAGTTATAACCAGAACGTTATATAAATGAATAGAATTTGTGAAGTAGTAAATGTTACATTGCTTTGGAAGTTGTTTGTTTGTTTGTTTGTTTTTTCTGAAGTGAATTGAATACCCTCCTCTCCCTTCTTGCATGCAATTCACAAAAGGAGGAATGTGAGTATCACCGTATCCCTGAACCTACACCACCACTCTCACTTGGAGTTGCTATGTAACTGGAATTGGAAAGCCTTACCCAGCATTCCCTGAGAGTCCCAGGTGTACTCATACCAGGTTCGAACACGATTTTGGACCAGTTTTGGAATAGAATAAGTGTTCATGTAGGAGACAGTGTTGTCCATGCAGGAACGGTAGTAGTTCTGTCCTGCTGTAGCTGCCCCAATTACATCTCTCATCTGCAAACATCAGTTGTTGTTACTACACGTCAGCAAAAATAGCCTTGATTTCAATATCTTGTCAACAACATATAAAAAAAATAAAACACTTGTTTGCAAAATCACTGATTAATTATACAGTCAGCTGCATGTTTTGAATAGGTACTTCATCTGCTTTTTCAGAAACGTTACAGATTTAATCTAATTGTGTTGGAAAGTCTGTATTTATGATTTTGAAGGAATCTTTTGCTGGTTTTGGTTTATTCTTCTGTCTCATATTCTGGACATAGATGAAAAATATAGATAATGCTTTTCTTAAAAATCCATAGTAAAGCTACTCTGCATTCCATATTCAGTGCAAGTCAGAAGTGAAGCGAACTGGACTAAATTTCTCTAATAACACCAGTTAACCCCACTAGAATTAAGATCCTACCATGGTTCAAATAGTTGAGAAAATTCGTATCAGTCCTAAAAATGCACTTTGAGCTGAAAGGTGACCTTGAAGCTTTTAGTGTAGGAATATCATTTGATATTTCAATACAAATGTAATTCAGTTTTTAGAAAGTGGGTGATTTAATGTTCATAGATAGTCCTTCTTCAAAAGCGTAACTATTTTGACATGTTTTAGTAGAATCACTCCATGCTACAATGGCCAAGGATTAGTGTGCCGGTGCCTTGAATTCTGCTCTCTATTATAAAGGCACAATTTACTGCAATAAGAATGACGATTTTTAGGCAAATGTGGTAAACCAGGAATGTCTTGGTAATTTTAAGAGCTCTTTCTAAATAGGAATTATAACAAACTGTGGTGGAGCTGTTTGTGTGTTAATGTTTAAGTCTGCAAATGACTATACTGGTTACAAAAACTAATCTGCAGAATCTTCTTGGTGAATGGTGCTTTCTTTAACAGTTATATCAATTTAGAAAAAAACTATAAATATGCAAACTCTGAAATTTAATCCAATGTACTTGAATTCAATAGTTTTCCAGAAGAAATATTTTATATGAACTACTTTGTTTTAATTTTGGTAATTCTTGTTTGTGGATGAATTTTACATCCTGTAGAGCAGAGTATACAAGAGTCTGTTTTGTGATGGGATATCTTTTCTTGCACTTCTAAACAGCAAGAGACTTGCACAACTTTTAACTGTTTGATTTAACTTTTCAAATCCTATATTAAAAATAAAAAATAAATTCTGTTTTTTCTTAATTTCTTCATAATAATTCTTCCAATAACATACCTGTACAAATATAAAAAGTCTGGAATGATTTCTACAGTAATTTGATAAGATACGTTCTCACATAGGAACCATGGCATTTGTTTTTCTTTTAAACCTGTAGATCTAAAGCCAGGTTTGATAGTTACCAGCCAGAAATATTTTAGCATATTTGCTGTGCTATGAGGTCTTTTTTTCTCCTCTCAAGTGAAAAGCAAGAGAAAACAGTTAATTTTCAGGTAAACACATATATTGTAATTTACGGAAGAGAGCAGAATTATAGTTGACAAAAATAGTGGGATTTCCATTAACAGTATTTTATTGGCAGTAGTATTGAGTATGACTTATTCAATAATTTGAACATATTGATATCATACCGACAACTGTAATTTTTATATCAGACTTAACATTATTATGTGAATGTCAAGGAACAGTCTCCTTGACAGAGAGGAAGAAAAAAGAAATCATTTCAGGAGTCATCTGTGTCCTGCAGAGTCCTGGCTTTAGATCAGCTTGTGTGCAAAAGGGTTACAGAACTGGGAACTGTTTAAACACATGCATTTGTCAGAAGAATAAGTATGGATGACAGTTAAATAGAGGGACATTCAGACAGAAGCTGAACTTTTTCCTGGAACTAAACTCTATTAAATTGAATATATTATCACTACATTAAGATAATTTGAGCATATATAGTTACTGATTTGATGTACCTGACCAATTAAGCTGGAGAAGACAAAGACACCCAAGAAAAAATTCAGCAGTTGAAAAACGATCTCAAACAGAGTTAGTGGTTCTGGAAGGCCACCAATGGTGATTAAAGTACGAACTGCCCAGTAGTAACACCTCAGATACCTGTGGATACAGACAGCATTTTAATGATTGACTGTAAGTACTTACGTGATTGAAGTTAAGCATATACCTGCCTGAGCTGGGCCTTTCAGTGTTGCTTTTCAGTCCAAAAGACCTTCAGCATTTTTTCATAAAGGGTTATGATTTTACAAATGATAGTTAAGTAAATCATACTTAGCTGAATGTTCTCACTGACAGGAAAATAAGAATATATGGGAAATGCAGCAGTTACTGTTCTCCAGTAACTATACGCAACATTACAGAAGACTTGTGTAACAAATCTCCAGGGTGGACATTACAGTGTTAGAATGCTATCAGTGAAGATACCATAATGTTAAAACCAGTGTAAAAGTTTTAGAGACCTCCTGAAGTTTCTCTTTAGCATACTAGATGCACACACATCACTTGATGACACCAGTGTAAGCCTCATGGTAGGCACAACAAATGCAGCGTTGTTCTTGTGTCCGTTTTCATACCTCTTTAACTATGTTAGTCTTCCTGCTCTGCCTCTTGGGTTGTGTCAAACAGAAGTGACATGTTTCCACAAGCTGTGTGTTAATCCAGCTTCTCCAAACCAGTTCACTTACTCAGCACTGTGAAGGTGGACTCCTGTATTGACTTCTCCTAGTGGGTGGCCTCCACCATCCTTTTGGCCACCTTTCCAAACATTGTCTTGCCTTCTTTACTACTTTCCCTCATGTCTGGGAGGAGCTATCTATCTATGGCTACAAACCCACCTTGTTAACACCCTTCAAGACTTTACTCAGAACTCTCTTGATCTAGAAGCAAAATATAGTAGTGAGCAATGTTCAGGCACTAAGACTCTGCTTCAATCTATGGCTTGTATTGACTGCTTCACAGTATCCGTCTGCTGTCTGTTACTTCTCCTACCTGAAGTGTGAGTGGACAAAAACTTTTTGCTCCAGTTGTACAGCCTTGTGCGTGACAGAGCCTGTTGCATTCAAGTGGCATATTTCTGTCAGTATAGTAACACAAGTTTATGAAAACAACAAAGGACCCAGACAGGATTTATCTGTTTATTTATTTTGTGAGGATAGTCATACTAACTCTCTTTTTAAAACAAATAAATAAATATATATATAAAGCGCCTTGGCATCTCTAAGGTTCTGTTTTAAATTTCATTCTAGGACATGGTGCCACTAGAAATGCAGCTTCCCCCATACTGTGCAGAGAGATTAATTAGTTCAAATCATTGTCGTAAATGTGCTATCATTTCCTTCTTTTCTGAGCTAATGAGCGATTGGTTTAGGAGTATTTTTAAAGCCTCCTATTAACTAGAATTTGACTTGCTAAGTCTCTGTACAATCAGACTTCTGCTTCACTAATGCTTAGGAGAAGTTAATTTTCCTTTATTTATACAAAGAGATTTTCTATTATTTCATGTATGACTATTGCTTCTGAAACAATGAAAATTCTTTCCATTTGTTGAATTTTATTGAGTTTGAAATTGAAAAAAAGGAAAACCACAGAAGAAATAGACAGCTTTGTGTACATCTTCTCATATATACCCTGAATCGGAGGCTACCTGATCTCCTTGCAGACTTCAGACATACATTTTAATTTGGTGGCCTCCAGTTTTAAAGTGTTCTCTCATTAAGATATGAACTCCTCTTCTATTAATAAACAGTTTATGTAACAATTCAATTGGAGGTTCAGTTTTGTACAAATATGTGAAAATGAACTCACAGTAACAACTAATTCCAATGAGGTTTTTTACTTAAACACTCAGAAGTGTTTCCAAGTCTTTTACCTAAGATGTCAGGCAATCAATTTTTGCTTTTTCATTGCAAAGTCACTTTTTTCTTGGTTGCAGATTAATGAAATGCAATAACAATGATCACTTTTACTATAGTTTCCTAGTATTGGATTTTAACAGCCAGAACCAGGTTGTTTTCAGAGTCCTTAAGTCAAAAAAATTCGTTGCATATCTGCTATCATGTTTACTTGTTAGAGGTGCAAAATGAACCAACTGGATTACACCACTATAATATTTTCACTTGGGTTCACAAAAAATCATCACCTATGCATGCTTATGCAAAGTGTGCATAAGTGGCAGCTTTCTCTTAGACTTTTGTAGCATAAATGAGTAGTAAAATAAATAAATAGTAAGAAAAAGCCCCAAATCTGTTTTGGAAGGATTGCAGATTTAAGCATAAAATAATGTCTCTAACTTCACAGAATCACAGAATCGCTATGGTTGGAAAAATCCTGCAGGATCATCAAGCCCAGCCATTATCTGTCTCTACCAGGCCCATGTCTACACCATATCCTTGAGCACCCTATCTAGACAGCTTTTAAATACATCCCAGGATGGCAATTCAACCACTTCCCTGGGCAGCCTGTTCCAGTCTTTGATAACCCTTTTAGTGAAGAAGTTTTTCCTAATGTCTACCTAAACCTCCCCTGATGTAACTCGACACCATTTCCTCTTGTCCTATCAGTTGTGACTTGTGAGAAAAGACCAACACCCACCTCACTACAACCTCCTTTCAGGTAGTTGTAGAGAGGAATAAGGTCTCCCCTCAGCCTCCTCTTCTTCAGACTAAACAACCCCGAGTCCCTCAGCCACTTCTCATAAGACTTATTCTCGAGACCCTTCACCAGCTTCATTGCTCTTCTCTGGACCCTCTCCAGTACCTCAATGTCCTTCTTATTCTCCAGCACCCAAAACTGAACACATTATTCAAGCTGCAGCTTCACCAGTGCTGAGTACAGTGGGACAATCACTTCTCTAGTCCTGCTGGCTACACTATTCCTGTTACAAGCCAGGATACTGTTGGCCTCCTTGGACACCTGGGCACACTGCTGGCTCATGTTCAGACAGCTGTCTATCAACAACCCCAGGTCACTTTCTACAGGGCAGCTTTCCAGCCACTCCTCCCCAGGTCTATAGCAGGACTCAGCACTTAGCCCTGTTGAAGCCCGTGTGATTGGCCTCAGCCCATCGATCCAGCCTGTCCAGGTTCCTCTGAAGAGGCTTCCTACCCTCAAGCAGATCAACACGCCTACCTAACTTGGTGTCATCTGCAAACCTCCTGAGGTGCTCTCAATCTCCTTGTCAAGATCATTGATAGAGATATTAAACAGGAGTGGCCCCAGCACTGAGCCCTGGGAAACACCACTTGTGACCGCTCACCAACTGGATTTAACTCCATGTTAATGTTAACTTGTCTGAGGAGAATTATCATATATAACATATTAATATCATAATCATTTCTCATAACTGAGAATGCAGTAGTGCTAGAAACATGTATAATTTATTAAAATGTGATATTAAAAGTAAAGAAATTAACATTACTTCTGTGCTAGTTACTATAGGAATCAAAAGTAATTAACCAGCTCCCTCACCGCAATGGCTTTGGATGCCAAGCTTGCTAAGTCCACCATGACAGACAATATAATCTTCGTTCTGGGAATGTCTACAAAGAATGAAAGCAGCTCCTCAAAGGAATTTAGGGGTCACATTCTTCTTTGCAGTGTTGCATACACAAAAAGTGAGAGATTTTTTTCAGATCTGTCCGCCCCCTTCTGAAGATGTAGTTAATGCAGTATATTCTTCTGTAATTTTACTTCAAAAAACCCCTTTCTTCTGGCAAAGTCTCATGATACTCACTATCTCTTAGGAACAGGTTTTATATTTTCTCCACTTACACATTTTATTGCTTTTATTTTACCCTGAAATGAAAGTTACACGGTTGAAAGATAAAGCAGCTTTTTTTTTTTCCCTAAGAAGGGGAGAAATGAGACTCTAAATTTTGTTTAAGGAAAGCCAGAAAAAACAGACTCCTATTTCACCAATATTAGCAGCTCTGCTTCCTACTAGCTAGTGTCTGGAAAACATAATTGCTCACCATATGTCTTAATAGCCTTCTATAAAATTATTGTTGAAGCAAACAACATGAGACATGAAAGGGATTTTCCCTCTGCACGACATAGAGAATATGTTTATCCTTCAGGCAATCCAACTACTAGATTTTTCCCTAAAATAAGTCCTAGGTATGAAAACACTCAGAAACACTGCAAATAAGATACCCTGTAATATTATGCCAATAGAAATACCTATTTCACAAAAATCCATTTCAGAGTATGCTGAACTTCGTACATGGTTTTGGTTAATACAAGTAAATCAAATATTTGTGCATTTTGCTATCAGATTTTAAAGTGACAGTCACACATCCCTATCAGCCCAGGACGCATTATTTCAGGGCTGTCACATTAAACTCCTCTCAGATTGCAACGAGTATGGGTTTAAGCAAAGTTAAGAAGCAGCCTTTATAAACTGGTACTTTAATGATGTCCTTCTTGGTGTCTCTTTTTCTTGAGTGACTTATTAATCAGGTGCCTGTGGGTGTGATGCTGTCAGATAGAATGATGTAAACTACAAAGATTTTACCTTAAAAGTATGGCTGCAAGTAGCAGGTCTGAAAGTGTTAGGTCTGACATTAGTTGGGCAGTACATTCACAGATTGTCTGGAGGTGCAAAACTGCCTCTGTATAGCAGCACTATTGCAAGTGCAATGTACAGCTGATAACTACAAGACACCTTTTCAGACATGCCAGTCTTACTGCATATTGGGCAATGCATGCCAAAGAAGTAGAGTTGTCCTAGACATGTACAGTGACCATTTTGCGGGACTTCCGGATATCTGCTAAGTCTGTGCCCGGTGGAGGAAAGCAGCAAGTTACAGAGAAACATAATCAGAATGCAAAGAGATGGTTCGATTAATAAATATGCCAGAGAATTTTGCAGACTGCTTGTGGATGACTTGCAAACAGCAGATGAGCAAAGTAAAATGATTTGGTTTGCCTAAAGTTAATGCTGACCGGGGAGGGTTTGCATGAGAATTTCAGCTCCCTAGTTTTAGTTTCCCTAATGGGCAGTGATGAAAGAGACAGACACTTCCATGGGACAATTCAGGATGACGCCATTATATTCCTGCTTTGAATCCCTTTCTAGAGGATTTGCCCATTTTCCTGGGGAATCAGGGAGACCAATCTTCTGCTTAGGTGGTTAAATTAGATTGTAAATAAACACATACAGTTCAAATTGTTCACTTAGCTATAATTAAGAGACCTTTTCAATAACCTGCTTCTGGGGTTACATAGGCTCTACACTATGGTGTTGCAGCAGGGATGCTATCCTTCTGCATTAGGAGAGACTGAGGTCTAGCTGCCTAATTATACCAAGCTCATGAGTGTAGTTTTAACGCTGGGAACAACTTGTGTGGCTAATTTGGGTATGTTGCAGGGGGGCAAAGTTGCTGCCTTTTGCACCTCAGGTCAAAGGCTTTGGTTGAATGTTGCTGTGCAAAAGACCCCAAATCTTCTTGGACTGTCACTAACACTTTAAAGTCTGGAATCAAGCTGGAAAAGAATACAGCTAGCAGAAATCTGCGAACAGAGCTACTTTGATAATTTCAATTGTGGTTTGAGTGCTGTGTACAGCTGTTAGTTATAAACTGAAATTCACCAGGAAGTATGCCTGCTCAGGAACATATATATAACTAAACTGATAGAGGAAACTGTTGTCTGTATATTCTTTTTAGCCTGGAAAGGAAAAAAAAAGATCCTACAAGTGTTGACATTTTAAGAACTAGTTTTGGCCATAACTAGCAACATTTTATGGACACAGCAAGGATTCTACAAAAAACAATAAACCAGTGCCAGGTCATTTGCTTTGGGTCAGTGTAATCTAAGACCACTAGATTTTGTAGTTATTTGTCAAACTGCTTACTGTCAGGTTTTTTTAATTAGCTAAGAAGCTATCTGTGTTTGTCTTATCTTCTTTCCGAATGTGTTCTCATTCTACATGAGACCAATGGCATATTTTGTTTCAAATATTGGCAAGTCTCACTGCTGTATGAAAGGAAATTACATCTGCACTGCTGTACCATAATATATACTGCTGTTCTGCTCACTTTTTTTGACAGATTTTTTCAGGATTATTCTTAATTCTTGCTTTTCAAAGAAATGAAAATACCTAGAAGTATCCTGTCTGATACGTTTAAATTCACATTGCATCTCCAATAATAACCAATGTTCACACAATACCCAAATATTTGAAAATCCAATAACATGTCATGCCTGGTTCTCTGCGGTGATAACTATGCCATACAGAAGGCATTTGGTGTTAGTGGGATACCAAGCTATACTTTATGAAATGCAGCTCAACATAGGATAATGGGACCGTATAATCCAGTATGAGTTGGATACAGGCAGAAAAATAAAGTCATAGCTGCACCAACCAATGTCAAGATGAGGTAGATTAATGGCTTAATGAGGCTTACATGTATGTATTCTAATATGCACTTTAGTTCAGCATCTCAATTTAATGCAGATGTTGAATTATCAGTTTATTATTGTTTATAAAAAATTCTGCCCTAAATCCCATATTATTTCAGTGTGACATCATTTGAGAAGTGTTTTTGTCTCCTCATGGAAAAGGAATTGCAAAATATTAAAAAATCTGACTATGGCTTCTGGATACCACTACATTGTCTGTGATCAAGTTAGCAAATAATCTCTACAAATTGTTTCCCTGAGTGAAATGGGAAATATTTTTTTCCACGAAAAACAGGAAGACTTTCTCACCTTTTCTCTAGGCTGTTCTGAAGAAGCATTAAAATCTTGAAGACTGAGTAAGCGATCTACTTTCAGAGTTTTCAGGTTGCTTAGTCTTAGTTACTTTATATTTTAATTATGAGGCAAGTATTCCCAAGAACTCCATTAACAAAAATAGCCACAATGGAAATTCATTCTGCATTTTTCTTGTCAGATTTCTGGAAGCCTTGATCCTGTGAATAAATACCTGTGTATACCTTCACTTACTTAAGTAGTCCCACTGAGCTCCATGACCCTGCTTGCATGTGTCAGACTGCGGTACTGAAGCCATGTATTTTAGTCATATGGAGAAACTTCAGCCACTTTTTTTTTTTTTTTAAGAGAACCCAAATTATAAAAAAATCAATGCAGCTTTACACAAAGTGCATTTTACTCTCAAAGGCTATTTTCTTACCCTTCAAGATAGTGACTTCACACCAAACTTGTGAAGTCTGACAAAATTACTGTGAAGAGGAGCATGTCTCCAAGAGAAACACGAAAAGTGGTTCAAAGGGTGATATATAACAGCAGTAGTATATTATATGTGGTTTTGCAAAGAATCTAATTAATGGACAAATTGAGCTTCTGTGACTTTAACTATATTATGGCCTTTGAAAGAAATTAACCATCATACATCGCTTTACTAGATATGTTTTTATATAACTACACACAAAATATATTAGGACTTTGCTATTTTCTCTTGCATCCTTTCCATCGTCTTAACGACTATCCCTTACTTGGCACCCAGCCTAGTGCTGTCACAAGGAGTTTGTGGAAAAGTGTACCAATATCTAGTCTCTCCCACTGGAGATACTCTGCCACATGTTTAAACATGACCTTCTCAAAAGATCAGAGAAAGTGGGTGGATTTTTTTCAAACAGATCACCATGGTGTTTAGAGGGACTAAGATGTTGCATGTTAATGACACAATGCTGTGTGACAGAAAAAAATCTGTGTTTCTGATTCCTTTGAGGATTGTTCTGCAATCCTTCTAACAGTTCCCATGTGCATGTGCAATCAGTAAGTTTAATTTATGACCCTTGTTACTTTCTAAATGTTTAATTAAGTTAGTGCTTAGCACTGACTCATAAACCTACAAAAGCAGAAAGTGGTAAACTGATTATTCATGCAACCACCCTCCAAATGTGTTAGTAATGAAAGCTGCTAATCAGCAGTCATGGTGGTAAAAGTTTGCTATCCAAGCACTTGTAAAAGTAAGGGCATACCCTGCAAGCAAAGGCACGGGAAAAGGAGTTGGATGCAGAAAAAAGTAAAATCAACAAAAATCTCTTTTGAGAAAAAAGAACTTACATGTTTCCTTGGCCATCGTACACCCATCGAGTGCTGCCAAGTCCTTCATAGTCTGAAGCCCAATAATACAGGCATGCATTAATGTGCAAGATAAACAGCAAGTATCCAGTTGTTCGAATGACCCTATAAAAGTCAACAGATTCCTGTAAAACAACTTACATTTTTCCTTCCTCTTAATACGGACTCTGTTGCTTTTTTTGGATCAACAATGTTTATGTTAACCATCCACTAAGTAGTTCCCCACCTGTATTGATTCTGTGAAAAAAATAGCTGGCAGTTACTGATTTCCCACATTTGTCCAGGGTCAAATAAATATCTTTCTTAGAATATTTGACACAGGATAATTTTTAAATTATGGTTCTCTGAAGATTTTATAATCCACTTCCCTAACTGGCTATGAATATTTACAGAAATTTGAAGCTATATTAATAAGGGTAGAGAGTAAAAATAAATGTGTTTGCCAAACTGTCCAAGATAGGCTCTAAACTTGTGAACCAAAGCCAAGAATGTCTGAGGTCAGAAATCAACTGGTTTACAAGAACTGTGTTAGGAAGCCTGCAGTAGATCCGCTAAATAGTATGATTTAGTGGCTATAGTAGGAGTTACATAATTCCTAATCCCAGTTCTTATGCTTATGGCCAGTTATTTGAAGAACACCAATGATGAACTACTTAAGCACCAAGGAGCTTTCTGGTTAATACAACAATGATCTCATTGTGTATCCTCTGTTCAGTGCATGGGGATCAAAAGAAAGATGTGGATTTAGCTCTCCGTTCAAATATTCATACAGACAAGGGATAAATAATCACAAAAAGTACAGGACTCACATAAGCACAGGGAGGCTGGTCCATAACAAGTTTATCTGCTGTAGCTGTAGTTCAATGCAGTTTACAGTTCATAGTAACTGAATGCATGGTCTTACTAAGTTAGCTCTACAAACTGAGTTAATGGGAGGTATTATCTCTGTAGTTGCTTCTGTATTATGCACTCCTTTGCTAGTTCCACAGGTGCCATTGCATGCCCTCCTTTGCCTTTCCATGCCATTGAGCAAACTCAATGTGTACTCATGTGTACTCCTGTTGAGAACGCTGACAAATGAATGCTACTTCTCTGTTTAAATGTTGGTGTGTTTCCAGGACAGCTCTGTTTAGGCTTGCAAGCTATTAAAAGCAGCAGAGAGCTGATGTGATCTAGTAATATTGCGATATCGACCGTGCTCGGTCTTGTGCACAAGTTAAATCCATGTAAGTGGACTCCTGAGGTCTGAGTAAAGGTTCTGGAAGCCTTTGCTACAATATATATTATATTTCTCTAGGCATGTGTTGAATCAACCACAATGGGTGAGTAAGATTTAGTAACTTTTGCTAGCTCTATTCCTACAAAGTCAGAGTAATGAGTTTGAGAAGAGAATCCACCCAGGCACATACATTTGCTGTGTAGAAGTTTAATTTGACATTATGCAGTTAATTTGTGCCTTATCACTCAAATGCTGACTATACCAGTACATCAGATCAAAGCAACATTGCTACATTCAAATGAAATGCAATAGTTTGCACAAATAGCCCTTTAAAAAAAAAAAAAAAAATCTCCCATTTGTACTCTTCTTCTGTATAGCTACGTCTCTTCTCCGTTTGTCCTTTATCTTTCCTTACCCTAATGCTTTCTGGTAAGCCAATTAAAAGATCATTACCATGTAAGTATTTTTACCAATGAGCACCTAAAAAACTGGATGTCAGTGTTTTCTGAAGTGTGTTTTAAAGCACTGTATCAAGGCATGGCATGACATATGCAATAATCTCTGAAATAGAATAAGATGGCAAAGAACAATTTCTTATTTCTGCAGCAGCAGCAACTCACAGGAACAATACATGCCCTAAAAGTGGGACAGGGAAAAAAAATTTTTGGCGTAGGAATCACACAAGATAAACTAGGGCCAATGACATTGACAGTAGATGACAATAATGGTGAGACAGTAGATGGGCTCACTGTGTCTTAGCAGCATCACCGGCATCTGAGGGGCCTATTAAACTTGCCGTAACCATGTCCATGGACTGCTTGAGTTAGATCTAAAAGTCTTCCTGTCAATGCAGAAGGTGAGGACATAGTGCAGCAGACAACAGTTATAATCACTGTTTGAGGTCTGTGCTTAATTGATTCTCATTCCTAGTTTAGTCAATGCAATGGAGGATCAAGTTTCTGTATATGCCAAGTTGAATTGCTGGGGCCTGAGCTATGGGCCCTAAGCTGGAGTGTGGATGACTCACAACCTAGCAGAATGTCATGTTTTTCCTACTGGCTTCAGGTTCCACAGGCAGAACTTGGCCCACCTGTGTTTCTGTGGATCTGCCCTCACACAGGTGGTTGTGGTTGCAGTGGGGGTGAGACTAAGATTATATCAACCAGGATCTGATGGGTTTTAGGAGCTTCCTGTTGGGTGTGGCTTCTGTTGGGGCTGGTCACACCTTGCTGAGCTCTCTCAGGGGTGCCCTTCCATGTGAAGGGCAACTGAGGGAACAATCTCTGTCTGTTGTGTCCAGCAGGCAATGCTGGCACCACAGTGGGCAGTGGAAGAGCTGGGCCCACAGGAACCTATGGCAGGAGTGTCTGAAAGAAGACTTGTGAGGGGATGTTGCTGAGTTGAGCGTTGGCCTGTGTGATCAGGTAACTGATGGCAGCATAAAATAGTTATGGCTGAACAGGCACAACACAGGTTCATGGTAAGAGTATATTTGAAGAAAAATTTTGACTCAGGCTCAAGCTCATAACTCTTACTAATACAAATAAACTGTTACTGAGGATTTGGCACTGCTATTAGCAACCTAAAGTAACTGTTCTTTAACTCTTCCACTAATGAAATTTCTTTCTGATATTTCTGATCCGTTAAATTTTGGCAGTTGGATGAATGTTTTGCCTGAATCAGGCCAGCTAAGTGAGCTCAATCTCACATGTGAGTGAAGTTTTACTTTTATTATTTTAACGATTACAATAAAACTAGGTATTTTTAAAAATCTTGAACTGAACAGTTAAAGATGTATCATATTCCATTCAGTGCTTCACTGACAGCTTATGAAATCAAATGAAATGCATTCTGTGCCAAGCTTTGCATGCTACAAGTGTTTAATAAGCACATACCTGTAGATGTATGCTTTGTCCAGAATAGCTTCCAAACGATCATTAAACTCAAAGAATGTGTTATGCTGAATGGTAAACAAATGAAAGGCATTCAATCACTGTACTTCACTATATATATATTTATAATAGCACTGACATTAATTCACATACATATATTTAAAATAATGCATTTTTCAGTAGTCTTACTTTCTTTAAACATAATTAAAGCAATGATGGAAATTGAGTTAAATGTTCTTTTGAATGTTGAGTGTCCCATTAATTTAAATGTAGAAATAATCTTGCTGTTTAGGTCAGACTACTGCAGATGAATGACTTCTGCTTCCTTAAACATATGTGAGTGCTTATCAGAGAGAATTACTTGCATACAAGAATCCTCTTTTTCTCTTTCTGAAATTCAATAATTCTCCAATAAGTCATAGCATGTGTCAATAACCATATACTAGATGATTCCATGTAGTGTCAATTACTGCTGTATTGAATTCTCCTAGTTATTTGTTTACTTTTAGTGATAGCACTTAATATTTGCATGTAGCTTTTTCCTTTGGGTTTTGGTTTGGTTTTTTTTTTACCTCACATTTTGCCCAGTACAAGATACTATTTAACTTTTCATTCTTTCGTATTGTTTTTGGTTCTCATTTACAGAATTTTGAAGTTGTGTTAAAAACTGAAGTGAAGAGCACCCTCATTTTATTCTCAGAGTTCTTGCATCTCCCCACAGCTTTAAATGAAAGCCAATTCTCTGCCAACATATTGTGTGAAAGGGAATGTATTTAGCCACAGAGTGGCCTGCTATGTACCATGAGATGCAGGAAAAGGACTGTTGTCTAATCCCTTCTCAGCTCTTTGATTTCACAGCTCCAGATACCTTTGGACTTGATAACAAAAGTGGGTTTGTGCTTAATAAATATGCTGTGTATAGTTTATGTTGTTAGAATTCTCTCCTTTGCTTTTAAACACCTGACATTATCAACAGTAGGGGAAAATACACTGGCATTAGTGATCTTAATTTGTTTATCTTTGAAAACTAAACATGTAATTTAAGATTAATCTAATTTAAATAATGAAAACAAACCATTCTTAGTCACAAAACACCTTTTGAAAATAGAAAAAATAAAGTAATAGGAAAAAAGAGAATAAGGCTTCATTTGGCTAGACTACATATTGTATATTTTGTTAGTTTCTTTACTGATGTTATAGCTTATCCTGAAGATGTTTTCCAGTTTCTAAATTTCATATTCATAAATGTTATAAACAACTTTCCATTGGGTTGCAAAAACATTTGTGTGGCTAGCCATCCATCATTAGCAAAGAGCTTACCTTTAGTAGCTTATTTGCTCTAAATGCTGGGTTAAATCCAAAGAAGAAATATAAAACATCAAATGGCAATACTGATATCACATCGAGCTGTTGAAGAGCAGAGAGGTGGATTTAAACTTCACAATAATAATGATGCATTTATTTGCTTTCAAAAACCTACTTAGATTGAATCATGATTGAGTATAATATTTGAACAGTCATCATGCTAAGCCCATCATGTCCCCTGTACGGGCAGGCAAGATTCTCTCTTTGAAAACACCAGCAGCTTTGCTCTGCCCTGCTTTTAAGTCACCTGTGCCTGAGATTTTAGTCTGTTTCATGGGGATTATTAACAGTGTCTCAGATATTTCATTACTAATACATTCTGTTGTTTCAGTTCAGACAAAACTAAAACAGTAGGCATGCAGCTGGTGAGTGTAGGTGGGGAGAGCATTCTACAATCATATCTTGGAAGTCCTACAGCTTTTAAAACCAGGTTACCTAATGCAGTCTGAGGGACCACAATGAACTAGGCTCCTTGCTTGCAACCTGCAGAGGCTATGTGTTCCAAACAACAGATTAATCACAGAATGATCAGTTTGGTTGCTGGGTTAGGGTTCTTCTAATAGATATTGTCTTTTGTTACATTTGGATGCTTCTTCTTCCCATATCACCAAGATTTTAAACATCTCTTTGCAGGCCATCAACTGTGTGATTATTCTTTTTATCTGCCTACTTTATTCTTTTCAAGAGAAAAGAAATGTGGAGAGAAGGAAAGCTTCAGCAAACTCGGCTTTGCCTTTTTAAAGATCCTGTGATGCCTTGCTCTGTTGCTGATATCATCTGGGAACAAAAGAGAGATGTGGAACTGTAGGCTTCATCTCACCGTAATCAGAAATGCCTTTGCTCTGAGATATGCAAATCGTGTTGGTAGCAACTAGCCTGCAGCACTGATCTTTTATTCCATGAAGGTAAGATGCAGTTAATACCTGAACTCTATGAAAAGAGCAAACCAAAAAGATTGATTGAGGACAAACAGCCTTTTATGTCCTCTCTCCTTCTCTCACACACATCTAAGAGGAAGTAAAATTTAGTCAGAAGTGCTTTAATATCAGTAACCGTTAATTAGTACTTAATCATATGACAAATTCCCAGATTATATCTATATTTTGCATGTGGTGAGAACACTCAGCTCTTGTTAGTTTCTGCAGAAATCAAGAACACTAAAGATACTGCAAGTGCAAACTTGAAACCATACATATCAAGTTAGTTCTCTTGCTGTGATTTTTGACTGTCCTACTCGCCTATATAGTGTATATCCTGCACTTTTGAGTAGCTTAATCTCAAGGATATAAGTAGTGATACCAGAGTCACTGAGACAAATTTAACTCTGAAACAAAGCAACTGTAATAATATTTACAGAAGAGGAGGGGGCAATAACTGAGATTTCAGAGATGTGGGCTCAGTGTCACAGAGCTGTATATTTATCAGGCATTCAGTAGACTACCTATCCTCTGGTGGCAAAAGAAATCTTAAGGACAAAATGTACAATTTTCCTATATCAAATGCATCTTTGTTTTTACAAAGTGCAACGAGCATCAAAAATCTTAGTTTGAATTTTTGTTTACTTATGTGAGTGATGACCTATTCAGTACCATGAGGTACTTAATAATTAAGCAAATAGAGTTTTCATCTAACTTCAAGACTTATTTTGTTTAATCTTTGGCAAACTGTGCTATTAGCTTTCAGTGTGTGTGGGGATGACCTTTCACAAATTCATCAAAACATAGAATTTTATGACTTGTATTTTATTAATTTATTAGTATTTATAAATGCATTTATAATTATTCTGTTTTGCAATTAAACACTGCTTATGAAGATGGCAATCTTCAGCTGGTGAGCACTGACATGCCATCAAGCCAGTGCTTTCTGGTGATGTTCTTAAACTGACAGGGATTTTCAGCAGATTAAAAACATCCTGTGAAATCCTACAGTCAGAACTTACATATTGACATCAGTAACACCAGGTTCTGCTTACCCGAAACTTCGTAGAGCTGCAGTAGAATTTCTTCATTTCCACTTTATCTGACTACAGTGATAACGAAAGAAGAAAAAGGCACAGTCAAGAACAGAACGTCAACAATAAGCCTCTGCTACTCAACAATAATAATAATAATAATCTTTTGATAGTGGGGATCGTGACAATTACATTAAATGATGGTCTAAAAGTATGAAAGGAGAAATATCTGTTGGAAGAAGTACCACATCTATTAGAACAGTTTACATTAGACTAGATTTTATTAGACCTACTTGAAAAAATCAGATTTGGAGTTTGTCTGATTTTTTTCCAAGTCTGGTTGTTGGTCCAGCAAAGTACGTTACATTTTTCCCACAAATCTTCCCCCTCAAGACACCTGTACTACTTGGTGCTTGACCCAAACCCCTTCCATTTCAGGGCCAAAAACTCCATTTGACTTCAGTGGTTCTAAGAAAAATGCAAAGAATGTTTCTGATGGTGCTGTACAAAAGTAGCTCTTTGAAAGCCAACATTAACATGCTGGCATTATTAGCATTATAATAATCAACATTGCATTCATTAAAAATGATTAGCTATTTATTTTTAAATTGCTCTCCATAGGAACCGATGCTAATACCTTAATAAGAAAGGGTAATCACAAGCATCTAAAGAAATGTATCTATTATTATACTTTCTGTATTTATATCAGGGGCACCATGCCAACTTTTCACTATTAGTGGTTTAAGCATCTAACTAAATGCAGGAGATCAGACCGTAGATCATCTCTTCATGTGCTAAAATCTATGAATTGTATAAACAGCTTCAAGGGAAATTGAAGGTAAGTTTTCTGTGTTAAAGCTTGAACCTTGTTCACAAAACTTGAATTTTGTAGGCTCTAGATAATATTGGCAGCTAATTAATGTCTTTGCATGGAAAAATACATTACACTGCACTGCATTTAATATCTATCCAAACTATATTTGCACAGATTCCTTGGCAAAGGTATCGGTAATATCCTGTATGCCCAATGTGTAAAATGTTGTGTAACTAAAGGTGGCTCCAAAATATATTTGAAGATGTATAATTTTGAATCTTCTGTCTGTTGGGTACAGCAGGGTCACAGTGAAGTTATCTAAATGATTTTTTTTTCTGCATTATGTTTCTTTCTATAAGAAGTTAAAGAATCAAAACTAGAGACGATTTTAAAGAAAAGTTAATGTTCTAGATGCCTTTTTGATATGTCATGGGCAAGCTTTTACATTTTTTCAGATACTTGCAGTTTTATTTTGCATTTTTCTACAAAAAGGTAACACAGACATAGTAGCAAGAAGCAAAATTGAATGTACATATTTTCCCAAAATAAAATATATCAAATAAATTATTTTCAAAGCATCCTGAAATTACACAGATTTGTTCTGATTTTTGGCAAAACCCCCCACAATCTCACAATCTGTAACAAAACATGCATATTTTCTATAGTGCTAGCAGAATATGCACTGTCTTCAACTATGGTTCTTGCACAAGGTGAGCAGAAAGCTGAAAGCTTCACAAAGTGTTCAAACACCTGCATGCACATACGAGTACATAGTCATATAGTCACTGGTTCCAGTGAACTGCACCAATTTATTCCTGGTGAGAAAGAGCCTTATGGCTGTTTGAATGCTCTGATCTGTTACTTTCAAATCTGTTTCTTTTTTTCTTTTTTAAAGATTGTAGACGATGGATGTTTCTTTCTTCCAAAATATGGTAATGGAAGGTCAGTGAAGAAGAGCAGAGGTATCCTTTGATAAATAAAAAAGCTACATAGATTTGACATAGCAGGAAAAAAATGTGTCAGATTAAAGGAAATCTCTATAATGTACTTTAACACTCAGCTTCTTCCAGGGGCAATCCCATTTCCAATACTTACTATTATATCTCCACCTCTTAAAAATTGCACTCGGGGCTGGAAAATCATCAAGTCACACAGGTAGCAGATATCACAAATTATGTCCATGGTAATCCAATATATTATATTACTTGGGGTTTGATATGGGAACACAAAGCGAAGGGGAATAAACCAGCAATTCCAGTTATAGGCAACTGTCACAACCATGAGCCATGCTACATAACGGCGATCTGAAAGAAAAAACATTGCATTTACAGGCATGAATGTAGAATGTTTTCTCATTCTTTTAGACACGTTTAGTCTACTGCTGTTTCTGGGAAAGTTTCTGCCCAGAGCAACCACCATTCTACCATTTTGCAACGGCACAGGATGCTAAAATAATATAGGAGTTACACAAAGAATTTGCAAAAGAGAGGAAAGATGAGTTTATGAGACTGTACAGGATTTAATGTATCTGGAGAAGCTCAATATATTTTCCTTCTGCTAGTGCATTTTATAACTGACAAAAGAATTATTTGGCCCAAATTCTAGATCAAAAATCAGAAGACTTGAGTTTTAATTGTGGTTGGTTTAGATACCAGCTTTGTGCATACCATCTTTACAACTGTCGTCACTTTTCATGTCTTTTCCCTGATTGGAATAAATGTTCTTTAGGGCAGGATCCCTCTGAGTTGCAAACTGGAATATGGATCTTATGGTGGTTCACTGATACTGTGTAATACTAATACTTCAAAATGCCTTCACCCCATTCTATTGCACAGCTTTTAATTTACCTGTGTATGAGTCTATGCTGTCTGGTAGCTGCAGATACTCGATGTATTTCTTCAGTGGAGGTTTTTTGAATTTACAGCACAGCATATCGCAGTAATGATCATCCTCTGGCTTTGCTTCTGCATCCTCTTTCTTTTCTTCTTTTTTCTCTTCTTTTGGTGGGGGTGGAGGCTTCTTCTTCGATGGTGCTACCCACATAGAATGTCGCAAAAGGGGACGTTTTAATAACGGCTCGATTACTACACTGTCTTTGGACAGTGCCAACAACTAATACCATAAGAGACTGACAAGAAATAGGTAATTCTTAATTAAGCATTCATTAATTCAACTGGGCATTTTGCTTTACATGACTATTGCAAATAATGCCTGCGGTTAGTGTGGAGATAAGATGTCTGTGCCATGGGCTGATCTGTCCCCTCTCCTGAGACCTGATACGCAAGATGCAGCAGTTGAAACTAATGGGAAGCAAATGATTTTGTGTGTTTCTAGGCTTACAAAAGTCTTGTGGCACTCCTTTGAACCCATTTCTTCCATCTTTGGTCTGGATAATTTTGTCCACACGTTTTTCCCATTAATTCTTGTGGCTTTACCTCTGATTAGGATATCCAGTTAGCAGTAAACTGGCAAGTTATTTAGGAAATGAATTTACTTTTGCACAGCAACTCTAATCTCAGTAACTAATATCTCCTCATAAGATATGCATGATTCTTCATATGTTTCATATTTATCTCCATGAATAAATGTATGTGAGAGCTCTTTTAAAGTATAGAAAAGTGCTTGACAAAATGATTCTAGACACTGCCTGAGTTTTTTTCCCCAAATTTTTCAGTGATGGGGTTCAAAAGAAGCTCATACCTAAGGATCTGGCTTACTTTAGCTAATATGGGTAAATGGACTTCAGTGAGCACAAACCGATCCATTTCAGTGGGTAAACACGCTATACTTGAAAATTTTATCACAGTATTTTCTGTTACCACACACTAATTTTTATCTTTAAACTAAAAAAATACACAGCTATTTCTAGAGTCGCTTACAAGCTGTAGGACTGCCTTCAGGGGAGGACAGCACTGGGTCTTTCAGCTTTTCCTTATAGACTGTTGCCCTTTCCCGCATTTTTCTGACGATCTCTTGAAGCTGGGCATCAGCATACTCATTTGTTTGGAAACCTGAAAGTGTTGGCTTCTGTGTGCTATTTAAAAAAAAAGGAAAAAAAGCTGATATACAGGAAAGCAATAGAACGAAACAGAACTAATTCTACTTCTGAGCAGAGTCAGACATTAAGATTGGACCTTCACTGTCCACAGTGTTTATTCACATTACTTAATTCACAGTAAGTGGATGCCTAAGTTAACTGCTCTTGCTTCCTGCTTTAGCCAGCAGCAGCCTACACTATTTCAAGCAGAGGAGGTCAGGGTACCTGTATAACCCAATGCACTTAGATTTCCTTCTGCTGCTTTTTGCCAAGTTCTACTGTGGCTATGTAAGGCCTAGAACTTATCCTATGTATTTGCTAAGATATAAGGCATGGTCTCCCCATCTATACGTAGAAGTGTGTTCATTATATGGCAGTATCCTAATGATGACAGGACATAACAGGGTTAAAGACTGATGTGCAGGTGGGGGAGGAGAGATGATACCTTGTGCTTACTAATACTGGGAAAATTGGTTTCATCTAGGTTTTGTTATGGGTATTAGCTAACATGAAGAAAAAAAATGAATCTGTTTTGCTAAGTGGAAACAAATTATATTCCAGCACTCACAGCATTTCTTCAAACTGGAGGACCATTGATTTTCAAAAACTGCAAACTCACCTTCTGCACTGAAACATTGCTTTTAGTAAGATCTATGCATGCTGTGTTGTTGATTAGAAAGTCTAGGTGGAAGTGATTCTGGATCAAGTCTTTTGGGTTTATTCATACTTGAAATTTCATCCTCAATTCATAGAATCATAGAATGTATTGGGTTGGAAGGAACCTCTAAAGATCATCTAGTCCAACCCCCCTATAATAAGCAGGGACGTCTCTAACTAGGTCAAGTTGCTCAGAGCCCCATCAAGCCTGACCTTGAATGTCTCCAGGAATTGGGCCTCCACCACCTATTACTTGCTACTGTCTGATCATGCAAATGGGGACTGTTTTGGAGTGCCACCCAGCTGGTAGCTGGGCCATGCATTTGGACTTTCTTCGATGTGGAGACCAGGATATGGGATTTCTTCTGTCTCCTAGACTCAACACTTCCCAGCTGGTGTCACACAATGGTGTCAGAGCTGTTTGGAAATTGTTATGACTGGTGCAGGGCAGCTCAAGGCCTCCTCCCACAGAAGTCACAACTGCCACGCCTGTACTGAAACCCTGCTAGCTATGCCCAATTCAGGTAGTACAGCAGAGAACTGTTCTTTCTTTCTTAACAGTTTTTCACGTCTCTCCCAAATACCATGGGGATGTGGATGTTACAGCAAGAGAAGAGGCAGATAAGAGTGAAGCATGCCTGAAACGTCCGGATTCTTGAGAAGAACTTCCCAAAGGTGAGTAGAGGGAAAGTGGTATGACAGCACCTTGGGCAGGGAAGAAATGAAAAATACTGCAAAGTGATCTTTGAATAAACACCATGTCTCCTCAAGCCCCAAACCTACTTTGAAGTTCCTGACAGAAGGAGCTGTGACTAAAAAAGGAAAGTGTTAGAGTGGGATGAGTGTAGCTTTCTGAGAAGCATAGTTTTCTAGAGATACAACACATATCACAGTGTCCAAGGAAGTATAATTTAAGAATTTGAAATTCCTACAGCAATAAAACCATTGGATAAAATGTCGATAAGCTGTTAAAAGCAGAAGAAGCAGAAGTCTGGATGTGTGTGCTTATCATTCCTCTAATTTAAGTCTTCTGTAGTGTCTGTTTCTTAAAACTCCCCAGACAGGAGATTAATCAGTTCTGATATACTTTGAAATCTCATCACAGTTCCTTTTGTATCACATATTCCCTTTGCTCAGGCCATCTGCATTGTAATGAAATCCTTTCTTGTTTTCAGCTAACATGCCACAATTAGTTTTTCAGCTTCTATGTAAAGAATTTTTCTAAAAATTCTTACTCTTTGCTGTTGCTGTATTTTCTTAGGGCATCAGCAACCTTATAATAAAATACACTTACCACAGGTGTCATGCCAAAGGCCCCTTCTGTCTGCTTTCCAGGCAAAAGATACAAATTGCATGGCATTTTCTTGTTATTTAATAGCCCTTCCAGTAAAAGTTAAAGTCTCTTCTATCATCATTTTGGTGCTTTATCACTGCAATGTAGCCCAAAGGAACCATGTTATTGTTTGGTAGAACTGATTAGAAACTATGTGAATTTCTTTAAAGTTATTTGCCCCACAGTTGATGAGAAATTGATTTTCGTTTGCCTACTTCTCATTTGGTTTGCATTATCTCCTCCTCTATTGTTTTCTAGTAATGAAATGCTTACTTTAAATTTTCTCTGGCTAATACAGGTGGAAGAAGCTGCATGTTGAACACTGCGAATTTGAAGGTTTGTATTGTAGATGTGCTCTGTATGGAGGTGCACTTTAAATTATCTTGGCTAATGAAGCCCCTTCAAACCTGACTAAATCACTTTTGGTAAAATTGACTCCATTTTTCGCTGTAGGTGGTGCTAGGATTTTTCTCTAAGCTGATATGTTATACTTTAAGCAAATTTATCTCTGACCATTGTGCAATATATTGCCTAGGTCTGTATTACTTGCTACACCATATAGTCCTTTACAGAGTAGAATTGTTTATTCCCTGCAGAAAGAATAATTTCACATGGCCTAAGAATGAAAAAGTCAGGGCCACAACTCATGTACTATGCACATAGTTTTGTTATTACCTCAAAAGTATTTTGTTTAACAATAGCAACATATTTAACAAAAGAAGTGTAATAATAATAGTGTCGTTTTCTCATGTATTTCATTTGTAAGTTTTATCTTTTTAACTTGTAGGTTTAAACTTGCTTGTTTAGTGAATAAAATTACAGTGCCTTAACTCTTCCCATGCCAAGAGAAAATATTTAGACACCTATAGCACAGTGGAAGAAAATGGCCTTGAAAGAACAGGCCATGAAAACATTGTATTGAGTGTGCTAATATATGTAACATCTATTAAGTACTGTGGCTTGGACATTTCCTATGTTAAGAGTTCTGACAAAACAGGATCAAGAAATGCAATAGGTTACTTCAGAATAAATCAAGTTTATCCTTTTCTAAGTTGCAATCTAGAGTTGAATTCTTTCATGCTTTTTGGTCATGAACACCAAATCCCTGAGTTCAACTCCATCTTTTATTTACCAGGTAGCCCCTGAGAAAATATATGTCATAAATGAATCTTGCTGCTTGAAAAAAATCCATACCACTTTTTGCTGATTTCTGTTATAACCCTTTGCAGCACTCTGTCCTGTCTACCTGGAAATAAAATTCTTAATCTTGCAATAGAACTTTTAATTCTTTATTGAGCACTGACATTATGATTTATGATAGTATTTACAACCTGTGTCTTGAAAAAATAATTTGTTGTCTTGAATAAGTTATGGATAATGTCTAATTCAAATAACCAATTTTCAGAAGCTTATGACAATGTGTAGCTATACAAATGTCCACGAAACATGACGGTATAGCTGAGAAAGATTTCAATGAGATAGTTTTATGCATCATGAAAGATAATTGATTCAAAAGCACATCCTCAATTTGTGCTGACAGTCTCAGTGTATGTAATGCTATAGAAACCAGAGCCCTCTTACTGTCCCTGGTTCCAAATCTAAGATCACACATCCTAAATGACTAGGAAACCTAATGTTTCTCCGTAACAGAAAATATGTATGTTACTCATCTGCTTGGTACAGGAACAGGGGTATTCCAGAAAGCTAACTTCAGCTGTTGTGATTATGCTCCCTTTTTAGTCAATAGAAAGCTCCTCTGAGAAGAGCTTGAGAAACTGTTGACATGTTAGATTCTATGTAGTTTCAGAAAACTCTTAATTAAATTATACATTTCATTAATAGTCTTGAAACAAGTATCTTCCTCTGCCCCATCATCTCTTACGAGGGAAAGTGTTTGAGAGAGACCCATCTTTGGTGATCCAGAAGATCATGTCTTTCTCTATTTGACGCATATTTGAAAATACTGGCAGTATATTAACTTTTATTTGCAATAAAAAAGAGGAAAACACATTTTTATTTTCATTCTGGTTTAGCATTGAAGTATTCTTCACAACGCAATCTGAATTTAAACTGATGCTACTTTTGTCATACTATTTATTTTCTTACACATTTCATTAATTTAAACATAATGATATTATAATACTTGGGTTGATTTTGGTTATATATAGAAGCACGAATAGGCCATAGCATTAATACGCTTCATGTGGACACCATGTAAATAAAACTTTCCATTGGAATTCATTACTTCCCCTTGGTTCAAAGTCTTTGTACAGAAATTATGCTTGTTTGGGCCTTAAGCAAGTGTTCTTGAAATGAAATGCAGAGATTATCCTTTTCGCAGAGATCATCCTTTTCCCAGATCTCATGTTGTATTCATACAGCAAAACAGATACAGAAGCAAGGAAGTTCAAGGAAGGGACTATCTTTTAGAGTTATCTGCTGGCATTGGACTCAGAACAAACTTCCTGATGCAGTGCAGACTGAAATCTAATCATTTAGGCTGCATGAGATTCCTCTTGTTTAGTTCAAAGGTTTGTCACAGCAGCTTCTTTGACAATCCTCCTAGTTACTGAATCACAACAGACTGCAAATCCTCTAATCTTCTTTACAGTGCTCTCTAAAGAGAACTCTGTCTCAATACTGAACACATGGATCTCTCACTGAGGTACCAGATTAAAACATAAATAAGATTTTACTTTGATTAGTGATTTTGCAGTAGGAACTGTGCAAAAGAAAGTAGTATGAATGTCAAAAGTATCAATTAACTTTGAAAAATCACCTTTATTTAATGTCGCTGGGGATATAAAGTTGTTTAATTGTACTGTATATTTACTATGATGTGAAAAATAAGGGTAGCATCATTTCTGACACTAATCACTTTAGAAGAAAAGTATAGTATTCTAAGAACCAAACATATGATAATAAATGAGGCAGTCTTGCCTCGCTTACTTCCTTATCTGGTGCCGTTGTGTCATTGGGGCTTTCTTATCTTTAAGTGATTAAATCTGTCTGGGGCATCTGCCTCTTATCAGGAGTTTTTAAATGTATTTCTTATCATATACACATAACAGCTGTTACGTTCAAACACATTTACATGCAAACTCATAGTTAATTTACATAAGCATAAAATAATTTATGGCTAAGGAAAAAATGTGTGATCCACTGCCGTACAGAATTCATGAGCACAGCACAAATCCTTCTTCCAACTTTCTATTCTTGTTTTTTTATTAATATGCAGAGAATAAAAAAGCTAAAATTAAAACACTATAATTCCCAAAGTATTTTTAAAAATTGCACTAAAATGTCTCCAATTTGAAAAACTTAGTTTTCAATAGGTGCTTCCATTTCTCATATTTTCATACAGATCCTAAAAAAAAATCACACAAGCATTGAGCTGTAGAATAATTTGAGACGTCCTGTATTCCTAGTCCGTAGAGCTCAATGGACAATGAAGTATACCTGTGCCATTTCTGACAGATTCCTGTTTAACCTGTTCTTCAATATGTCTGGTGATGCCTATTCCATAATCTTCCTAAAGAATTTATTCTAGTGCTTCACTAGCCTCATTGTACATATTTTTCTCACCATAAGTCTGTCTTGGTACAGTTTGTCCTGTCCACTGTGAACATGGGATAAAATGTGTAGTCCCTTCTCTTTTATCTTACTTTTCATTCCTTTGAATACTTTCATTTTTTATTAGTCTTTTTTAAGTAAAAAGATTTGGGAAAAGGGTTATAATTGTGTGATGCCTGAGAATATTAGTAAATTTTAGAATTTTCAGTACACAGAGGTGTGTGTATCTGAATAAGAATCTCTTAGCTGATCTATGGTTCAGGAAGCTTTAATTCAAATACCAAGGGTAAAACTAAAAGGATAAGAAGTGGTGGCATAGATTCGGCTAGCATGGCAGCTAAAGTTGCTCCACTGTTGGGAACCCTGGCAGTTTCACCATATACTGAACTTTGTGCCATGTACTATTGTTGCCTATGCTAATTATGTGCAATTAGCTTGGTGCAACCAACTTTGTTGCAATGCTATCTTTATTAGTGGTAAGCTGCTATACAGCCACCTGTGAAGAAACTAGTTTCATGTAGCTTTCCCAGTATCACAAAGAAACTTGGCGAGAAAGAACGCATTCCTCTGAGATGACTTCCAATTACTGCTATCTAAGACCATCCTTTCCCCTTCTGCAGGCTCCCGCCACATTCGTTTCCAAATTCAGCAACAAAGTGGGCATATTCGCTGTGGACAAGAGATCATCACTGTTGTGCTGTTTCAGCCATCATCATTTTATGCTGCCATCAGTTGCCTGATGACACAGGCCAACACTGAACTCAGCAACATCCCCTCACAGATGTGTGGAGCCACAGAGAGACAGGGGGGCCAGGTTCTGCCTCTGGAACATGAAGTCAAAAACAATAAAACACTCTGCTATGTTGTGACTGATTCACAGGTCAACTCCAACTGGGGCCCACAACTTGGGCCCCAGCACTTCAATCATATATCTCCTCCTGAGTATCATTTATATTTACCAAATAAGACTGGGCTGCCAGACCCATTTGACTTCTCATTTGATCCTCATATCTCCACCTGCCACTGTTTCCTCTGTTACTCTCTTACGCTGTACAACATGGGATATTTTCAGCTTAAATAGCTAATATTTGGTAAATGAATAAATAACTGGAGACACAATGTTGGACAAAATCAATTTTATTTACACTTGTCATAAAGTAATAATCAGTTTTCCTTTACTGAATGATAATAACCATTATGTCTTAGATTGATATGTCTCATAGATTTATCAAGAAAGACCCTGATGTATTTGCAAATGTTTTCTACAAATGCAGTTTAAATATAAATGTTTTATATTACACATGCTAGCGTACCTGTCAAAATGCTCATTGTTTTGCTTTTTTCCCCCACAATTGAATCAAAAGATTATAGCAGAGATATTTTAAATAAATTATAATTTTTTCCTTCAATAAAAAGATATCTTCCTGCTTTGAAAAATGCTAGGTCAATGGAGGATTTACACAAAATGCTTTTAATTACAGAAACATATCTGTGGCAAAGTATGTCAAACTATACCCTTGTTTTCTTACACATTCTAAAAATAAGAATTCCTCCCACCTATACAGGCAGAATTAAATATATATGAATATATAATTTAAAATAATACAAGGAATGGAAAAAAAGCAACATTTCAATTTGTATAATGACATTCCTGTCCCTTTACTTGCTTGGTCTTCTCTTCAAGGAAAAACTTCCAAATTTTCTACCTTTTTAACTTCAGGCTACCTATTTAACTGTCATGCAGAGTGAATGACATTAGACAGCACAGGTAACTGCATCCTGCAGAACGGATAGAATTTAAAGGCTGTAGGAAAGTATATCTCATCAATGATTACAGCAAGTTTAATCCATTTCGGTACAAGCAGCACACCATCACCTTTCTATTTAATTTGAAGGTTCTCAATTTAGCCATTGCAGAAATTTAAATCCAAGCACTAGAAGTGACAAGCTCTGAAAAAAAGACCTAAGCAGAAGGAATATAAGTGCTACAAATAGTACTTTGATTTTTTAATACAGTAATGTCTTTTTGTTCAGGCTTACAAAATGTACTGGATGTGTTCCAGCTGTTTACAATTTCAAGTACTGCAGTGATTAGCTGGAAAGAACTAAGGAATGGTTTTAGTTGTTTTATAAAATATACTTGTGAAGTGCTGGGGCCTGAGATGTGGTCCCCAAGTTGGAGTTGACCTGTGGATGAGTCACAACCTAGCAGAATGTTTTGTTTCTGTTGGATTCATGTTCCAGAGGCAGAACCTGGCCCACCTGTCTCTCTCTGGCTCCACCCTCCCCAGGGTGGTCATGATTGGGGTGGTGGGTGAGGCCAGGTGTATATTAACCAGGAGCCAATTAGTTAGAAGAGCTTCCTGTTGGGTGTGGCTTCTGTTGGGGCTGGCTGCATCTTGCTGAGCTCTCTCAGTGGTGTCCTTCCATGTGAAGGGCCACTGAGGAAGCCATGTCTGTTTGTTGTGTCCAACAGATGATGCTGGCACCACAGTAGGCACTGGAGGAGCTGGGCCCACAGGAACCCATGGCAGGAGTGTCTGAAAGAAGACTTGTGAGGGGATGTTGCTGAGTTCATAATTGGCCTGTGTGATCAGGCATCTGATGGCAGTATAAAATGATGATGGCTGAATCAGCATAACAGCTTGTAACTTTGTTCAAACTGAGATTTTTCAGAAGTGCCCAGCATCGGCCTTGTTTTACTTTATCTCAAGTCAATTGGAGTTTAGTGCCATTAAGTGTAATCTTTTTGAGTCCCTGATGTTCCTACAGTAATCAAAGATTTCCAGAGACTCTGCAGAGTGTTGATACTGAGTCTGTTTTACCAGTGTGCTGAGATTTTGTTCCTGTGATACACCACAGTTTCTCTGAGATGCATCTGCTTGGTGAATTGATGTGTTGCAACTAGAGGATGGTAAGCACTAATAAGCATGGTAATTTTCTTGGTCAAAGTAATTGAGCTAAATGAAGTACATTACTCACTAAGAACATGCTATCAGCAGGAGTTCTCTGTATTAACCTGGCTACGCACCACATAGCAAATTGCATCTTAATCTTTGTTTGTTTTGTTATTTTTTTCTTCATTAACGAAATTAGAGAGGAAAAAGTCTTTATGGGCCTGAGAAGGACTGGTATAGCCTACTAGGTAATAGGATGTGGCTATGAAAAAAACAAACTGAGCACAAAACTCAGTCTTCCTGAACCACCTGCACTCGTATGGCAGTTTGCAACGCTGGAGCTCCCTTTTTTCAAAAATACTAAAAGCTGAGTTTCCACATTTGCAAAAGCATAACCAGAAGAGTATGTTTACTATGTGGGAATGTTAAACGTATTTTGTAGAGTTTTTACATTTTATTAAAATTTATTTAGTGTATTTTACATGAGCATACATTGTTCATAATACCTAGCTTCTGAATATGGTTCTGCTATAAACATAACCTGGAATATATGAGATATTGAGGTGAAATCTGAAGTCCTGGCTATCCACTGTATTTTTTTCTTTATGTACTCTTGGATATGTGGCCTGGGAATATGGATTGTCATTTTACACAAGATTTTGCAGAGTAGAGTTCATGATCCTTGACTGGGGTTTCAGAGTGATGCCTTAGTATAAATAGTACATTGTAATCACCTTGGTAATCTGGGAAGATGAAACACTCTTTAGTCAGGCTTAAAGGTTTTTAAAAGACACAGAGGAAGGAAGAGGTCATAGAAGTTCTTTGTATCCCTTCATTTTCTCCCACTTATGCTCTCAGATGCTTTGTTTACCATTTTTCCACACACCACTTTTTCTAGGACTTTCTGCAACTTATTTATCTTGTCCCCTGATGCTAGGCATCCACTACTACTTGTTCCTTAGGCATCTGTCTCCCCTCGGCTCTTACATGCCACAACACCTTATACAGTACTCCTCTTCATCATTTACTACATGCCACAGGCTCTGTGTTTGTTCCCAGCCTTCAGTGTAGGGTCATACATTTGCCTCTCCTATGTCATCTTTGTGATCACAGAAATCATGTTTGGTGTTTTTTTTTTTTTTTTAATTAGATTTTAGGTTCCAAACAGTGCTCTCACAAAGTATGTTGTCACTTCTCTTGTGTACAAATGGCTTATATTCCTCTGTTTGCAGAGCAAGCTGGTCTGGAGACCTTTGCTTCCACTCGTGGCTGTAGTGTTTGGTGCATACCTACAGCTCCCGTTGAGTGGTAGGTGTGGCTGTGCCTAGGTCTGGACATGGGCCCCATGGATCCTGACCCACACCTGCAGACTGACATCCTGCCTGGCCTCAGCCCCACCCTGCCTGCATCTCTCAGGGCTGTGGCTGATCTCAGTACCCCTCGCTGGGCACTGGTTGGCTGACTGCCTTCTCTACCTGACCCTGGATCTGCCTTGTCACCACAGACTTTCCTGATCATCAGGGCTCTGGGCTGGCCTTGGTTATTACCCCTGGGCCTGCCCTAATCACCTTGCTTGGAGCTGGGTTGGACCCTGGCTGGGGAGGCCCTTGCCCTGTCTACCACATTGCCCACTCACCATCTGTGAGGCTGGGGCTGGTCCTTGTGGCTCCCTGGTGATGTGCCATATTTGCTTTAGTGCTGCACAGTTTCTCTCTCGTGAAATTCTTGCATCCCATTTCAAAAAAGTGCAGGATTGTGTATGCACATAGTGTTTTTAGAACCCTCTGCAGCAGAAAGCAATAAAGGCTGCAATGATGTTTTGTGCTAGTTCCATGTTAATAAGACTCCACTGTCTTCTATTAGAGTGCAAATTAGATCCTGAGTGTTGTTCTGTTCTGCATTTCTTGCTGTGAAGAGACAGCATAGTCTTAGCCCTCCCTTCCAGAGACTATTATTGCTCAGCAAATAACTATTCATTGAAAATACCTTTAATTTTGTTACATTACCATTAAAGATGAAGGGAGAAACAATATACTGACAGGCAAGACTGACTTGTATGCAATCCTATCTAAGTCAGATGTTAAAAGTTTCAGTCACTTGGCTGTAATTCAGGACCTTGGCACATCAGCCATTCTAGTGTGTCTCCTCTTTCAGAGGTAGTGTTCAGGTGGCTGAGACCAGTTCTCAGTTTATTTACTATTTTTTGTGGCCCTCTGGACCTGCGCTGACAGGTCCATGCCTTTATTGTCCTGGGGACTCCAGAGTTGTGTGATGCAGTACTCCAAGTGGGGTCTTATAAGAGCAGAGTAGAGGAGCAGAATTACCTCCCCTGACCTGCTGGCCACACTTCTTTTTATGCAGCTTAGGATGCAATTGGCTTTCTGGGGTGCAAGTGCATGTTGCTAGCTCACAGATAATTTTAAATCCACCAATATCTTCAAGTCCTTCTTTGCAGGGCTGCTTTCAATCCATTCATCCCCCAGCCTCTACTGATACTTGTGATCGCCCTGATCCATGTGTAGGATCTTGCAGTTGGCCTTGTTGAACATCCTGACATTAATATGGGCCTACTCTTCAAGTCTGTAAATGTCTCTCTGGATGGCATCCCTTCATCCACTGGATCAACTGCACAACTCAGCTTGGTGTTTTCCGCAAACCTGCTAAGGCTGCACTTACTCCCACTGCATATGCGATTAATAAAGATATTAAATAGTATTGCTCCCAATCCAGCCCCCCGAGGGACACTACCGGTTAGTAATCTTCACTTGGACGTTATCCAAATGGAGATTAAATGGCGACAGGGACAACTTCTGGACAATAACATTTTCAGTAAATGTTGGTAAATATAAATGATACTCAGGAGGAGATATGTGATTGAAGTGCTGGGGCCTGAGTTGTGGGCTCCAAGTTGGAGTTGACCTGTGGATGAGTCACAACCTAGCAGAATGTTTTGTTTCTGTTGGATTCATGTTCCAGAGGCAGAACCTGGCCCACCTGTGTCTTTGTGGCTCCACCCTCCCCCAGGTGGTTGTGTTTGGGATGGTGAGTGAAGCCACCATTCAGATTATATTATATTAACCAGAAGCTGATGAGTTGGAGGAACTTTCTGTTCTGTGTGGCTTCTGTTGGGGCTGGTTGCATCTTGCTGAGCCCTCATGGTGGTGTTCTTTCATGTGAAGGGCCACTGAGAGAGCCATCTCTGTCTGTTGTGTCCGGCAAGTGATGCTGACACCACAGTGGGCAGTGGAAGAGCTGGGCCCACAGGAACCTATGGCAGGACTGTCTGAAAGAAGACTTGTGAGGGGATGTTGCTGAGTTCATCATTGGCCTGTGTGATCAGGCAACTGATGGCAGCATAAATTGATGATGGCTGAACCAGCACAACACTACCCTGTTGAGTTGTATGAACAGTCCTTGATACGGTTTTACCTAGTCAAACTAGCACTTTTCCAATAATTCCCAGGCAAAAGAATACCCAGAAATTAATCCTGATCAAAGATATTTCACAACAGACACTTTTTCAGGAGGCATTTTGTATTGTTCTGTTTGGCCTCAGTGCTATAGAGTGATTTGAGCATGTTTCGTTTACTGCTGTTTTTGTAGACTACATGTATTTGACTCAAATTCTCCATATGCATACAGATTTATATAGCATTTCTCATGTGATAAAGATGGTTGATTTCCTTAAAAATATTCTAGTGAGTAAATTTGATCACATAGACTCCATAAGGTAGTGACCTTGATCAAGAACCATGTCTGAACAGACCTCTATCAGTCTTCAGAGGCAATGCAGTAAATGTTCTCAAAGGCACATTTAAAAAATGATTCTTCCTCCAGCTCTAAAAGTTGTATAATAGTTTAGCTTTGTTTAGTTTCATACAAATGCAATGACACCAGTGACATGCCTTTCAAGCTCTGCTGCAGAATTTAGTGGATAACTGTTTTGACAGTAGAATTTACCAAAGATTTATTCCATTTTTAGAAACCGTTGCTCAAATTAAACTGCCTGGATATACTGGATGCACACATGACAGTGAGTATGAGCTCACTCTGAGAAGAGAATGTTTAACATATCAATTGTCTTTTAACAGACAGATTTTGTCTCTGCTATAAACGACATACCCCTCTGTTTCATAAGCATATTGTAATTATGTTAACCATGGTTACGGGATTTACCAGTGGAACTGTAAGCATCTAATAACATATCCTACAATGACAAAAAAAGAGATGATTCATCTAGGCTTTCATTGTTGACCTGCTGATTCACACACAAATTACCATGTTAGTTATAACATTTCCAATCATTCTAGTCAGTTATTTTTGATCGCACGTATTTTATAGAGGCGCATGCATTAGTATTTTGCTTGATTATTATCTGTCGTGGTGAAGGACAGAAAATAGATTATCTTTTCTTTAAATAACTTATTGTTAGGGAAAGACTTGCTTTGTCATTAGGATAATTGGAATAATAGAATGCAAAAGCAAGCAGGAGAGGTTTCTACCTTGTTCTGGATTGAGTGTATCCATTATTTTCCACTCAAACAGAACAGGCTGAGAAGACAGACTGGCAGGAACTTCATGAAGTTTAGCAAAGGCAAAAGTAAGTTTCCATATCTAGAATGGAATAACTTCATGCAAGAGTAAAGGCTTGGAGCTGACTTCCTAGAAAACAGCTTTTCATAAAAGATTCTGGGGGTCCTGATAGACAATAAATTTAAATACGAATCCACAGTGAGTCCTTGCAGCAATGAAGGCTGACTACATGCTATGCTTTAGAAAATGTGTAGCCAGCTGATCAGGGGGATGTGTGACATCCCCTTCTGTGTGACATCTAAGGGCTTGCATCTGTTTCCATCTGTAGTCTTCCCTGTACATGAAAGTCACTGGGCACGTGGTGCAACACTAGCAGAGAGCTGTTAAGATGACTGGGGATTAAAGAACAAAATAGATGGGGAGATGCTGGGAAAGCCAGGTTTGTTCCAACTGGAAATGAACAGTTGAGAAGATGGAGGGAATTGCAGTCTTCCACTGCATGGTGAGTGGTTATAGAACATGGATCCAGACTGTCCTTGGAGGTGCACAGCAAAAAGGTGAGAGACAACAGAAGCAAGTCAGAGCAAAGGAAAATTCAGTTATATGTAAGGTAATAATTATCATAATAAGGATGGCCAAATGGTGGACCAGATTGCCCAGAGAAATTGTGGAAAGTCCATTCTTGGAGATGCACATTCACAATTATACTGAACAAAGTTCTGGGCAACCTGATATAACTTGGGAGTTGGGGCTAACCGTTAAACTTGTTCTGGTCTTAGCAGGACCTCATTCCTTCTGGAGTAGCCTTCCACCCTGAGCTGTCCTATGAAGCTGTTTAATATCTTCATCAATTACATGGTGGAACTGACTGCACCCCCAGCAAGTCTGCAGATGACACCAAGCTGAGTGGTGCAGTTGACACCCCTGGAGGACAAGGTGCTATCCAGAGGGACCTGGACAAGCTTGAGAAATGGGCCCATGTGAACCCCATGAGGTTCAACAAGTGCAAGGTCCTATACATGGGTTGGGGCAGTCCCCGGTATCAGTACAGGCTGGGGGATAATGGGATTGAGAGCAGCCCTGTAGAGAAGGTCTTGGTGGTACTAGTAGATGAAAAGCTGGACATGAGACAGCAATGTACACTTGCAACCCAGAAGGCCAGTAGTATCCTGGGCTGCATCAAAAGCAGTGTGGCCAGCAGGTTGAGGGAGTTGATTCACACCCTCTACGCTGCTCTGATGAGGACCCACCTGGAGTTTGGAGTACAGCTCTGGAGTCCTCAGAACAGGAAAGACATGGATTTGTTAAAGTGGGTCCAGAGGAGGGCCGCACAAATGATCAGAGGGATGGAACAGCTCTCCTATGAGGAAAGGCTGAGAGAGTTGGGGCCCAATTGAACAGAGAAGGCTCCAGTGAGACCTTATTGTGGCCTCCCAATACTTAAAGCGGACTTATAAGAAAGCTAGGAACAGACTTTTTAGCAGGGCCCGTTGTGATAAGACAGGGAGTAATGGCTTTAAACTAAAAGAGAGTAAATTCAGTGTAGATATAAAGAAGAAATGTTTTAGATGAGGGTTGTGAAACACTGAAACAGGTTGCCCATAGAGGTGGTAGATGCACCATCCCTGGAAACATTCAAGTTCACACTGGACAGGGCTCTGAGCAACCTGATCCAGTTAAAGATGTCCGTGCTCACTGCATGGAGGTTGGATGACTAGATAGCATTTAAAAGACCCTTCCAATGCAAACCATTCTATGATTCTATGAATCTATGCTTCTGTAATGAATGTAGACTGTTCCAAGATTGTTTTCTAGACTTCTCATTTATTTATCTTTTAGCAAAACAAACACTCAACAAAGATTTTTTCCAAAGGTTGAACGACCTGGACTTTTCCCTGAAGAAACATTACTGTTTAATTTATTTGTCTCTTCTCAGGAAGAGACACTCCTAATCCTCTGGTTGTGGAGAGTAATGCTGATTTAATGGTATAACAGCAAAAGAATGAGCAGTGTAAAAAACTTTTAGGTCAGACTGATATGACAAACATTCTAGCTATTCAGGATGGCATCCTGGGACTTACTACTTTGGTAAGGAAAAGTAATAATAACTGAGCAGTATAATTGTTAGAATTAGTATATAAATGTAGTTGAGCGAATTCTTTTCCTCATTGCTACAATTTCAGATGACATACAAAAACTACCAAAAGCACATACCAAATGAATACCCCATATATATGGTTGCCTTAGAATTGAAATAAAGCTCTTCAGATCCTTAGGGGACAGGAAGGACTTTTAAAGAACTGAATTTGGCACATAGAAATGTTAGGTCAGGATGCCAGGATAATAGCCTTGAACTTTTAAATTTACTCACTTAGCATCTTCTTTCCCATCTTTCAACTGATGCTGTTCCTGTTGAATTGTATTAGCTGGTTCCATTGATTTTTCAGTTTTTGAAGACTCAGGTACTTTTGCTGGTTCTGTATCTAGAAAAAAGGTTTTAATTTTTTAATACCAATTTTTAAAGCATGATAACACTTTTGAAAGAATCACAGCTTGGCTGTCATTTTTTCAGTGGACAAGCGCTACATGACACAGATTCTGGCACCTAACCTTGGAATAACTTCCTGTATAAATCTATTGCAGCCATACAAAAAACCTCTGTTTACAATGAGTGTACCTTTCAGAATATTTCACTTATTTGTGGTTTCTAAACTGAATACAACTATAGCCATCTCAACAATGGTCAATACAGAGCTCCTATATATTTATAAGGAACAAGAAGTCATGCAGTATGATAGAATTTGTGTGATTATTTAAAAAAAATATGTAAAAGACAGGTCTGTCCAGAAATGCCTTGTGAAATATGGAAAGAAAAATGAAGATTAGCTTATTTCCTTATGCATAGAAATGCTGATGACTTTATTTATATTCTAATTTTTGAACTGCATTAAATGTCTTGCTGCTTCAGCTGCCATGACAGTCCTGTTTGCTGCTGAGTAAATTATCATTGAAATGTATCATTAAGTACATGAGTATGTAGAACTTTGGCTGGTCTATTTCTTCACATGACCTACTACACCACTTAGACACATACAAGTCTATGGGGATGGATGGGATCCATCAAAGGGTACTGAGGGAGCTGACGAAAGTGCTTACCAAGCCACTTCCATCAGTTATCATCAGTCCTGGCAAACTGGGGAGGTTCCAGTTGACTGGAGGTTAGCAAATGTGACACTCTTCTACGAGAAGGGCCAGAAGGAGGATCTGGTGAACAATAGGCTTCTCAGTCTGACCTTAGTGCCAGGGAAGGTTATGGGACAGATCATCTTCAGTGTCATCATGTGGCACATACAGGGCATCCACGTGGTAAAGCCCACTCAACATGGATTTATGAAAGGTAGGTCCTGCTTGACAAACCTGATCTCCTTCTAGGACAAGGTGACCTGCTTAGTAGATGAAGGAAAGACTGTGAATGTTGTTTATCTGCACTTTAGTAAAGCTTTTGACGGTTTCCTACAGCATTCTCATGCAGAAACTGGTANCAGATCATCTTCAGTGTCATCATGTGGCACATACAGGGCATCCACGTGGTAAAGCCCACTCAACATGGATTTATGAAAGGTAGGTCCTGCTTGACAAACCTGATCTCCTTCTAGGACAAGGTGACCTGCTTAGTAGATGAAGGAAAGACTGTGAATGTTGTTTATCTGCACTTTAGTAAAGCTTTTGACGGTTTCCTACAGCATTCTCATGCAGAAACTGGTAGCTCATGGCTTGGATGGGTGTATGCTTTGCTGGATAAAAAATTGGCTGGGTGGCTGGACCCAGAGAGTGGTGGTGAATGTTGCTAAATCCAGTTGGTGGCTGGTCACAAGTGGTGTTCCCCAGGTCTCAATGTTGGGGCCTGTTCTGTTTAATATCTTTATCAATGATCTAGATGAGGGGATTGAGTGCACCCTCAAAGTTTGCAGATGATGCCAAGTTGGGTGGGTGCGTTAACCTGCTTGAAGTTAGAGAGGCTCCGTAGAGGGATCTGGACATGCTGGATCGATGGCCTGAGGCCAGCGGGATTAGGTTCAATAGGGCCAAGTGCCAGGTCCTGCACTTAGCTCACAACAACCCCTGGTAATGCTACAGGCTTGGGGAAGAGTGGCTGGAAAGCTGCTTGACAGAAAAGGACCTGGGGGTGTTGGTTGACAGCCAGCTGAATGTGAGCCAGCAGTGTGCCCAGGTGGCCAAGAAGGCCAACAGCATCCTGGCTTATATCAGAAATAGTGTGGCCAGCAGGACTAGAGTAATGGTCGTCCCCCTCTACTTGCCACTGGTGAGGCCGTACCTTGAATACTGTGTTTAGGTTTGGGCCCCTCACTACAAAAAGGACATTGAAGTGCTGGAGCATGTCCAAAGAAGTGCAACAAAGCTGTTGAAGGGCCTAGAGGACATAACTTATGAGGAGCATCTGAGGGACCTGGGGTTGTTCAGCCTGGAGAAAAGGAGGCTGAGGGGAGACCTTATGACTCCCTACAACTATTTGAAAGGAGATAGTAGCAGAATGGGGTTGGTCTATTCTTCCATGTAACAAGTGACGGGACAAGAGGAAACAGCCTCATGCTTCACCAGAAGAGGTTTAGGTTGGACATTAGGAAAAAATTTTCCACAGAAAGGGTTGTCAAGCACTGGAACAGGCTGCACGGGGAAGCGGTGGAGTCACCATCCCTGGTGGTATTTAAAAGACATGTAGATGTGGTGCTTAGGGACGTGGTTTAATGGTGACTTGGCAGTGCTGGGTTAACAGCTGGACTCAATATTCAATGTCTCTTCCAACCAGAACAGTTCTGTGACTCTTTGATTCATTTTTATTACAAGTAACTTTTTTAAAGGAGTTCTAAGTGGAAAATCTGTAGAGTATGAAACAAACTGTATGCAAATGGTACAGTCTCTTGCCATTTAAGTAGCCTTATGTGATTAATTTTTACAATTAGTCCTATATCTTTATATTAAATTTTCACACTGAAAAATAATTTTAAAGCTTTCATCAGTCTGACAGTTTGCATAAAGGAGGAACAAACTCAGCCTTCATAAATACTTTAAGGAGTATGATTATAGAGGAAAAAGCTAGGCAGCAAAACATCATAGCAAATAAATCAGAAGCCTGTTGTATATGCTGTATTTTAAATTCAAGACAGCTCAAAGGAAATAACTGTGAGTGTTTTGGATAGATAGTGTAAGATTAGTTTCCTGATAGTTAATCTCCGTATTTAGAGAGTTGTTACATATTTCAGAGGGGTAAAAGCAGTTACAACAGTAAACTGTTAAGCTGCTCAGCTGGAAAGTGGTTGCTTGAAATGGCATTGAAACAAAACTCAGTGAAGGACAGTGGGTCAGTTTGTTTACAGCACTTGATATGCCGAACTCCCCTCCTACCACCATTTATTCAGATTTGGGATTATATTTTCTTGCAGGCATCTATTAAGAACAGACACAATGTTTCTTGAGCTGTTTCAGACTTACTGGATGGACAATTGATTACAGGACCAGTGGGACGTTTCTCGTATTTAGGTTAAGAAGCGAGAATGCACTGCATGAACCCTGCTACTCTTAGAGGAATTCATTTCTTTAACAGGACCAAAGACAAGACCTAGACAGAGGTATCTGGGGATACCAGAAATACTCAAACCAGAGTTAGACAAGGAACGGAAGGCTAAGAAATGTATGTTCCCTGAGGTGCTGGTCAATTGGGTTTTGACTTACCAAGTTTAGGGGTTAATTTTCAAATAGCCCCTTGGAGAAATGTAGCACTATTGAGTATGAAGAGACAGTCTGCAGGATTTGTATTACTTATTGCCTATAAACTAGGAAGATTTTTGTGAGGAATTCCATTTAAAACCCTGACAGTCACTTGGATTTATGACTTAAATTGCCTACTTAGTGGAAATGCAGATTATTGTTTCCTTTCTGCAGCAGTTAGTACTGAAGTACTATCTTGAGGAAAAGTCTGTTGAAAATGTAACACTAGGGAATGATTCATCATACATGAAGGATCTGCCAGGGAATTTTCAAGGTATAGAATAGCACACATTCAGGGAAGTGAGGACTCCAAAGAGGACTGCTGCTGTTCCAGTCCCCAGGAAGGTTCAAGAAAGGATGAAGGAGTATCTTACCATTCGATTAGAGGCTCAAAATGCTTTTCCGAGACTTTCAGTGAAAAAGATATTTTTAAGGAAGGAAGAATTTTAAAATGGGTTCAGGCTTCTGAATGAATACATTCTCATAGTGAAATTAATTTCTCCTAGGAATGTCATAGACATCCTCTTAGAAAATTGCGGAGGAGCTGCAGTTACAGAAAATCAAGGGGGTTTGGAACTATTTATAACTGACTAATTTGTGGGTCTTGCTACTGAACCTTAGCCTGTTAAAATTCTATTTAACCCTTTCCCCAGAGGATCTCTACAAACAATGCTACTGTCTCTGTGCTTTCCTTGGCACACAATCCTCCTGTGGTTTTGAGCTGAACACGACATGATGTAGAAAAAAGGATGCAAGAGCCAAAAATTTCAGCACTTGCTGTGGTTTATGCTCCCTTCTGAATTCATGGTTTGCAGTTTCCCAGTTCTCCCTGCACTGACTCCCCTGGCCAAAAAGCCACGTACTCAAGAGTGACAGCAAGGCTACCTCAACTTTTCTATAATTATCTCACTTTGGGAATTTTTGTTATAGGAATTGGCCCCAATTACACCCATACTGGCAGAGAATACAGCCTGATAATAATATTCAGAACAGTGAAAAGGTGCTGAAGGCCTGGCAACCAAGCGGTATGTGAAACAGCTGTGTTTGAACTCAGGTCTATTGTGACCCTCTGAAATGAATGACCATCAGGAGGTTGACTTATGGATTGCTTCCTCTGGTTTAGTTTTATTCTAAAGAAATCCAGTCATACATTCATAGAGGGTTTTTAGTGAAAAAAAAACAACAACAAACCAACAGAATATAGTGGAGGACCATCAGAAGATCTATTTCAGAAGGGCATTCTTCATCTGAAATAAAATACCAGTGTAGACACACTATTTGGAGTAACAGGCTCCTGAATAAGATAATCCATCTCTGCAATGGCAATATGTGTGTGGGAAGGGAAGACCCCAAAGTAAAAAAAAAAATGGTGCTTGACGTAAGCATCCCATTGCAGAAGGATAATGGTTTCTCATCCCACTAGGTGCTCTCAAGGTATTCAGTCAGAGGTCTGATCTCACACCAACCATTAAATGCTGACTGCACTCAAACTGGTGGAAAATATTGTAATGCCATGAATATTCCAAACTTTCACAAGTTTTAGAGTTCATAAATCTTCATGAGTAGCATAGGACTTATTTGCATTAGTATTAGGATATCACAGCCTGGCACCACTGCCAGCTGTGTGTCAAGTTTTAGCTGTTTCTTTCTGTGTAAAATTGATGGCAGTCTGTGTAGTCACATTTTAAAAATTCTAGTTGTTCTTAGCTGCTTAAATCTAGCTTGTACCCCCCTGACTTAACAGACCACCCATAAAGGAATGCCTTTAAGAACAATGTGGTAGTCATTTTAGGGAACATTTAGAGTGCAACAGTTTGTTTCAAGAATAAATAATGATGCATCAGGTAGATGGCAAGGCTTACAGGACAACAAGGAAATCTGTTGGCTTTACATAACTTTGGTCATAGTAAAGAAATCATGAGTGAGAAAAAGGTGGCAGAATTATGCCAAGGCACTATCTAAAGCAATTTTCAAAACAGATTCATGCTTGCTCGACAAAATAAGGGATTTGAGTTTTTCTAAATAATTTGCTTTGCCACTATACTGGAAGTATGTAAGTAGGTAAAGATGCCAATGTGTTAGTAGCAGGAGTTGAGGGGTGCAGCCCACCATTGTCTACATATTTTAGACCATTTGGCCTCCCTATGAGAATAATATAATTTAAAATTGAGTTGGGATAAGTGTTGCTGGCTCTGTTCCAAGATGGAAGGGAAAAGCATCAGTTGTGGAAGTAAAACTTTGTGGCAAAACACCGCTTAATGGAATCCCTTGAAAAGGTAGCTAATTAAATTGATAGGCCCACTGAAACCTCATCATACCTGTGACCTGCCTAGAATAGCAATGAGCAAGGAACAAGATGCAGGTTATAAGATCAATTTGTTTCCCTCTCTTAAGTCTCAGATTTTTCTCATTTTCCACAAGTTGGAGGAGTGTACCCAACTTATTCTGAGGCTGCTCAGCTCCCTTGTTCATGTTTCCATAAAGTAGTTTTTATCTTCAGTTTTCACCTTACGGTTTTGGACAGAGACCCTTGATGGTCTTTCCAAGTTCATTTGATTTCCTATTGCCACACAAACTCCTGCAGAATAGCCCATAGAGGAGTATTTCTCATGTTTGCAGTAAAGCAAAAAAGATAATACTTAGTACTCATCTATGGTTTTTAAGCCCTTTTCATTGAAAATTTCGGATTTTTTTCCTCTTCAACTCAAAGGGCTGAACGTTGGTGTTTTAATTAAAACTGTAATAATCACATGAAATCAGGAGTTCAGGCTTTGCAAAAAGCAGGATATCGTGAGGCTAAGCATAACATTAGAAGAGCTGGCAATGTTGGTTTTAGTTTAAACCTGTTCATGTAGAACCAACTCCATTGTCATGTTTCTAAAATTCAGCTCTGTACACACTGTACTAAGACTTTAGATGTTAGTCTTGAGGTCTTTTTTCCACAGAGGAAGATACTGGTATAGAAAGATTTGTCAATGCCAGGACTCAGCACTGCAGAGTTGTCATTCTTGTGCTAATCTTCCAAAGCCACCAGCCCTAAGCATACGTAAGTATTGGTGGACCCTGAAATCTCTGTCATAGGCTTAGCCCCACATAGGCGTGTCTGTCTTCTCTTTTGGCATTAGACAATGCCAATAAAAAACTTTAGTACCCCATTGTTCCACTGAGATAAGTGCTATCTTGTGGCCGTGAGTATTATAATCATCATTCCATCAGTAGAGCATAAAATGTTATTTCCTAGCACAGTAAGTACTTAGCAAACTGAAGGGCAGATTAGGTCTGTCATTTTACACTAATTCATCATTTATTCTACTTCCCAGTCTTGTTTCTGATGTTACTGGTGTTCTTCAAAAGCCTTAGATTTGCAAAAGGCAATTACTACCTCTCCAGCCTGGCTAGGACAGCTCCTTCCTCTTACTCCCTCCACAGGTCAATGTGGTGACCGAGGTGCGGAGCTGCCAGCCTGATGTTCAGAGCAAAGAACAAGCAGGCTCTTTTCCCCTATCTGACCCCCACTTCGGTCCATGAAAACAGCAGCAGGAGGCTTAGGGAGAGGAAAGAAAGGACTTTGTGGTGTGGAGACCACCAGCCTTACTGATTATTCAGCATCAGGAGGTGTGTCTCTGAAGCAGTCAGCCAATCTGAAGGGACTTTCTTCCAGATGCAATAACACATAAATCTCTCAGTCATTAGGCTGGCTTTAAAAGTTCTATTTCTTGGAGCAGTTATGTCCAGATATACACACTCTATAGCCATAATAACTGGTCTTTATCATCACAAATGTATTATCCTTATTGCAAAAAAATGAAGAGAAGCAAAATGGCAAATGAAAGATTAATTTTTAGAGATGAAGATATGGATAAATGTCAGCAGCTAGATAGTAGCAGTTAAATATATTCTTGAGCAGAAAACAGGAAAAGTGTTTTTGCTTTGCCATACTTCAGAAAAGGAAGATTTCTTCCCCAGAATTCCCAGCCAGCTCCATTGCATTGTGCTAGCAAGGCTGATCAGTATCTTTTCTATGCTTCCCCTCCTTTTCTGGACTGCTTGGGCATATGTGAAGGTAGAACTTTTAATAGCTAGCAGTTATCTATGGTCCTCCTAGAAAAAGCAAAGAGTTCCTTGGGCTGCTTCTTTTAGCTGTACAGAAGCATATTTTTGTAACTTAATTATTATTGGACACAGTCTCGTTTAATTTTGAATCCACAATATAATTATTTTGCACCATTTCTGTCATAACACCCTAGTACAGTGTGTATTTTATATTAATAAAATATTTTGTCAAATGCTTTCTTCTACTGCCAACTTCTTAGTGACTTTTACAAAAATGTAGGCATTCAAAAACAAACTGATGCCTAAAAAATACTAGATTATTTCCCAATGATAATGTCATAATAAATATAGTTAATTGACTTGCTATGTTTATAAAACAGCTGTAAACCTGAAGACAGTTCTGTATGTTTATTACCAGGACTAATGTAGGCAATCTGTATTTAAAGACCATTTAATGTTGTTCTTTTCTAGGAAAAATATCCTGAAAATCTGACTGGCCTGAGCTGTCTTGGTCAGCTTCTCAATACTTAGCAGAAACACAGAAGAGAATTAGTCATGGGAGAGAAAAAACCAAAGGTAAAGGAATATTTTATCTTTATTCTGTTGAATATGTATATTTAATGTCTGGAAACCTTGTATAGCTTGGGTTTGTGCTCATATGATAAAACTATTTTAGTTAATATACAAAAAACAATGTTGACAATTTTAATGGTGCATGGAAATACTTGAGATTAGACAATATTGTTCTAAATGGGAAACACCACATAGACATGGGTAGGGCCTGCTAGTGGGAGTGGCTACTGTGTGAGTAATCTGGTTTTCATCTATCTCAGTGACATATATCCCTTAGAAACTATCTTAAGCACGTGAAATCAGTGATTTTTTTTTTTTTTGGTCATTTCCTCTTTTTGCAAATGTGGTGAACCGACCACATGTTTTTTTTTTTCTGCCTTATTAAAACAGTGAGCAAAGAACTCGATTTCCCATAAATCTATTCTGCATAAATCCTCCAGGAAGACGGAAGCGAGATAACACCAGCCATAAATTTTGAAAAAGTAAACAATCACTCTTTCTTCCGCCTCACTGCACAAAGGGAGCACATCGCTCCTGCTGAGTGCACCCCCCCGCCCCCCTCCGCTGCTGCCGGAGAGGAGCGAGGAGGAGGGGGAGGAAACTGAACTGAGCTGTCAGCGCAGCCCCCTGAAGAAGCCAAGCAGCCAGAGAGGGGGGAAACTGAACTGAGCTGTCAGCGCAGCCCCCTGAAGAAGCCAAGCAGCCAGAGAGGGGGAAACTGAACTGAGCTGTCAGCGCAGCCCCCTGAAGAAACCAAGCAACTGGAGAGAAGGGAGCAGCCGCCGCGGAGAGCCGCCGGACAGAACTGCTGACTCCCACTGCTCCAGGAATCCGGGGGAGAGAAAGAAGCCGTGAGCTGCCGCCGGCCGTAAGGTGCGCAATCGCTGCCACCGCCGTGAGCTGCTGCCATGAGCCAAAACTGAAAGAATCCAGAAAAAAAGCTGCAAGCTGCAGCAAGAAGAAGAAATTGCAACAAGAGGCCATAAGAAGCCGCGTGCTGCAGAAAGCCACGCCGCAGAAGGCCGCGTTGCCAGAAAAAGTGAAGAAGTGGTGCCGAAGAAACTGCACCGAAAGCTGCACTGCCAGAAAAGACGTGCTGCCAGAAAAGACAAAGCCGACGCCACCGTCGGAGGGAGAGAAACTCCAAGCTGCAAGAGAAAGAGAGAGAGAGAGAAACTCCAATCGCACCGAAAAGCTACAAGCTGCTGACGTCACTGGAAACAGTCCAGGTCTGCCGGTCGGACATCGTCGCCATTCCACGGAGACCATCGCCAAACGCCGAAAGGACACATACACGCACACACACGCACCACCCACACATACAGGTCGTATTTTGACATAATTAAGTCCTTATTTGCCCTTATCTCTCGGTGGGTGAGAGAGGGAGTGAATGGGTGGGCTTGATGTTCTTTAATATTGTAATATTTCCATAGAGTAAATAAGGTTTTATTAGAATATATTTAGTAATAAACTTGTTAGATATTCATTTCGGTCTCCGTGTTTGCTTGCGAGCTTGGTGGGGAGATGTCCCAATTTACCCTCAACCCTTCTCCCTTTGGGAGGTGATCAGACCTCTGCACGCCCGACCGCGACAGCAAACTATTAAAATTTTCAAAATAGCTTAGAAGTCTCACATAGGCTATTAAATGTTACTTCCTGCCAAATAATACAGAGAGCAGGTTCCCTTAAATAGCAGGAACAAAGACTAAATTTGCAGTTCAAACAGTAGAATGGTAATGAGAGAACTGGTCTACAAACTTCATGGGATACTTATGACATAGTTAATAATTTGCATGATTCTCCTTGCCTCCTAGAGGTGTTCTTGAGCTATGTCTGTAGATATTTGAAAGACAGCTATGGAGTCATGTCATTGCTGTCGTTACTGTGATTGTTTCCTGTGTGTCATTGTATTAAACTCTCCTTATCTCAATCCCAGCTCGGTGTTTCCCCGTTCGCCTTCCCTGGACCCGCGCTGGGGGGGGCAGCGGCAGCGGCCATGTGGCTCAGCTCCCGGCAGGGACTGAACCACCACAGTGGTCTTTAAGGAATACATTTTATGGGAAAAATAGCTACCTGTTGACTGAGTGCAAGTGATGAGTGTAAAGGATAAGAAGACAAGCAGTAAGATTATTTTTAAATCTCTTTGCATCGACAGGCTTGTTTCATTGAGCTGAAGTATATTATATCAAAATGCTCTACTTGATCCATGTTTTTTTTTAAATATAACTTTGGATTTTGAAGTGCTAGGGGACAGGTTTTGTAAAGCAGCTTAAAAGTCAGATTCATAACAGGCCAAAGGCAGGTTTTAGCTGCAAAATTTCACATTTAATTAAAATCTCCATTCTCAGGGACTTAAGTCAGTTGTAGTCCATGAAGATTAGTTGATGTCTAATGAACTGAAACTACCTGGGGTTTCATAGAAACAGAATTTTGGTACCCTCAATAAATGTATCTGCTTTATTTCTGTCTAGAGCAGGAGGGCATGACAATCTTTTATATAGCAGCTAGTGATCAAAGCTTTCCTCTGAGAAGAGGAAATTTTGGCTCTGGGCCTTGTTTATTTACAATAGGGTCAAATACTCATAGTGAGATTTTTTCCTTTTTTTGAAGGATTCAACAATGTTGTAATATAAATACATAGTGATATCAGAGTTCTTAATTGCTCCTACAAGGTTAGTGTTTCAATTAACTTCTAGGTTAGTTCCAGTCTCTGTTGTACTCTCTTTTCTCAAACTTCACTGGTTTTTGCATTCCTTTCTGCATGATGACCCAGAAATTAGGAAGGCCACAGAATTTCCTCCTACATCTCTCTAGTCTTGACTTTACATGGGTAGTTAGGGAACTCTACTGGAATATGAGAGATATGGGTTTGAAATCCCTTATTATGAAAGAGTGAAGGTAAACCAGTTAGGCTAAAATATGAAAGGTGGCAACTATCAGCAGCTTCTGCTGCTTTTATTTTAGTTAAACATTTAATGGAAAAGTGAATGCTCCTAAACAGAAATGTACTCACTTGATAGTCTGGAGTAGACTGAAGTTGCTTTTGAGCAGTCCTTCCTTTGAGGTGCTACATGTTCAGGGATGCTGATTAAAATTCTTGTTTGTTTGTTTGTTTTTACTCTGTCTGTCAAGGCTCTGAAGACACCAAATATCACTGAAATGGTAATCTCTCAGATGGGAAGTTCTGTCTGCTTTATCCCGAGATGCAATTGTAGAATACAGAGAAATACTTATGATAGTTTTAGTCCAGCTTTCTCATTCAGGCCCTACCAAGAACAAAACAATGCCGATATGGACTTTAGTAAAAGCCTCATAAATATGTCTGTGAATCTGGAAAAAGTCTTTGAGAGTTGATTTAGTAGAAGTAGGAAGACCAAAAATCAGAATATTGGAAACAGGCCCATTTTGAGTGAAGGAAAAGTGAGAAGGAGTTAAGGACAGGCTTCAGAAGAGTAGTACTTAAATGTGGTGCTGTTTAGAGAAAGGGAAAGAAAAGGGACAAATTGGAAAGAATTATACTGGAAGGATCACCTAGGAGGACAAAAGAAATTGTGAAACAGAGAATGATAATGCAGATGCCAGCTAGCAGGTGGAGGCTAGATATGGCCTTCTAAATAGCGTAACCACCAACAGAGCTATTGAACAACAGTATGCAGAAGAAGTGAAGCATTTGTATAGCCAGTCAGTTATGGGAGGTGATAAGTACGCATAGACTATGGCAATTGGATTCAGTATCATGGATAATGTGTAATTAGGTGAATCACACTTTGTTAAGTACGTAAAGATATGCAGGGAATAAATTAAAAAATTGATCCATTATGGAACAAATTGGCTAAGCACGGAGAATTAATTAGAGTGAACTAATAATGCAGAGGATTAATTACAAAGCAAGTTAAGGAGAAGACAACTGAGGAGGTGGAGGTGAGGCAATGAGTAGCCAACAAAGAAGCCAAAAGTACCAGGTGTTGCTGAGTGGTGTAAGTGGCCAAGTTTTAACCAAATGGGTTCCAATTGTGCCTCCTGCTGAATTTTCATCTGTGCTGGAAATGTCATGCTGCCTCGTAAAGTACTAGGAGAAAGGGAGAAGGTGATGGCTGGTTTTGGCCATGTGAGAAGAAGGGTGTGAAGATAAGCCCTACTCAGACTGTTGGTTTGTGTTTCAGAACTATGGAGCTGCAAGACGGGAATGTGATTGGAGTCTTTACTGGTCTATTTTATTTTGGTTATATCAGAGAAACTAATGAGAGATCTCGGAAAGGCTTTTCCCTAACTAGTTTCAGCTTCTCTGTTTAACTGCTTTCCCTTGACTGGTGTTGGTTGGCTGTGCTTTTAATAGTGCTCTCCAAATTTGGTCTCTTGTCCTTTGCTTACCCACAGATATTCTTATTTTCTTCTTCTAGCAGCTGTCCACATGATTTTAGATCCAATACAAATTTCACAGTTTTGCTGGAGTCTTTATCTAGACCTTGCTGTGAAGTGCTTGAGACCAGCCTCAGTCTTCTGCCCAGAAATAAAGGAGTTCCTTGTTCAGTTTGGATGATGAGAATTTATGTACAGGGTACTGGAATTCATAAGCTTCTCCTGAGGTGTACTGCCTGTGTAAATTCTCTGGCTTGGATAGCTGCTAATTCATCAGTACCCACATGCAAAAGGAGAAACTGTTTTGTGGCTTTTTGGAAATGAGACTTGAAGCATTTTCCATAAAACCGTAGATATAAAAACAAACATGGAGCCTAGCTATGTTAATATGATTTCCTAAAGTAATTGAGGTAGTTGTTTCTATGCCACCACTTATTTTGTATTTTAGAAGGGAAAATAATAGTAGTTCAGTATCCCAAAATACAGATTCATGAATTGCATTAAGCTGTAACATTACATCAGATTTTGGATGGAAACAAAACAATTTTTAATAATGATACTTCATTCTCTCATGGGATAGCATCTGTGATTTAATGTTGCTGAAAAGCCATGAAACATCAGTTTTTATTTTTTCCATTGTTGGCTTATTGCTACAGTTAATTCATGTCAGATTTTGTTTTCCCTTGATTTAGTGCTACAGCCATTATATAACAAGATAATTGCATTAAATGTACTTTGTTTAAAGTTTCATTATATGAGGAAAGGAATAGTGATACTCATTACGATTACACAAAGCACAAGTAAGGATTATACAAGTTTCTTTTTCAACTTTTTCCACTTGCTCCTCTCTCCTTATATTATCTTTATGACAGAAAGCTAGAGGTTCTTCAGCCTTTTCTTTGCTGCTCCAGTGAAATGAATCTGAGTTGTTTTCCCAAAGGAAAAACATGAAGTGACAGGAAAACTGGATGGAGTGGGTTTTTTTCAGTACTGGAGGATGGAAAAGGAAAGGGCTGCACCGCTGATGTTGTGAGGGAAGGAAGAAGAGACATGGTCCAGCAAGAGTTGTTGCTTCACCCGTCTTGAGCCTTTATTTTGGTAGCTGCTGCAGCAGTCATTCTGGCTCTAGTGTAAGCAAAATAGGCTTGGCTGTTGGGAGGTGAGGGAAGAGGGCAGAATAGCCATGGCCAGCTGCCACTGTTTTCAGCAGCCAGCTTCTTAGGCAAATAATTACCTTGTATTACTGCTCTGAGCTCTTATGTTCCTGTGTTCTAGTCCTGGATGTCTTCTGAATGGTGGTGGCAAATAATTTTTAATGGCATTGCTTTTTAAGAATTATTAGTTTGTTTGCTTTTTTATGAAGAAGTTCTGAATGGCTGTTCAACAAAAAGTTGAATGTCACATAGTTTAAAGTCTGACTCATCTTTGTAATTTTTCAATATTTGAGGAGTATTCCCAAAAAGATAGATTAAAAATATGCAGTTCTCTTTCTTAAGCTACTAAATGCCTTGATTTTAAAGTAAGGTTTCCAGAAGTTAACTTATAGAAAGAGGAAATAGATTTTGTTAGACTAGCTGATTAAAGTGGACATGCTCACGAAGGGATTGTGTGCTTGAAAACTAGTTGCCTTTTATTATTGTTACATAGTGCTCATATTTTTGTAACAAATCATTGGATTGGGGTCAATGGGAATTCAGAGTTCCTAAATTCTTCCACAAATAAAAGGTAAGATCGGCACCTGGCAAAGCACTTGGATGAAAAATTTTATTTAGAGCCTTATATAGTGTACATATGTTTTGTTCAGATAATCTTTGAATACTCATAAATAGCTTATTACTGACCTTGTTGCTTTGGTATGGGTTCTGCATTCTTACTGGCTTCTGCTTTCTGTGGTTCATTTGTGTTTTTATTTTCACCCTTAAAAAAATAAACAGGATCATTAAAGGCTTGTAGTGAAAGGAGAAGGGTTAATACCTTCAAACTGGAAGAGGGTAGATTTACATTAGAAACTAGGAAGAAGTTCTTTACTCTGAGGGTGGTGAGACACCGGAACAGGTTGCCCAGGGAAATTGTGGAGGCTCCATCACTGGATGTGTTCAAGACTAAGTTAGATGGGGCTTTGAGCAATCTGGTCTAGTGGGAGGTGTCCCTGCCATGGCAGGGGGGTTGGAACTAGATGATCTTTAAGGTCCCTTCTATGATTAGAAACTGTAGATGCTCATTGCTGAGAATAAGGATGAAGTCTGCAACATTCTCCTAGGAATTTGGTTAACCAAATTGACACACTGAGCTTCGCTCCTGGGTATTCTGTATGCGACTTAGACAAGACTTTGCAGATAGATTGACTGAAGGACTTGGATGTTGAAATAAAAAACAGATGTCTTCACATCTGGTGTGTAAACCCAGTTACTTAGTCTGGAGTTCTGCCACTGCATGTTCCCGGAGCTTCCTTTATGTTCAGTTCTGCCACTCACAAGCTCATCTGCATCTCTGAATTGGTCATTATTCTGCCTAAATGGTCTGCTAGGCTAATAGATGTGGTATGTTTTGAGCTACCTTACCTCAATGACAGATCTCAATCTTTACAAATCCAGTGACAGCATCAACTTTCACTGCAAAAATGAACTTCCTCCTATTCTGACTGGCTTAGATCCATGAACCATGTCCTCATATACCTGTACCTTGGTTCATCTTGGCTTTCACAGAGTAGCCCTTGGAGGAGGGAGTGAGAAGTGCATGGGGATTCTTAGGTGTTCGCAGTACTGTGTAACAGCATAGTACTAATTAAGCCTGTGAGCATTTTTTTATTCCACATAGAATGAATTTACCTGGTATTTATCATGCTTCTTAGTAGAGAAAGATATTAGACAGTACAAGCATATGGAAAATTATTTCACTTCAGGAGATTTTAAGTCTTCGTGCACTTTATTCCCTCTCCAAACTCAATGACTTTCTTTTTTGTTGCTCAGATTAATTTGGGGTTTCCCTTTCTTTGAAAGTACGTTTTTTTCCTGCCTGCTTTTATTCAGAGAATCTGGCCCTGAATTTCTAATATATGTATACAAATCTATACAGTATCTAATTTAATTATAAATGGAAAATTAAAAGCCCAATCAATCTCTGTGCATACTAGAGGTACTTGCATGATGTTTTGTTGTGAATGTTGTTTTCTTTGTTTCAGGCTTCCTCCTAACAGTGTAAGAACATCAATGCGAGAATAGTGCTCTACAATTACCAGATACTTTGTACATTTCTTCTTTTCTCTTTAGATAGTATCTCCTTGCAGGCAGAAAAATGCCTTTATCCTTGACCCATTCGTCTGCCTCCATATTAACACTGTAATAGTAGAGGCTGATGGTGATACAATCTGAGTGTTACACTGGTGCATGGAATTTTTCTTCTGAAAAGAGTAATCCATGTCTCCAGGGAAATCTAAATATATATTTTTTTTCCTGGAGCAGTTTGTTAAGTTAGGTATCAAGCTGCACAGAATTCAGCTGCTGAGATTCAGGATTTTCATTCTTTCAAAAAAATGCTTTGTTAACCCAAGAAAACTGATGTTCAGAATTTTTTTTAAAAACTGAACAATACTTTGCCTGCAAATCTGAGGTATATGAAGTTTGTTCAACACAGACATTTTTGCTACTTTTTGTGGATGGCAATATAGATATGCCTGTTCATCAAACAATTTTTTTTTCATATTTATAATGATGATGAATCAAATTTGAGATGTAGCTGGGCTGAATTAAACCACACTTTTTTTCAGGTTATACAAACATAAGCTTCAGGAAAACACTAGTTCAAGGAAATGATTCAGTCTTACAAACATCTAGGTTTTTCTGTTTTCCATAAATTTTACAGTTTTAAGTAACTCTTGTACATGTAATTCAGGCTCCCAGAATTTAAGACAGAGTCTTTGTATATGTTTGATTGTTGTGAATGTGCTAAGAGACACTGTTTAGTTAATTTTAACTTCATAATGGTGCAGTTCTGATTGTTTCATTAAGCATGAATTCAGATTAAAAGCTGAGGCTGATAGCAAAGAGAGTATGCCACTTTCTTAATTATTTGGTGGAACTCTATAAATTGTTGCCATTTTGCCTTCTAAAGTTTTGATTGTGTCAAGCTGGAAAAAACAAAACACTCTAGGACATTATGTGGAACAGATAAAATTCAAAGGTAGCAAGTGAAGGACTATCTATCCTTCTGTCTCACTTAAAAATATTTCATTAATTAGAATGAAAACATTGAGTTAACTTTTACAGCAAAGAACTACCGAACAAAAATATATATACTACAGACTAATATGACTTACTGTATTTTTCAAACACTAGCTATATTAGTAAAACCAAGCCAAAAAAAATGCTTCTTAGAAAAGCTACTAAATTACTTTGCCTTTCCAAAAGTTATCAGGAAGCAAACTGACATATACATGTTTGCCATTCCAATAATCAGAAAGGATATTTTCTTTCTTACATTTTCTACCAGTAGGGAAAAGATGAAAATGAATACATCAGCACATCAAAAGCAGCTGTATCAGTATTTCTAATGCTCCATTTGCAATATTGATCAAGACCTCTCGTAAGCTTGTACTGTTTCAGGTTAGCCTTATTTAGAATGCAAGTTGAAAAAGGCAGACATCTATATTTTCTTCATAAAGAAAAGGTGTGAGAGAGGAGGGGAATAAAGACATTTATTTGATTTTACTGAATAAAGATTGACATCGTATGCAGTAAGGGTGTTTGGAAATCTAACTTTTGGCATTTACTTACAGAAATACTTTCTAAACAAAAGGTAATATTACTAATCAGTCTATACTAAACAATTAAAACTGTACCTGTCCTGTAGATGCCTCGGGTGGTGGAGGGGCACATTCATTCTTGCAATCTGCTTCTGCAGGTGATAATTTTGGTCTAGAAAATACTGCTTTTAGTTTTTTAAACATCTTGCCTATTCAACTCCCCTGAAGCCTCTATAACTCTTTTACCATGAACAGGTAGGTATATAGCACATGTTTTCTTGCCATCAGTAATCAAGCCAATTAGACACTTAATCAGGTTTAGGTCTGATTAATGCCTTAAAGAAATTCCTTGCACAGTCTATTTCAGTGATGGCTTTTTCTCACCATTAGTACTTTTGTTTTCAGTTGTAGACGTGTTATTTCTAGTCCTGACTGTTACATTATATACAGACTCAACTTTTCATGCACAAATTCAGATGAGAGTGAACAATTTTTGGTTAGAATAAATCAGTCTAATCTTTTATGTATTGGATATTAAGCATTTACTTTATATTTAGAAATGAAGTTTTAAGTCTTAAGAACACCTATAGTTTAACCATGAAATTGAAAAGGTTAATTGACCAATAATTGCTGGCTACCCAGTAAATGACATGAGGTCTCAAGAGGTTTAATTTCTTTGAAGTCCTGAATATTTTAAAGTTTTTTTTAAATCATTTATTTTTTGAGTGAATGACACTAAGGCTTTCTGTTGTAGTTTGTTTTGTCAAACTTATACCTGGGTTTATTCCATCCTTCTTATTTTAAAACATGGGAATAATTTAATCTTTCATTTTCCAGTGGATTTAGAGACAATACTATTTAATACTGATTCATAGCTACAATTTTGAGATCAAATTAAAAGTCAATGTCCTACAAATTAGTAAAATATAAATTTTATTGAGTTCCTAACTTGGACACAATTTTGAGATTCTATGGTCTTTCGGTCATCTTATATGAATCTTTATGAAATCAAGCATGGTTTAGTTTGTAGGTAAAACTCAATGCCTTCATGTTAAGCTCTGAAGCTGAGCTAACAGCTTATAATTGATTCATGCTGATTATCAAGGCATCAGGAAATGCAGAAACTTGCTCCTTTGAGTTACTTTCGTAATTGCATATTTAGTAATTAAATTGAAGCATTGAAAATGTCTCAACGGCTGTCTTCTGGGGGCTTTTATTTTCTGGCAAGAATAGGTTCTAATACTTATTCTACCATAGTAGTAATTGTAAGAATGAACCAATAATTTTAGTTTGCAAGTCTTTTTCCTACATTGACTTTCATAAAGCAGATCTCGTAATAGTTGCCAGGACCTTGGTTTTGTAGCTGGGAGCTCACCGACATGCATGATTTCATAGTTGCTAGATGTAGCAAGACCTTGAAACTTCCCTTTTTATTAAGGTCTGTATTCTGGTTTACTTTAAAAGCAATACAATTCTTGGTAATGCTTCAGTCTGTGTTTAAGCTTATTGTTTGAATGACTGCATGATAATTGACTTCTAAACTTCCTTTCAATGTGCAATTCTGCCTCCATGCTCCTTTTACATCAGATCATAACTGAAGAATCTCAGAATAAATCCTAGAAAACAAGTTAGATTTTCTTCTATTACGTGAAATTTTAGTGGAAATTTAGTATGTGAAATTGGCTAATGCAGGAAACTTTAAGTAATTGCTACATATAAACTATACACCCAGACTGAGCCTTTTTGAGCCTTTTGAGCCTTTTGAGAGCAACTGTTTTCTCATTATAAAAATCATTCTTCATTATTAAATTTTTAGAATACATAATTTTGTTCATTGTTAAAAATGGTAAAGTTGTGCATAAAGCATAGTACAACAAAAATATAGAGATTTATTAAAGGAAAATATGTATCTCTTGAATTTCTGTGAATTTATGCACATTCATCTTTTAAAAAATGCCAAGCAACAACGTATTTTAATTTTTTAATTATAGTGTTTATGCTAGTTTTAACTGATAATTAAAGGGCATGCAAAAATAATATTACTCATTAAAAAATGATTGAAACCCCTTCATATGATGTGATTTTGTAAATAATAAGCAGACCAAAACAAACCTAAGATTTTGGTACCCATGGAGGTACAAGTTCACTTCCTCACCCTGGTAGAATGATAATGTGCTTCAAAATTTCATTTCTCTTCTAGGTACTATGGCTATTTACTTACTTTTATCTGAACATGCTAAAAGCACTTTGGTTAATTGAATATAAAGATGCACTGTTAAGTAAGAAGATTAAGAGCGCAGCAGCAAAGCAGATAGCCTGTGTCCAGTTAGCTTCTTAGCTACTTTGGCTTTGACTAGTGCTTACTATATGCTGTATTTATGGTAAACCTTACAGGGTACAGGGATCTCAAGCCTGTCTCATACATTCTCTAGATACAGGTTGAGTACCTCCTATGTTTATTAATGATGTACCCTCTTTCCCATTTCTTTTCCTTCAAGGAAATTTTACTTCTCCATGTAAAAATTTGGCATACACACTGGTTTTCAAAACTTCTGGTAGCATTTTTCTTTGAGGGATTTTTTAAATCCAAAAATAAATTTGAAACAAGGCACCTGCAGAGTGGATCTAATGTTCTAGATTTGTGCAAGAGATTATTCTTCATGAAACACAACAGGTGTCTCAGAAACTGAGGCAATTTAAATGCTGTACGGTCGCTTGGTTTGTAATCACTGCTAAAACAATTGGTAGGACTCTTTTTCCACCACCCCATTTAAAGCTGTATTAAAGAATGCAGTACTTCTTAAATCATAAGAATATACAAAAGGAAGCATAACTTCTTTTTCTGAATAATTAAGACAATTACTAATAAGAAGAGATTCCTGTCTTCAGAACTGTTCTTGAAGTTGTTTGTTTGGTGGTTTTTTTTGTTTTGCTTTTGTTTGTTTAGGGTTTTTTTGCTGTGTGGTTTGCTTTTTGTGGTTTTTGTTTGCTTGTTATTATTTTTTCCCGGTACTTGTTATAAAACTTGAAATCCTTGTGAATCCAGAGTTAACTACCAGTGTATTTAATAGGCATAGAGTGAATTTGAAGGACTACTTTGCATTCCTCAACAAGCAGTGTCAGTTGCTCTGTTTGTTTGAATGTACAGATCAATAGATATCATCTAAGTGATTTAATATAAAAATTAAAAAAAAATTGTAGCATGTTAAAAAGATCAAAACCTGAGTTTCACTTCTATTCAGATCTTCCCAAGATGCAAAATACAGTGTGCAGGTGTCTTTCATAGGTATCTTTCATCAGTTTCTCTCCATGATTGAAGGATCTTGACAGCTAAGAGTAGTACAGCTTTCTTTAGAGCTCTGAAATAGTAGTCAGACAGAAGCTGAATCTAGCACTTATAATATTTTTCTCTGCACAATGTAAGATGTGACAATTGTGCCTATTTTTGTGGATTAACAAAAATCATAGCACTAATTTATGCCCTCCTTAATTTTGAGGACTTTGCTAAAAGACTTTTTTTTTTTCCTAAAAAAAAAAAAAAATAGTTCCAGAGCTCAGAATTTTCATATCTATTTATTGTCTTCTTTTTTTAAACTCAGGTGATGGTGTCGTCTAACTATGCCTTAATAAAGAAAATTAGCTCATGCTTTTAATGGCAATGTCTCCTTAAGTGTTTTATCACAGTCATGGTTAGATGTATGCTTTATAACTGTAGCATTCAGTGAGGTATCTTTACAAATAACAAAGGTTACTTAAAAGGTGGCTCTTCGCTGTTTCAACACAGCAAATTTTGCACTTATTTTTAAGGCTTTTCTTATGTTGCAGTTTATATACTGGCATGAATGTACCAGAATCAGCCTTTGCATCTTAGGTTTGAAGCAGTAATTGGTCTTATGGTATGGATGAATCTGGAAAGATACAATAATCTTCATTGTTTTGGCCTTCAAGGAATGAAGGCTCTAATTTTTCCTTTCAAATTCAGTTTTATATGTCAAATCCAATTAACAGGATTTGTTCAGCTTACAAGAAAAAAACAGATGGGACCACTTCTGTGGCAATAGGCTGGAAAAGACAGGGTGCTGATATTTCCTACTCCTTTTCATATTCTTCTATATAAAATTAGTTATAGTAGGACCCATATCCTAAAGACTCATTTTCTGGAGTCTTCACCAGATTCTGGCTAGCTGTGAGTGTGATACTATCATCAGGACATAATGTGATGGGTGGATTGGAGGAGGTGACAAAATTGACTGTCAACCTGCCCAAATTATGATAGCTGATGGCATGCCTTGCTGGTGACCTCTTTTGATGAAAATAACACGTGAATCAAAGGAATGGGACATAAAACAAAAGAAAAATGTAAGACCACTTATGTTTAATTATGCCATTGGTCTGCAGGCATAATAAAAGGTAAGGAAAGGTTCTTATCTACTAGTAGAAAGTATGCTTAGCATGTTTGGATCTTTTTTTTTTTCCCCTCAGAATAAAAAAGGCACTACCAGTAGATGTTTAAGCCTGTGTTTCTTATGCGTCCTTATGGATAGAATTTCTTTAGTAACAGTGTGTTACTGCCTAAAATGACTCATCACAAGAAAGCTTTATCAAGTAGGGTAGTGCTCAAAAAAATCTCTCTCCCTCACTTAAATAAATATACAAGAAGAGCCTCTGAACTTTGGGGTAAAAAGGATCAGCCCTTCAAGAAAGGTGGCCATGAGACCTCCCTGGAGGAATCTCAGCCATGGACTAGGTCACTGGAAGAATTAGGCCACAATAATGCAGCCCCTCCTGGAAGAACACATAATCTCAAACCGGCAACTTGGGGTCTCCTCACTACTGTAGCTGGTAAGCAGTACTGGAATGTGTGAGAGGCCACTCTGTCAGAAGCAAATAACCTAAAAGGCAATGCTCTCATGTCACATGTAGTCATTTAGTAATCTTATACTACTGAGGTCAGAGTCCCCTTTCTCTTCCCATTTTTCATATACCTCCATGGAGAAGAATAAATTACCATAGAAGGGAATAGATTTTCTGCCATATCCTTTAAATAGGAAATGGCTTGTATGTGGTACACTGGGTATTTACCAGGGGAGGCATTCTGTGTGTGAGCCACTTCTAGGGAGACTGGAGTTGTTCAAAATATGAAGTTCAAGTGTCAGTTTCTCAAAATGTGAGATGAATTCAAACACCATTCTGTACTGTTACATCTTTGTGAATATGTACTGCAGCTGTTTACAGTAGGAAAGTTGACAAGGGCTCCTCTGCTGAATGTCTTCAGTGGGAAGCCCCAGGAAAAAGATAGGGAGAGCAGACAACTTTTTTCTTCAAAAGGGCTGACTCCTGGGCTGGGACTTGTATTTCAGCATGGAGCTGCATGGGGTGGCTGTGCACTAAATTCAAAAACTTTGACTGAAAACCACTGACCATGTTGGGGTTTCTTTTCTGCCTGAAAGCTATTTGCATCAAGAGGTTGAAAAGTAACTTCAGTAAAATTATTTTCCTCCAAATACTAGTAGGATTGGTAAGATCTTCTCTGAACCATGCAAGTACACACTGAAATAGTAAGCTGCCAAAACATCATTAAGATGCCAAGACTCCCAAAAAAGGAGTGGTTCTGCTGCTTTGTTTTCTAGCCTTGTAAAATAGCAGTGGCCTGGAATGCATGTTGCTATTAAAAAATATATTAATATCTTTTTCACAAAATATGTAATATTGGTTTCAGAACCACTGTTTTACATATAACTGTATACTCAAACTACAATGAAGGAGTTATTCTCTAGTCACATTATTAATGAGATTTCACACATGACTAGCTGGTTATGATTGACTTTTTAAAGCACTAATCATTGTTTCTGTTATGTAAAATACCCATGCAAAACAAGGATGGTAGTATTTATCTTTGCAGAGTGGTAGAAAAGAACTGCATTACCTTAAAACTGTAAGAAAACATCAGCAGAGTTTAACTTTCATACGTGTGAGCACATCAGGAAAAGGAAACTTCAATGTAATGAAAAGAGCAGAAATTCTTGAATCATGACTGAATCGCAATTCTTGGTAAGGTTTAGGTCTAGAGTCTGTTCTGTTTTAGAACTCAAAACCATTTCATGTGAGGTGAAAAGCAGATCCTATTAAAAAAGGATACTTCTTAATTAAAAAGAAAAGTATCTCTTTTTCAGAATGTTTTCAACATATAATCTCATTCTTGATGCCTGACAAATATCCTCTCAACATTCTTCAATTTCGTTCTCTTACAGGAGTAAGTAGGGGGAAAGACTTAAAGAAGGAAATGTTTTTTGTTTACTCTGAAAAATATCTGAAGGTGGTTAGGATAGAGCTGGACTTTCATATTCAATATTTGTGAGCTTTTGAAGCTTCATTTTTAAATAAATTCGAGAAGTTTAAGAAACAAAACTGAATTTGATAACTTAAGTGATTCAGTCTCATTACTTTTTCCCTAACACTGCTTTACTTTACAATTATTTCAGTAATAAAAGCTTGACATTCTTGAAGTGAGACTGGGGAGATAAACACATGGCTTAATTTGGATGGAAAAGAACCCAGAGGTGCAAGGAACCTGTGGGGAAGACCAGAAATAAGCATGGAGGACAGAAATCTCTGGCCACTGCTTTCCTATACTCTCTTGTAACTGTATGATCTTTGTGGGGATGGAAGAGAGAGTGATGCATTTAGGAGGTCTTCATTAAAGGAGTGATTAAAATAGAGCTTTATTTTTCCCCTCCTGTATTAGACTTTCTAATGTATTTGATATCATCTCAGGTTTAAAATTGTTCTTGGAACAGTGAAAGTTTTAGCGGTGTAGGAATAGAGATTTATTTAGTAGTAAAAGCTGGAAAGGAGCCATTTCCCTTCTGTTATGGAGTTAACTTGGTTATGGTTCTCACTGCTACAAAACTGCCATTTCTTATTCAGATAAAATATGACTACTTTTTCTCCTTTCCCCAGTCATTAATCAAAAGCACTAGTAAGTTCATGATTAAGCAGTTTATGAAGAGCAGTAAATTTTATCAGGGAAAGCAGAAGATTTATGCCTCTTTAAAATCATAGTTTTCCCAGAGTTATAAAGCAGCAGACCACTAGTGAGTTTTCCTTCAAGTGAAATCCTGGAGAAGTTTGTAGTTACAACTTTCCTGTTTATTCATACATGGCTGTTTGATCTTTAGCAAAGACCTCCTGTTTTTAAGGGCATCTGACTGATGAAGAAGGGCTAGAAGCAAAGCACTGTGAGCTCCTGGATAATCCTATTCTTCTTCCTTCTATGTGCATGCATATGAGCATGGAGGATGGCATCTACTCATGCCTCCCATTACCCTGGTATTTTGCATCCTCAACCCCTCTGTATTGTGAGAAACAGATTCCTTCAGTAGTTTAGCAAGACTTCCCCCCCCCCATTTTCACCCCCAACCTAATGTTAACCCAGAAAACCCATGAATCTTGTTGTCAGTCATAGTTATACATTTGTTACTTGAATAATCATTCAAAATTCCTTTCTTCCTCATTCCCATTTTGCAAAATCTCTCTTAAATATTCTATTTTCCCTCTTCAGCTCCTCCAAAATCACTAAATACAATTTTCCTTATCGCTTTTTTCTAGGTGCTTTATCTTGATTCTTACTATGCCATCACCGGAGAATCCAGTATCCCTTTGTTGTAAGACCACTAGACTTCTCTTGCTGCTTCAGTCCATGTTGCAGCTGTGTCCTACTTAAAATCATGCTAGATATTACAGCAGGTCTCCTTCATCTGCTTCCTGACTCCAATTTATTTTCTATTAAGCTTCTATAATCTCTTTTTTATTTCTCTGCCAAAGCTATCAGAGAAAGCAGCCTATATAAGCTGATGGTGATGCTTTTTGGGATCTTCAACTGGTGCTCTATTAGCAAGAGCAGCGGCAACTTCTAATGGTCAGTGGAGCTTCTTGCACCACTAATGCACAAAGCCAATCACAGCCAGGGCTCTTCAGCTAGGTGTTTGGAGAAGAACTTTTTTTTAGACCAAGCAAGGGATAACACTGGTTCACCAGATATGTTTTTTTTCTGCTTATTGATCAAAGTAATTAGTATGTCAGGAGTTAAAGAGTCCTGACATTTACCAATATACACATTGAGCAGTTTTGAAGGTAACACTAAAGCCCTGGTAAAATATTTGGGTTTGTAGCTTCGTGCATCCTTTTCATACCAGTAAATTAGAAGTGCTTTATCCTTTGGTAAGAGCTAAGTGCTAGACCCACAAAGAGATTTCATTGCTACCTCCCTTTAAAGTCAATAAATATTAAATAACTACTACAGTATAAGGTACACACCTTCTGTGGATGTAACCCTGAAAGCTTAGGAACCAGGTCTGGTGAATATACAAACAAATGCTATAGATTTAGAGCCTCCTAGTGCAGTCTCCAATCTCCCGTTGGATAGTAGTTAAAACTGTTCATTTATTAATTTATTCTAGTAGATAACATTTTATGAGAAGGGGCCTCTTGTGTCATCAAGTAGTACTTCCCTATTACAGTCCTCTGGAAATTAATCAGACTTCATCTTAGACATTAGTCAAACTTTCAACTGCCACTCTCTCATCCCAAGGCTGTTCTGGAAATGGGCGTAGGTTGTAGTTAAGTTACTGATTTGTCCTGCCATTTGTCACAAATAAGCTCTGTTTTTATCACTACTTCTGCTTCAGTGGTGCCTTCAGGCATAAGTGACAGAGGAATTGTCAGAAAATTGCACCACTATCACCCTTTCAGCTGTACTGGTTTTGAAGGACTGAAAGAGGTAAAAGCAGTAACATATTTTCTAAGTGCGTAGGTATGATCCTAGACTCGAAGGAGGAGCAGCCTGTTTTGGTAAGATAATGCCATGTTATTATAGTTTCTTTTAACATAGACTGAAAATAATATCGTACTATTTCTAACTAAAATAAATAGTTCATATTGAATATACAAATATTATAATATAGATGTGTTGAACACATTTAGAAAAGTATTTAAGGAGCAAGCAATTTTTGCTGTACTACTTTATAGCACAATATCATGAGATAAATACATCCTATAGAGTGAGCTGAACAGAAGCATTTATATGTTCTCACTGGATTCAGTAGCCTAACAACATGTAAAGCTAAAAATGGCTTTGAGGTGCTTACTTACAGAATCTGCCATAAAAACAGATGTCACTGATAGAAAAATATAATAACCCCAGCCACCTACAATGCTTTAGCCTTTGACAAATAGCAAGCTCTAAATCATCACTTTCTAACTCTTTTGTGTTATATTGTTTCTTAATCCTGCTGTGTATTTTATTCACTCTCCTTTTTATGTTGATTTGCTCTGTCACACACCTGTCCAATGAATTTGAAAATGATGATTTAGAAAAGAATTCATTTGCCAGTAAGCATGGCATTTAAAAACCCTGACTTGATATGGTCATGTAACAGGTCTATTCTCATTTCTGTGCTATGTCTTAAAGCATAGCACAAAACCTGAGGTTCATCCCAACTATCTGGAGGGGGAGAAATAGACCTCCTGAAGGGAGATTAGGCTCATTTATGCCTTTCTTCTCTGAACATTATGAAAGGAATAAGGACAATTGAATTATTGAGTTGGGCAATTCAGCCGAGTGCCTATAGATAAAGTTATTTGACATCATCTCTTAGAGGTCTTGTAGGAAAGCCACAAAAATATCAAGAGTTATCCTCTAACAGATTGGCCAATTTTGTTCAGTGGTGTATGTTAACTCTGTAATAAGTCATAGCACAGAGGTGGTACTGCAGCAGTACCTAAGGATGAGAGTATCTTTCCACATTTCCTTCCCATCTTAAAAGGTGTACAGTTTTTCTGTGTTCTAGACTGAGTCACCAAGTCCTGCTCTTAGCATAATTCATTATTTAGAGTTCTCCTGCACCATTTTATATGCCTTTTCCTTTCTATGTGTCAAAGATCATGACTGCTCTTCAATATTTTGTTTGTTTACCTTTGTAAAGCTAATTAAAAATTGGCTGGTGGGTTTGAGGTTTTTTGTTGTTTTTCCTGTAATCTCATTTGGAAAAAGATGGACTATTAATGTAGGCAGGAAAGCTCCTATAATGGAGGCAAATATTGGCTTATGGCCTATCAGAAATGCTGTTAAAATTGAATTTTTCTCCTTCAAGGGAGAGGATCTACTCCATGAATTATGGCAAGTCTGTGAGCTAGTTTGAGAGCACACTAGATGGTTGAGTTTGCTGCTCCTGCATTTTGGACAGATGAAAGGGTTGAGGTTACAACTGGGAGATGATCTTCCCTCACTCTTATTAGTAACTGACACACATCCTTATTACTTCCTCAGATGCAGAAGTCAGGACAGCTTGGTGTAGGAAGGGCATCTGGCAATGCCATGCTGTCTTAGATGACTATCTATTTTGCTTATATAGCTCTCAATTGGCTGTCTGTATTAGACTTCCAAAATGTAGATGTCTGTGACTTGAATTAAAAATTTCCTAATAACCATACATGTTATGTCACTTATCATCTTGTTTGACTAGCTATTCAGAAGGCACCATGTCTGTTAACAGACCCACACTTCCTAACATCAGTGTACCAAATACATACACGAGGCTCAAAAATACACAAAATCCATGTGATGCAAAAATACAGAGTTCAGATTATGATCCAACATATATAAAGGATATTATGCTTTTACAGGAGGTACAAATATTCAACTTCAGAAATTCACTCCACAACTCTAAATAGAGAAATTAAACATGGGCTCTGCTAGGAGAAGTTAACGGTATGAAATATAGATACAAAAAAGGCAGGATTTTTTAATGAGTTCAAGAAATATGTGCATATGTGGAAAATTAATGAAGCGTTCTCACTTGAATTTTAACAGAGACTTAGTTAAAGAGAATAGGCTATGTTCCATGCATGCGTAGAACATGGCATAAATGATTAAAAGAGGAGTAGAAGTAGCAATTAAATAAGCTATTGAAAATGAGACTACTAAGACTGGAAGAGCCAAGAGGCTATTTGGATGTTTAGTATAAAAAAATCCAAGATGAGAGAGAGCATTTACCACAGAATTTTGAAGGTATTGTGAGGGGAGAATTTTCTATAGAGCACATGGATGCATATTAGGACAAACAGGTAAATGTGACTTGATGTCACAGTCATGATGAATTCAGATGCCCCCAACTACCAGTGAGAAGAAAGGGAAGAAACTTCACCACCTTCTTACCTGCTTACAGTGGCATCTTAATCCTGGAATATGTCTTAAGTTTAAAGATTGTCTCTCCATTTGGCTGCGTTTTAGAGCCATAGTGAGTGGGTTCTCCCATTGTATTAGGGTTTAATTGTTCAGTAAGTGTCTTTCTGGGAATAAAAACAAATTAAGGAAATTAAAACACTTATTTCTCTATGGATTCTGATTCATTCTATGAAGCCATAAACTTTGGAGTCAAGTCCTTGTATAGAGTGTTCTCTGTTATCTCTAGTTTCCTCTCTCACTGTTTTTACAGACAGAAACCATGCTTTTGTGTATAGGTTTTTCATGCTTTGCAATAATCCCATAGGGTTTGTGAATCATGGACTGTACTGAGTCTGATTAGAATTTGAATTTGAATAGAAACAAGTCCTGCAATCCCATGGGATAAGAATTCTTAGGGGATGTCTTCATATAAGTTTATTTGAATGAACATGTTTTAAATTACTTGAAAGAGATTTTGAGAAGAAAATCACTAAACAAGATACATAGTTTTCTAGAGAAATTGACAATAAGCAGAGGCAAAAAATTTGCTGCATCTTTGAAAGCAAGCTAGTGGGGCAGTTACTGAGCCATAAACAAAAGGAGTCTCAAATATATTGGGTTTTTGAACAAAGCCTATTTCAAAAATACTAAATTCAATTTTCAGCCACGCAATCAATCACTCAGATTATACCTATTATGAAGGAGAGTCTTTGTCTCCAAATCCATGCAAGGTGAAAAATTTTGAAGAGTAAATCCCTGCAGATTTGTTTCTGCAACACTTATTTTGTATTTTCACCGTTTACTGGTTTAGAACACTTTTAATACTCCTCAGTTTATAAAAGGTTCACAAGAGGTTAATGAGAGATCTTACTAGAAGAACCCATTTAAGAATGGATGAATTCTTACTTACTGTCCTGAGACAGAATAGCAGTTCAAATGAGAGTGCCACATCATTAAGTCAGTCCTTGTCAAGTTCATTTTATTTATCAAGGCCACTGTCACATAAATAATCTTTAACATGGTATTGTATTACACATGTCATATATATCGAGTGCTATATTTGCAAGGGTTTACATCTCCCAGCTGTGCAAAGTGATAAAATGCTGCAGACTGTATGCTGAATTTCTTGTCTTTTTGATTGAACTTGGGTGGTGATGTGGCTTTGCTTGGTTTCACACTAAACATTTTTTTTCAGTTGGAAAGAATTAAAAATTATGAATTTGGAAAAAGTATCTTGTAGAAATCCTTCTTAACTATGCCAAGTATTTGGAGACAAAGCCTAGTGGTCTTTTGTCTGCAGCTTACGTCTAGGAGCATGCAGAATTCCTAGTGTATATGGGCAGCACAAACCTATATGAGCTTGTAATGGCACAAAGTCAGAATCAAGCTGTAATGAAGCAGCATGCGAGGGAAAGCAGGGACTGAACGAAAGAAACTCATCTTTTCAGTGTCTTGCCATGCTGCAGCTTCTGTGCTAAGAAAAGCTGCCTTGCAGGTAGAGTTCAGCAGGAAACCTTCACTGCTGTGCCTTCCTCCAAATCCATGAGATGGCTATGTTAGATTGGAAGAGGCACCACAGCTGGGTACAGACGGCAACAGGCTGTGCCATGTCTCACCAGCTCCATTGCTCCTACTCTGTGCTCTTAGGGCAAGGAGAGCCTGGGGCAGCCGCTCTGAGATTCTGTGCAGTTCTGCACGGTTATAAACATGTTGCATGGCAAGAGGTGATGCTGAAGGACATGTAGCACAGCTGGGGTTTGTGAGTGCTTTAAAACTTATGCCATGTCAATTGGTTTCTGTGGCTACTGCTCACATCAGCTTCAAAAGCAGGGATTTTAATACAGAGAAAGTGAAAGCTTCAGCTTTAACTGGCTTTCAGATGGGCAAAATACCTCTGGGGTAGCAATTTAAGAGGCAATGCTTCTAGAACAGCAGTTTGTCCAGTTTGAAGTTATGATGAAAGCATAGCAGGAATGAATATGGTAACTCTCATTGTGACCTCAAGGAAGGGAATTGAATTAGAGCTAGTGGGGAATTTTCCAGTGGAAAGGCTTTTTTCCATCCGAAAATGTTCCTTCAACAAAGCTGAACCTTTCCTGGAAAAACACATACAGAATCTGACAGGAAACACTCTTTAAGTGAGGGAAGAATTTTTTCAACAAGAAAAGAATATGATGGAGACTGATTTTTTTTTTTAATATTTTTATTGTCATTTTTAAAAAGATTGCTTGTGGTTATGTGGATTAAGTTTCTATCTTGATTTATAATGTGTATAAAAGTAGTAAGGAAGACAGAGTTGAAAGTACGATCATTTGATTCTATGGACATCGCTTGTCTCATTTTTGTCAGTGAGATTTGAGGACAAATCTTAACTATGTTACACAGAAACCCAGATCTTTATACCCATACACACCTCCTCCGTCTTGACTGTTCAGCTACCAGTTATTGTAAGGTGGCAGCAGATTTTTCCCATTTTTCTAAAGTAGGAGTTCCTGCTACAGTAGAAGAAATAATATTTAAAACTTTCACCATATAGATAAACTATTTAGTATAAATATTGAAAATAGATGGCAAAGAGTGTGTTGGAAATAATTCAGTATGTTTTCGAATGAGTTAATCTCCCTGAGTTATGATCCAAAATTTTAAAAGAAGTACCCTCAAGCGTAGAACTGAACTGATAAAGAGTGATGGTAGCAGTTCCCATGGGAAATATGTACCAGCTGACCATCAGACATGCTCATGGATAAGGCAGATATTAGTTTGTATAAGGGTAGCTGTCTTTGGTATTTCTTTCTCTGCAGGTTTAAAAATTTTTCGTCTGTGTTATTCTATTTTCTAATACTGAACTATAATATTTTTTCTGAAGACTTCTCTCACTATGAAATCAAGTAATAATAGTCCTACACGCAATCCTTTATGGGTAACTGCTCTAGCCCTTTCATCTGTAAGCCTCACTAATTTCTTGGAAAGTTATTCCTTATTCTGCTTGGTTTTGTTTGTCAATGTAAGCATAAAAAAGTCCAAGTCTCAGCAATAAAATAAGAATAAATTGAGTATCTCTATCTTTCAAGATACATCCAAAGACAGTAAATCAGTGAATTGCTAAAAGCTTCTTCCAGAGCTCTGCAGCCTCCAAATTTACAGTATATCCCAAGGCATTCTCAGGTCAAATAAATAATACTGCTAACATAGTATTTCCATTGTTCTGCTTTAATTTAAGGTCAAAGTTGCATGGAGCATTGCATTAAGCTTTCAGAACATCATGCAAAGTTTACACAGAACCAGAAGATTAAAGTAGTTCCAGAAGATGACTAACAATCTTTTATTGTGATTAACAGTACATGCTTGTTCAGGATTTCTGTGATTTTGCAATACTTTAAACTACCCGATACAAATGTGGGTCAAAGTACGGAACAGCACTGCTTGCAATAACAGTGATAATGCTTTTAGACTGACTTTTTAACAAAATCAGGCTTATACAGTCATGCTACCTGTATTCAGTTCACCCCCATATTTTTTTTTATGTTGTCCAGTTTAGCCAAATCTGACAAAAACTTCAAGGTATAAAGTTATCACAAAATTAGATAGAGATCTGAATTTGTGCTTCTGCTGATGCTACAGGTAGATATTTTGCTCTGAGAAGATGAAAGAGAAATCAGCCATCCAAGAGGTCTATGAATACTTATCAGTTTGTCGATAGCTCTGAATCAACCAAGTGCATGGTGGCTTGCACTTTGTCAAAGTGGTGGGGCAGGATGAAGGACAAGTCTGGGATCTTGGGGAGGAAAGGGAAATAAAATTTACTGTCCTTTGGAGAGGTGCTGTGAGACACACACTCAGAGATCACTGGGTTTTGCTATTTCTGCTTAGGAAGTAACTTGGAAGACAAGTCATGTCCTCCCCCACCCCCTTTTTTTTTTAAGAGACAAATTTAAATATAGAGATGTATGTATTTAAGAATATTTTTTGAGAATTTCATCCAATGCTCATTATCTCTTTGTAGTAATTTGTGCTTTGGAGCAAGTACTGTCTTCAAAGCTCAAAATTACATTGTTTCCACTTACAAAATCACATCAGGAAGCACGGGAAGTCTAATAAGTGTGTCTAATGTAAGGTATATCCCAGTACTACAGTTCATGTTTTGTTTTAATTTTGAATAATCCTCCAGTTGTTTTGTAGTTCTGCCTGTATAAATTACTTTAATACCTATTTTAACCTTGGAGAATTTCTGTTGAGTGTTCAAAAATGTTATGCAACTGAGACTTCTAGACTGAAAAATGTGAATTTTGTTCAGTGCTAATTTAATTTCCTTTGAAGCAGAGTAAAAAAGCAGGAAACTGAAAGAAATTAGTAACTTTGGAGTAAAGGATGCATAAAACAGTCTATATTAGTCAAATGATTATGATGGGTAAGCTTCTGACTTTGTTTCTCCAGTGCTAAAAGGTTTTTTTTTTTTCTTTTAAAAGAGACAAAATCAAATAGCTTAAGATTCAAACTGATTTTGATGTGGATTAAAAGCAAACCATCCTATACATATTTGGAGCCTGACAATTTTCAGATTAAACTTAAATGAAGATGGTGGAATTGTTCCAGTGTAAAATTGGCTCCATTGTGAGGGTAATCAGGCCAGTTAGTGGCAATGCAGAAAAGATGATGGCAGTTTTACCCGTGAGAAGTAGAGTTATTTTAGTCTCTGCAGGATATCTCTCTCACCATGCTTTACTTCAGAGAGTACAGTTAATAGAGTAAATATATTGGTCACATACTGAAAGTTACAATTACCTAAGGCAATTATTAGCAGTTTGAGCTTCTAACAGTGAAAATATTTAGAGATGAGTTATGCAGCTCTGCATGCTGAGATCCAAAGCACGGCACATAGGCATATGAAATATGTCCATCTTTTACACTGAAAAACAGAGAAAGCAGATTTTCTTCAAACTGAGTAGTAGCATACCCTAGAGACGGGTGAATATGAAGCTTGGGCACCACTGCATACACACTACTTTAGAAATCTATTGACACCCAGTGATTTGCAATCAGTGAGATGCTCCTTACATGGGAGTGCAATACCGTCAGTGAAACTAGGCTACTTTTTCCTCTGCCTAAAATAATTGGTGATATTTCCATTAACCTGTAGGTGCTGAAATAACCTTTGTCCCTCTAAACTGATGCTATTTCCAATCACAAGGAACCATGCCTGGGAAATGCTTCCGTGCTGGTCATGCACATGTTTTTATTTTCCTCTGCCTTCTGTGTGTTTGTAGGGAGAAATCCAGGTCTTTCTGTGTCAGTGCAGTCTAAATTATCATCTATCTGTTCTTTTGTATAGCTTAGCAAAGTGAAGGCCTTCAAAAAAGATGCAAAAGACATTACAAAAAACCCTGAGATCCTAATATCAACGTGGCTTGCAGAAGTCCATTCCAGGTCTGATTAAGGTTTGAGGCATGCCTGCATGAAACAAAGACAAAAAATAATACAAAAATTGCAATATCAAATGTAATAAACCCAGACTTAGAAATAAACAGACTCCTGTTTGGCTCCTTTCTTGGAGCTGCTGGAAGAGATTGTTTGGGGCATAGGATGCAATAAGATAGTAGCAACCACCATAAAAACCATAAGAAACCAGAAAATTCTGTACTAGGTTTGTTTTTATTTATTAATTTTTTTTAAATGAAAAGTAGGTACCTAAGAAAAACTTAGTGTAATTTACAGTGCATGCTCTATTTTCCTTTTTTGAAGTGTCAGAGAAAAACCATGGAAAAAATGAAGTATAGAGATGGATGCAAATGCAGGACAGAAAAGCAAAGCTATTAAATTAGTTTTTGAGATGAAACAAAGTATTTCATCGTGGGGAGAGATTTAACTGTGGTTTCAAGTCACTTGAATTTGAATTACTTTGCTCTTGCATATACATTAAATGAAGCAGAACTATAACAAATCAAATCTAAGCATTTCTTTATGAGCATCAGGACTTGTAAACTTGCAGTGATGAATAAATGCAAATAGTTGGAACTGAAGCTTAGGGCCTGCTTCTGCTGAAGTTGCTTGCAGAACCCCAAACAAACTTTACTGATGTGGGTCTGGGACCTTTTCTATACAGTAGGCATCCCCTGGCACATCTGTGTAGCTGAAACACAGCTGCTTCAGCAACAGTAGCATGTACAGAAGCTGGAACTGTAGAATAATGAAGGGATTTCCTGAGGTCATCTTATCCAATCTCCCACTCAAATCTGGGACCTTGTCCAGTCAAGTTTTGAATACCTTCAAGGATGCATATCACTCAAATGAATAAGATGTTCCCATGGTTGATGGCCAAAGTAGGTAGTGGTAAACATTTCAGAAGTTCTGGATGCAAAAAAACCCTTAAGTACTGTGATGCACATCTGCAGAAACTCAGAGTGGAGGCTGGATTCCACAGTGAAAAACCCAACCCTGAGTTAAGTCAGGACCTAACCTGAGATTCAGAAGCACTTGCTGAGAGCCAGGTTCCTAAACAGGCCAACAGATTGTGCTACACAGTAGGAGCTTGCTGAAATTCTGCTGTAGCTGAGTTTAGGTACTGAGGACATGCATTTGTGCAGGCTTGGCTGGATCATCCCTACCTTATTTGATGCAAACCAAAGTGATATTATTCAGGACATATAACAGATTCATGGTTACCAAACAAAGCTGTTGGTTTAAGGTCTATCCACTCCAAGGTATTGTTTGTTCTAGATGTGTCTACCGTGTCACAGGAGAGCACCAGTATGGACGGAGTAAAGGGCAGTGGTGGTGGCTTTCCTCCTTTTTGCTAGGTTTGAACCATTATGCAGTTGGGAACACAAAGTTCAAGGGACTTGTAAAAAGATGGGTATGAGGGAACATGCCTTTGAATTAGTATTAGGGTACATATTGGAGAAAGAGCTGATGCCAGTCCCCAGTCCTTGCTGCTGAGGGTGTTTTAAATCAAGCAGCTACTGAACAATACTCATGAGAACAGTTTGTTAACTGTATCTTTCTTTATTTATTTTTGGAGGAGTGCCCTAGCCTTACTTGTCTGGTGGTTAGTATACTTTTATGGAAAATGTGAACTTCATTTCTCTCTGATACTTGGAAAGCCCAGGTGTCCTGCTCCCTAGAGGAAAGTTTTGAGCTAGAGTATAAGGCTGGCAACACTCCTTTCTCTTCAAGTCATGTATTTAATGGGAACAGCTGAAACTGCTATTCTTTATATGAACTTCTGCACTGGTGCTGTATTCTTAGCATTTCTATGGGGCTGGGGTGCCTAAATTGTGAACCCAAACAGGCCTGCATGTGAAACAGGGAGTACAATTGTCAGCATAGATAGGAAACCAAGAGTTTGGACAATAAACATGAGCAAAACTTAAGGTATGCAGATTCTTTTCAAGATATGATGTTAGTAGTTTGCATTTCCCACTATGGTGATTCCATAGGATCTAATTTTCACCTGGCCCCTTACACATTTTTTTTTAAATTACAAACAGTGCCAGTTATTGCTTTCACCCTGAGGAATGTGAAGAGTAATGTGCGGAATACTGTTCTTCAGTTGTGAGTTTTGTGGAAATAAATACTGCAAAGCGAGGTGGAATGCTACCAGGTTTCTGGTGGTATGTTAGCATTCCATTAGATAAGTGCATTGAACTCATGTGTCTGCTTACCCCTTGTTCCTTTGTCTCAGTAGGTGTAACAGGGATGATAGAAACATTAGAAAATTAGCAATGCTCCCAGTACTCTTTCCTTTTAAAGAAAGAATATTTAAGTGTCACCTGGGCCAGTTCCAGCTATGACACACAACCAAATGCCATTCCTCTCCTCTTAATGCAAGAACAGTATAGCTAAGGAGGAGGGAAAGAGAACCAAGAGCATTTGGTTGTTCAGAGAGTTTCTAAACCCAGATTGGAAACTGAGCTAGCTTCCCAGATGTCATGGTGTTGCGTTCACTTTCTCTTGCTTCCATTTTGATAATTCTGGTTGGTTTCAGCCAGACCTGGAAACTGGCGCCAACTATGTGGGTGAAACAGTGTTATACTCTAACCATGTAAGTAAAAGAATTCCAAATTAAAGTAAGTCAAGTGAGAAGAACATCATGAACAACAGAGTGATTCATGTAAGTTACAACCTATATTTCCAGGCACAGTGGTTTGCAGTCATTTTTATCACATGGTATATTCTGGATTTGTACTTATTTTACAAAGTCAGCCACCTCTGTATGTTTTTGTTTGTATTTTTGCTAAGCTACTAATCCGTTTCCTTCACATGAGACAATGTTGCAAGGAACCAGTTAATTTCTGGGCTTTATTTATTCATTCTAAGAGAATATGAGTGTGTGGGCAGATCCTCTTGGTGACGATGAAGAAACTTGCTCAAAGGATGTTTCTTCCATTTACAAAAGTTTGCAAAAACACAGTGGTGTTGATTGTACAGATTTTTGATTGTTCAAAAGTCTGTAAAAACACAGTTGTTGGCTGTCAGCCCACCCCTTCCTGACCACTATTCCTTCTTGGAATTTTTATTTTCCTCATCTAATTAATATCCTATGCATATTGTTGATTTTTATTTGTCCTGTCCTGTCTTAGACAATGAGTTTTTCAGAGTAGAAACATGACATTTCTATTTGTTCACAGTGCAGTTTTACACTGTGGCTTTTTAAACATGTTTTACCATCACTTAGGAAGATTACAAAGTTCTTTTCTTTTTCTTGCCTCCCCTCTTTTCTCTCATTCAGATTAATGTTTCAATACCTGTCTCCCATTGTCTGGCAATTACTGTAATTCCTCCTCTTTTTTCTCATGAAATAGAGTAGGAGAGTGGTCTGTTAGTGCTAGGGAAAGTGGAGAAGTTTCCTTATAAATTGAAACGTAAAATAGCTGGTATTAAAACTGTACTGCATTGCAATGTCCTTTCAGTCACAGATCACACCATTTCAGTCTACTGCAGCTCAAACTGTATGGATGAGATGAAGGGATTCGAAACAATGAAAACATATGGTTCCATCTTGCCTCTAGTGAAAATATGATGACAATCAGATTACAGTCTTCCTCATCAGCATGGCTAATTAATTTTTATACACTTTGAATACAGTAGTTTATCTAAAATAACGACCAAGGAAAACAAAGTTAACCCTTTTTAGGGTTTGTTTACACAGCAACATTCAGAAGTATTGAAGAAAACTGATGGAGATTGCGAAGTCAATGCTAATGTTCTAAGGACTATTCTGAAGTTAATTAAAACCCTTTTACTCTTCAAGCTCTTCAATGAAGGAGTTTGTACGGGATTTAACATACGCTAAAGATCAGAACTGAATTTACACCCTTAATGTGTTTGTTTTACTGTTTTAAATATTGCACATACAGTCTGTAAAATGTGAGTGAGTTCCAACAGTGAAATAGTTAATGTAAGGCTTTATTTTTGTAATCAGGGAAAATACTTAACTGAGATATTATTCGATGTAAAGTAGAAAATTCTTGTATTAGATTCAATGGGATCATAAAGGAATACAAATGAATCTGTCCCTAAGTCCCAACTTGCAAGGAGTAGGTCACTGTCTACAGCATTTATCTGTGGTAGCATATATTCATTAATAGACATTTTCTAGTATTTAAGAATGTTTATATGGGACCATACCAAAAGGTAGTTTATCCCAGTATCCTGTCATTGAGAATAATCAAAAGGGAATGCCTAGGAAAAGTTGCATGAAGACTGAAAGCAGAAATGACAAGTATATTGCATTTCCCTTGATGATCTCTCAGACTCCAAATTTCTTTAGATTAAGCCAAATGTCATTCCTGTGCAATTACTGACCCTCAGTTTTTTTTTCTTCCGTGAATCTCTCCAGTCTTCCACCGAAAATATTTAACTTTTATAAATGTTTAAAAGAATGCTGCCCTTCATTTAAAAGGATGTCCTTCATTTGGATTCTACAGCTAAACACATAGCAAATGATTGCAGAGGTAGAGGTAGAGATTTCCATATGCATAGGAAAGACAGAAAATCAATATATGGAACATTTCTTTTTCTTTCATTTCAAATTATCTTCCAGCAAAATCTGGAGTACACAGTTTTTTTTTGATTTATGACATCCGTGAAAATCAGAAACTAAGGGCCATTTTTGTTGTTTATGGCATACTAGAGTATTTAGAAAGACTTGGTAACACTGCCATTATTTAGAGTGTCTTGGCATTAGCAGTGCAACAAATTGCAAAACAGATATTTTTAAAAGATGTAATAGTTTTAAAATTATGATTTTTACTTCCAACCAGTTATTGAATCAGAAAGTTTCTACCATATGGCAGAGAAAGAATATGAAACCATGTGCATCCAGTGCTTGGGACCGTGTTCCTGAGAAAAACTCGTCTGCTATTTTTATACTGGCCAGCAGGTGTCAATACCCCAAAGTGAAGAAGCTGCCCAGCAGTTAGATACAGCTAGAAAGGATGGAACAAGGAATAAAAGTATTTTGGATGTCTCACTTTGAAAGCTGACTTGTGAAGATTTTCTGTGCTTCATCACCACCGGGAAGGAAGTTGTCTTCTGAGCTGAAAGGGGGAAGGGAAATTAAGCAACCCTTCTATCCTGAAAGGAGGTACCTCTTAGTCTCTTTTCCTACTGATCCTTGTAAAAGTATTTTTATTCCCTGTACCCAGAACTCCAAAGCTCTGTGGTCTCTGACTTCAGCCTTCAAGCCCCTGTACTTCCTAACCAGTCTGGCTGAATCCACCCACCCACTGTAAAAGTGGATAAGACTGGGACACTTGGCTGTTCTGATCAGTGCAATGGACTTTAATCAAAGCTGTTGACGTTCTCCTTTAAGGTGCTGTTCTAATACATATTAACGGATACTTTTCTATTTAAGATCATAATACCGGTTAGCTGCTAAAGTGAAAAATATCCTAAATGAAATTTGTTTTCAACACAAAGTTCGGAATTCATATGATTGTGTGTAATTAATGTCTTTTTGGACCCATTTTAGACTTTTGTGAAACAGAATCTTGTAATGTTTTGTGTAGTTACACGACATGTCCTCCCTAGATTAGGCTTTGGAACTTTTTCAATTAATAGTAATAATATCCATCTTTCCATATTGCTACAGATTTAGCACTATGAGTACAGACCGGATAGCTCTTATGAAAGATATGTGATTCCTTGCCTTTTTTTTCCTGGTTTCCACAGAGGTAGTATCTATAAGATGTATCCTACTGTTTTAAACACTACATAACCATAATAATGAAATAGTCATAACCATTGCATTCTTTCACTGATTTTTTTTTTTTTTTCTTTTGCATAGCTTCTCAATGTAGGATATTTTACTTTGGAGTAGTTTTAAAAATCTCTGATAATAAGAAAAGACTTGTTAAAAGCTGACATAATTTAGGCAAATATAAAATTTATCATATTACTGTCATAGTGCTGATCTCTACCACTTATGGTGAAATTCTGGCTGAAACTGAATGGTTTGAGCTATTGAAATTCTGGCCTTAACTTCCTACCAGCTGCTATTTTACAGTGAGCTGGTAAGAGCTAGGAATTTACATACTCCATTTTTAATTTAATCAAATGTTGCCAGTCAGCATCATGTTAGATGCTATTTCCATCAGAAGGAACTTAAAAACAACAACCTGAAAGATTAAAAACCTCTACGTCTTGGAGATAATAATCTTAGTGAATTTTAACAGATTGCTTTAGCAGATGGAGATGTGATATTCGCTACAGTAAATTACATTAACATGCTCTCAGACAGCGATATCACATTTGCCACAGTAATTTACATTAACATGATTTGAGACAGATTTGATTCCTCAAAAAGAGTTAGAAATAACAATATCAATTCACTTTGCCTTGTCACTTCTTCAGATAATTGTCAGCCTGGAGTGGGACATGTTTTTTGCCAACAGATGCCATGGTGAACAGGACAGAAATACTATTTTGCCGTGGCCATCTATAAACAATATGATGTACAGGATCCTGCATGGTACCACACTAACACAATGTACCAAGACATAAAGAAAAGAAATCCCAGTTATTGGTGCAGAGTAGTGGAAAATGGGTTAGTTTTGATTCATTGTAATAGATTAATTTGAGTCCTGAACATGGTATCTGCACTTTTGCATGTCTGTATAGTGTTCTACCACTGCAACTAGGAAATCTTGTGACTCACATCAATAGGTTGCTGGAAAGCACTCTGAAAAGAAATTTAACCTGCTCTACTGTCTGTTTGCATCTTTAATCAGAGGACTGTGTGGGTGCAATTTAGCTGTCATCTAGTATTGTGCAGGGGATCTTGGAAACATGTTTATGACAGCATCTGCTATACTACTTAAAAAAAAATCTGCCTGCATCTCTGTGGACTGCCTGAAATAACTGATGGTCCCAAGAACTCCTTAATCTAGTCCTAAAATGAGAACAGAACATACAGAATATATAAACAACAAACAAACCTAATAAAGATGCATTGGGAGAAAATGAAGCAGGCGTCTGAAGCTTTACAGAGATGCTTTCAAGTTCTGCTCCTCTAATTACTGGATTTCTGAGTAACACAAGCAAAAGACACCAAAGTTCCTGCTTTGGACCTTCAAAGGGATTTTTATGGTCAGAGGGTTAGAGGCCAGCCTTGGAGAAAATGCTTCAGGGATATTTCAGGAGAGTAACTTGAGGCTGTCATGAGACCATTTCAAGTGATTGTCTCTGTGTCTTGATTCAAAATAGATCTAAACAATGACTAGAAAAATGTGAGACCTGTTTCTTCAGACTAGGAAGCCTTAAAGTCTTAAATCTAAACCTACTTGAAGCAGCTAAAGATACTAATATTTCCTCAATTAGGCAATCCTATATCAAATAAAAAGCCTGTGTACAGCACTTCTACATGTGTTTTAGAAAAGCTGTTGCTGTATATTGAGGGATGCTGAATGATATATTACCCTGTTTGGAAAGAGACAGTGTTTTAATGCAGAAATCCGTGAAAGTCCTCATACCTCTTCATAATACTGCCAGAAGGCTGTGTGTGGTAGCACATGTTGAGATTTTCTGGTTTGTATGTTTTTTTGTCTTTAACCTAGGCATTCATGCTTGAACTCTTAATTTTGGAGATTATAACACTACACAATTGTAAATTAAAATATGATAGGATTAAGATTGCTTTTTAATTATTCAGTGTGTAGTATAGGGTTGTGGCTAATTTTGTCGTGATTCAGGTTCATAGTACCTATGAAGCATATTTCGGTCTGTGGCTTCCTTACCTCAATTACAAGGAAAGTATAGAACCGAATGGCATTGCCAGAGGAGTCTCCTTCCAAATAATATGAATTTCACCTTGGAGAAGGGACTGCTAATTCTGCCTTGTCCACAGAGCTACTTTTGATGGTAGGCAGGACAGTAAAATCAGTCTTATAATTTTGATTCCCATATGTCTCATGCTTTGTCTCCTGAGGACTTGAGCAAAGGTCTTGGGTTCCAGTTTGCAGAATTTTGTAACCCTCTAAAGGCTGTGGAATGAGTTCAGTGAAGCATTCAGTGAAGCTGCTAAGAAGTGAGTCAAGCATTTAGTACCTCAAACCAGGTATGCATATTTGGGGAGTTTTGGCTGGGATATCTCTTTGCCTTCTCTATTTGTAAAATGGGGATTATCTTAATTCATCTTCAGTCAGGCACAGTTTAAGAAAACAAGGTATTACTTGTCAAACTCCTGTTAGAAGGAAGAGCATCATGGGACAGGAGATTTTAATAATCTCCTTCAAAGCAGAGTTCTAAGGTTAGAAGTAAACATTGCTAGAAAGCATCTTTCAGTTATGGCAAAACAAGACACGGTCTGTATGCTCATTCAGCTAGTACTCTCCTTTTTTTGGAATGAATGGGACAGATGTCCAAAGGACCAAGAGGTCTTATTGCTCTACACAGGGAAGCCTATCAAGATCTTATGGGTAATCTTAATTCTGTCATTTCTGTATTTTAATGTACTTTTTAATTCTTATTTTTTTCATGTCAGTGGAGGTGGGATGCTATTTACAAGCAGTTTAATGGACTATTTGCAAGAATGGAGTAGCAGCACCTGTTGGCCTGACTAATTTCACACAATTTTAGAATGATCAGGGTATGGTCCCTGTTCAGTAACACAATTCTGGCTTTCTGAATCATCCAGAGAGATTTAGATCACATGATCCTGGCATTTGATGTAACCATCCTTTAGGAATATAGTTGAGCTGCAGCACTGATCTTGTGGTCTAAATGAAAGACAGATCTTTGGTTTTGCATACAAGCCCTACAAGTCCCTTTAATGCATTTTTTT